>JAVYIG010001500.1:0-132500 GCA_035222895.1 Strongylocentrotus droebachiensis | reverse complement strand
AGGCACACAATGATTATCTGTAAGGATATTAATGAGAAAATGAGATGAATGAGAATAATAATGAGAATGATAATAAGATAAAACTGCTGTCAAATCGGCAAATGAATATGAGATATCCCTTAACATGTCAACCAAAAATCAGTATAAAGGTGCTGCAGACCGGAAAAAAAATGCCGTTTCATTATAATCATTTTGGGATCTGCAACGATTTCGAACTGACATGCATGGAATTTTATCATTGTAGTAAGTCCATGCTTTTATTCAGGGAATTATTTTGACCCTTTCCTTTTCCTTGATGTTTGTGAAACAGTAAAATATGGTGCCTTACAGCAATAGATACAAAAGCATGAACACAAATTGAGCCCCTTGATGGGTAGATAACTCTCAGTCGAAAGCGTGCCTTTTGGTCTACCCAGGCTGATACGAATAGTCATATTAGTTGGAAGATTCTCTGTAATTCAAGTTCAAATGAACTTGTAAATTTATTACCCCACATACAGCAACTCAGTCAATTTCTAGCAAGACGAGTGAACTCTTGCCTTGGGCTCCACAGACATCGCCGGCCTCCTCCTCACCTTTGTCTTCCTTGCCCACTACCTGTAACTTGCGCTCCAGATCGGCGTATTCAGAGTCCATCTTTTCGAAACGTTCCTCGATGTTCGTGTTGACCGAGTTCAGCTGCTGGATGAAGCTCTGGAGCTCTGTTTTGACTCCGACTATTTGCTTCATTCTCTTCCCGATATCCACGCTGTCTTTGCCCCAATTGTCCAATCGTGATCGAATGCTTGTGTTGATCATGTTCATCTGTTCCACCGTTGTCCGCAGCTCAAAGTTCTCCCTCTTGATCCTGTACAGCTCTGCTTCGTAATCCTTAAGACTTGCGGATATCATTTGGTTGCTGGCTTCTGCGTCGGACGCCCGCCTCGCGAATGCTTCTTTGCCAGCCTCCAGGTGCACATTCTTCTGCATGAGCTGGGCGTTGTCCGATTCCAGATGGCGTACGGCGTCTTCTAGGGCACCTATCTTTGATCTGATCTGAAGCACTTCACCAGAGAGTTCCCCGTTCATCCTGCGAGTTGCTTTGAGTT
This sequence comes from Strongylocentrotus droebachiensis, assembly GCA_035222895.1. NCBI lineage: Eukaryota > Metazoa > Echinodermata > Echinoidea > Camarodonta > Strongylocentrotidae > Strongylocentrotus > Strongylocentrotus droebachiensis. The sequence goes on along the minus strand of JAVYIG010001500.1, from coordinate 131,412 downwards.
CAGACTCCATCTTTCTGTTCTCGCGTTCCGCCCTCTGCCTGGCATCTGAATTTGCCTGATTTTCGCCGCAGAGTTGATTCGTCTCGATGGTCATATCTCCGACCTGTCCTCGTAGGACCCCTAGTTGCACCTCACTTTCTGCACTGATTTTCGATAACTTTGCTGATTTGGTGCTCACCTCCAAGTGAGACTTCTCCAGTTTTCCAAACTCCTCACTCAACCTTTGCTTCTCTCTCGTCAAATTGTCCAGTTTCTTATGCACTTCGGCAAGCTCCCTCTCGGCTCTCCGGCGATCTACGTCAACTTTGGTCAACTCATCATTTGCGGCATCCAGTTTCTCTCCGACAAACAGCTTCTCTTTGCTCATTTCTGCCAGCTTCTTCTCCAATAGTGCATTCACTTTATCAAGATTTTTTATTTCTCGTCTGTACTCTTCACAAGCAAGGTCTGTTTGCTCCATGTGATTCTTCGTATCTTTTGCCTCCCGATTCAGCTTCCCCATACGAAGTCGAAGGTTGGTGTTTTCTTCTGCTAATTTGGATATCTGTTCTTCTACGTCTGAGTACACATTCCTGAGTCTCCCAATCTCGGATTTCAGAGCACGGCTCCTCTGTCGCATGCCAACTCCAGGCTCAGTGGCCTCCTCAACAATTGCAGTTTCTGACTCGCTGCTAGTGACGCTAGATAGGCTATTGATGCTTGTTGCACTGATCGTGCACTTTGCAATGAAAGTTGTCGATGTTGCTTCATTCTTCCTTGTGCTGACGAGCTCTTCTCCGATATTGTCACCGATTCTGTTCACATTGTTAGTCGACCCGTCCTGATGTTTGGTTTTACTACCAACCATTTCGGCAAGCTCTTTCATCACCGCCAGCTTTGCGGCCGTCTCCTCCTCGAATCGCTTTTCCAGCTCCTGCTGCTGCTCCTGCATTTCACGCATTTCCGATTCCAAGGCGAAGATCTCTCCCTGGAGCAGACGGTTCTCATCCCGTAGCTCCCTGAGCAGCTTCTCCTCCACAGTCATGCCAGTGAATCGCTTCTCCGTCTGTTCACTCCTGTCAAACTTCTCCACCAACTCTTTTACGAGCTCTGTTTGTCCTCCTTTATCCCTCTTCTCTACACGCCTTTCTTTGATCTGGGTCCCCACGGTACGCAAACCCGATGCCTTTCTTGTGGATTTGGCAGTCTGACCACCCTCCTTCTTTGGCTTATCATTCTGCTTGTCCTTCTTCTCACCATCCTTATCGTTGAAGGCCTCTGCAACCCACTTTTCAATCATTGCCTCGTCATCGACATCGACGTTCCTCGCCTCGTCACCGTCCTCGTCGATGCTTGCGCTGAGCTCGACCACCGATTGGAACTGATCGATGAGGCGGTCCAGAGTGGCATTGACATGGCTTGAGATCTTTTCGTAAGAATGACCTTCTTGTTGATCACTAGATTGTCTCCTGTTTTTACCACGTTTGCTCTGCTTGAGGATAGCCTCACACAGCCGGGCAACGATGTCACTGAATGATCCTTCGATGTCGGCCATCTCGGTGAGAATGTCGGGTCTGGATTATCCAAGAAGAAGAGGCAGAAAGAAAGAAAAACAAAACAAACAATAAGCCCGTATGATTTCTTCCTCAAACAGTCAAACACAATCATGTAAGACCAGGGAGAGTAACACTCTCCCTGGTAAGAGGTAGGCTATCGAGAACACAATAGATTGATATCAATTACATAAACTTTTTTTAAAGGGTTTATCCAAGCATTTTTAAAATATACATCTGAAAGTAATAATAATTGGAAACCGAGAAGACATGAACAATAAATCCAACTGCATTTTCCGTTTTGGCTATCTACGGTCCAAAGAATGTTCCTTTCAAATCATTTTTGTGTGTATTTTAACTCTCTCTCTCTCTTTCTCTCTTTTGATTGACAATTAAACATGTACCTCCAAACTTGACAGTATTTTATTGAAAGTAGAACTCTCTTTTCTTTCTGTGAGAGAATGCTTGTTAGTTCATTTTGAAAAAGGTTTAATAAGTTATTCGTGAAGACCTAAGGAGGAGTTAAATATGCCTGTTTTACACAAGTTATCATTTCGATCCGTTCTCACCATGCAGCGCCTATTTCAAGACATTACCTATGAAGTTTGTTTTTGTATTAATGTTTTATACGATGACCCCGACATGGAACGTCACAGACCGACCGAGCAAGTTGCTGACCCGGCCCGTTCTACGCCAGGAAATGACGCTTTGTGAGCAAGATTAGACTCGTTGTATTCATAACTGCCAACATTTACAAAATGCGAATAAGGCAACTAGACAAGACATTCGTGAACACGAGCAAGAAATTACATTCTAGAACTTGATAACATGTCTTACCTGTCATCATTACGAGCGGCTTGCTTTTTGGCTCGAGACAAACGACTTGGTGCTATGTCAGGTTCATCGTCTCTGCAAATACTCCGAGCTTTTCCCCTAGAGGAATAGTAATGAGGAATTAATGAAATGGAAATTCCAACGTGAAATATCATACAACTACCAAACATTTTCAATGATGTCTATTCGGGTCTATTCAAAATGCTTCATTTCATTTCCAATCTTGACTTTTTCAATTGCAGCCAGCATACTCCCCAAGAGCTGCATTTTCCAAATCACGCACGAAAAAAAGTCTCTCTCAACGAATAAACTAATGAGGGATCACCCTTCTTTGACTCCGATTAATCTATACTGAGGTGAGCAATGGTCTGTTTATAATATCACTTTGTTTGTAATAGCCCACCAATGTTTACCAAGTGAAGGCAAATAGAAAAAAAAATATCTTTACTTCAAAACGAAAGATGGGGCTTCATGATTCCTTTAAATCCCAGGCAAACACAGGGGCCGAAAGGCTGACCCCCCCCCCCCTCCCCCTGGAAAAGGTTCTCAAATCGGGATATCAGGGGAAGATGACCCTCCCCCTCTTCCATTCTTTCCCTCTGAACGAATCTGGGAGGGGCGGCGGGATTTTGGCAATATCCTATTATGGGGTAAATACTATCAGGGGTGGGGGAGGGGGATATATAAACGAGCGTTGAAGCTCAATTTATGATAATTTCGATATTGCTAGCTTACATTCTTTGACCGCCATTGTCTTTCTTGGTGGATGTGCCCCCGGAAAAGCTTCTCATATCGGGACATCAGGGGAAAACGATGCCCACCCTTACCCCCCCCCCCCCTCCCCCTCCTCCTTTTCCATTATTTCCCTCTGAGCGAATCTGGGAGGGGCGGCGGGATTTTTTGCAATATCCTATTATGGGGTGAATATTATCGGGGGGGGGATATATAAACGAGCTTTGAAGTTCAATTTATGATACAAGTATTCGAATATTGTCACACCTCTTTTGATCGCCATTGTTGTCTTTCTTGGTGGATGTACCCCTAGCTGTTTTGCGCGAGCGTCGTTTTTCCTGAAGCACGCAATCGTAGCTACGTTGAAGGACATCGTCTGGAATGCCGTCCCTGTCTGTGACTGTGCCATCGAGAGTGATGTAGATCTAGCAGTGTGGAGACGACGGTAATAATCAACACATGCGGCTTCATAATGGATGATACTTGAAACTTCTATTTATGACTATAAACTATGACAATAAATCACAAGTGAAGAAAATGATTAGGGGTATTGAAGTTATAAGGAATTAGAAAGCACATCCCCTAGATATATTGTATACAAAAATACTGATGGAACAGGGAGGAAAAGGGTAAATTTATTAAAATAGCTAGGAGAAAGGCTTAAGCGATTACTGTAATAAGAGAGAGAGAGAGAGAGAGAGAGAGAGAGAGAGAGAGAGGGGGGTGGAGGAGTGAGAAGAGATGTAAAATAGAAGAGAGGTACATAATTATACAGAGAGAGAAGGAGATAGAGAGAAGGAGGGAGAGAGAGAGAGAGAGAGAGTGAGAGAGAGAGAGAGAGAGAACGGCGCCACAATATTTTGATAAGAAGTGAGAGGATGATTGGTGGACAATATTATTCGACTGCCTAATACTTTGGTATTGTTTTTGATGTAGACTATTTAAAGTTCCCGCTTAAAGTCCTTTGTACCTGTTTCCCGTTGAGGAAGACCCTGTCCTCGTATTCGACGAGCACGACACATCGACCGTCATCGGCCTCGCATAGAGTCAGGTCGAAGCTGCCGAAGTCTTTGCTGTACGGCAAGGCCGGCGAAACGACGGCGGCTACCTCACGAGCGTCGCAACGAGGCGATGATTGAAGGGTTCCGGTGGGAGTGTCTTTTCTCCTCTCGCTTGATTTTGGAAGTGTGTGGCTGATGAGAAAGGTGTGGACATAAGAAGATTTTGTTTTATCGGTCATAGTTGGATGGGGAGTAGGGCTGATTCTGACATTGGCCGAGCCATTCTGCACTTATATCACGAGATCTCTTAACATTTTATTTCCGTACGTCATTCTTCTCGTGTTTCTTATCTAAAGACTTTTTCTGACATTGCTATACTGTTTCCCGACAACATGTAGGCCCTACTGAGGAAATCGAGAAGGAGAAGAAGAAGAAGATGGTTGCTGCTTCAATGGTATCTTGAATCATTATTGCATCGGGTGTTCATTCTGCCTTGGCCACAACAATTTACTCCAAATGATTGAGAGATTTTCATTTAGTCACAAAACTGAATCAGGACTAACTTAACAGTATATAAGCAGATTAGTAATCTAGGTTCTAATGCCTTCTTCATCATTCATATCATCATAATCATTATCAGGTGATTTAATAATATCGTCATCTTTAAAATCACTAACTTTATTATAATGCCGTCTCTCATGCCTTATTTTCATTATCACTGTAAGTAACCGTGATAGACCCTATCAAAATTATCACCATCGCCATAACCATCGCCATCATCACCATCATCAGTCAGTCGTCCCAAGCACATCGCAGACTTCATCATGCAAAACGTCCATTATCAATAACATCACCATCATGACTGTCGTTCCTAAAAACATCGTCAGCTTCATCTTAAACGCTCATGACCAACAAGTCTAAATCTACCTTAGATAGCAGAGGCGGCGAAGCGACTTCCAAAGTGGGGGGCACCAACAAAAAAGGGCACTTTCTGGAAAAAAAAGGACACCTTCAAAGGGAAATCTCAAAGGGAAAATATACAATTGTTTAGACATTGGTATATACACCTATATTGTGATTACATTATCGGGATGATTTCAATATTTGTTTTTATTTATACATCATATAAGATTTTGCGTATCATCTTTGCAGTTGAGTGTGATGGTCTAAAAATTCATTTGCGAGCGAGCAAAGCGAGCGAGAATTCTTTTTAAAGATTTATGAGGTCGCAGTGCAAACAAAATACATCTTATAAAGAGGATTAACCCAATCCTGATGGGGTTATATAAGCACATTCTGAAAAGATTGAAAAGATCTTTGATAAGTTACATAATTATAACATCTATAACTACGAGCGAGCGTAGCGAGCGAGCCTTGGGGGAAATTGCTTTTAGTCGCTTGAAATTAGGGGCACGTTTGATGATGAGAGGAAAAGGGGACACTTATCGAAAGTTAAGACAGTTATTAGAAAAGAAAAGGAGCACGTGTCAGAGTACAAAGGCTAATTATCAGAGGTGAAAATGGGGCACTTCTTACACCTAAAAAAAGAGGCATGCACCAGGGATGAAAAGGAAATGGGCATTTGTCGATGGAAAAGAGGCGCCCATTAGATTTTGATAGGGGGCATTTATAAGAAGTGAAAAGGGGCATTTATGAAAAAGGGATAGGGTCTTTATTAGAAAATAATGTGGGCACATATCATTGTTAAAAGGGTAATGAGAAGGGGAAGTGGCTCTTATTAAAAGGAAAAAGAGGCACATATTAAAATAAACGGGGCACTTATCAAAGACGAAAAGGGGTAATTATGAGAAGGAGAAGGGACACTTATAACGAAAAAAAAGAGCATTTATTGGGAAGGAAAAGGGGGACGTGTCAAAATAAAAGGGGCATTTATAAGAGATGAAGGGAGCACTTATCAGGAGGGGAAGGGGTACTTGTCAAAGTAAAACGAGTATCTCTCAGAATTGAATAGGGTCATTTACAAGGGATGAAAAGGGGCACTTATGAGAATGAAAATGAACTATTTTCATAGATGAAAAGGAAAAGGGGCATTTATGAGAAGGTAAAAGGGCTCTTCTTTAAATGGGGGCACTTATCATAAGCAAAATGGGCACTTATTAAAAGGGAAATGGGGCACATGTGAAAATATAAGGTGCGCTTATCCAAGTTAAAAATTGGAAGGGGCACTTTTTACAAAGGAAAAGGGGCACTTGTCAAGGCAAAAAAAGGGAACCTCTCAGATTTAAATAGGGCAATTATCAGAGGTGAAGGTGGCCCTTATCAAAAGTGAAAAAGGGGCGCTTCTCGTATCTAAAAAGGGGAACTTACTAGAGATTAAAAAAGGCACTTATGAGAATGGAAAATGGACACTTATTGCAAAGGAAAATGGGAACTTTTCAAAGGAAAAAGGGTACGTGTCAAAATAAAAGGGGCACTTATCAGAGGTGGAAAGGGGAAGGGGCACTTTTCAAAATGAATAGGGGCACTTTTCAAAATAAAAGGGGCACTTTTCCTCTGTAAAAAGGGGCACTTTTCCTATGCAAAAGGGGGCACTTTTAGGGTACTTGAAAAAGTGGGAGGGCACTGTGCCCCCCTGCCCCCCGGGAGCGCCGCCTCTGGATACATGTAACCCTCGAAATAATGATTTTTGGAAAGGAGGGGGGGGGTGGTATGTGTAGACTATGGACGCTTATTCAAGTTAAAGCTGTCATCTTTGTATTGGAATTTATCAAAAAATATGCATCAAAGAGAACTCACCATCATAAATAGGTCTAGACTATTAATGTCATTTATCATATCGTCATTTCGACAGCAAGATTTGGCGACCCTTGGTCCGTATTTTCATCATTTCTTACCCAATTTGAAAGAAAACTACGTCATCTAGGGAAACTTTATGTTCCTCTTTTCATTGGTGATAGCCTATCAGTATCAGTTTTCTAAATATTACCATTTTTTACAGACGGGAACTGTCCGCGAATTAAGGTGATGCACGAACTATGGTCACACCTAGAACTCTAGGTACTTCTGGATAAATCCAATTTAAAAATGACAGTAGGGTATCCACCTACTGTATACCCAGAAGTTGTGTGTCCGGACAGTAACTGTTGATTTAAAATACCGATTTTGAAGCAGTTTACATGCAATATTTTCACAAATCTTCTAACACTTATAGTCTATATTGGACAATATTATAAAGTCTTCAAAATATTCATAATAGTTAGTGCTGTTTGATGAATAGTTAAATCCGAAGGAAAAGTAGAAGACTTTAAGTTTATAGTTGTTAAGTGTCCGGACACCCGACCCCCATCACGTGTTTTTGTAAGGACTAAAGTGTCCGGACACCCAAGTCAGTTCGAAATATCATTAACCAGATTAGATGTATACACAAACTCTTTTTTTCCACGCACAACCAGAGCATGGAATGATCTCGATTCGACATTAGTATCCCTGACTGACTCAGCAAAGTTTAAAGTAGATCTAGCACTCCTTCCGAAATAAGTCCACCCTCTGCCACCACGACCTCCAGTTTAAATTCCACTAGGAATCTTTTGGAGGAACAACAACCAAGTACCAAGTACCTACCCCTCCCCCCCCCCCCGGTCCTGTTTAGGAGTCCGTTCTAGAAAGGATGTATGCATCCGTCCTGTCCTGTTGATTTTTTGAGACTTTGCTATAGACCACCTCCATATTTTAATCATTGCCACCCCACTACTACTTCTACTAGCTTACCTATTGCGAGTAGGAGAGGAAAAGCCCTTCTGATCCTCCACCCGGTTTGACCGTTTCTTGGATCGCGATGGAGACGGTCTGGTTTCCTTGCTCGGCGATGCCTCATCATCCAGCTGGAATGCGGCACTTCGACATCCAAATTTACCGCCTCTCTCCGGCGAAGTTTTGTCACTGTCCAGGGTTTCGCGACTTAAACGGCGTCGAATACGAGACGGCGAAAATGGATTCTGCAATGGCATTTTATAGCTGTGAATCAAGCTCGATTAATAGGCAGTTCGGGGGTATCTAGTCTCTTTGCTGATAGTATCCTAACTAACTAGGCCTAGGATATCTTGGTTATGTGAGAGATGCGTTGCTGTAGTAACCTGTTTCTGCGCAAGGATTTATATAAGGTGCGCATAGTTTGACGTCACAGTTATCTACGCGTTCACGTCATAACTTTCTGCTCAAACAAGACGACGCAGACGTTTAGGTTGCATGCATTTAAGGGAATGAAATGATACGTTTTTATTTTGGGTGCACGTGCTAAAACATTTGACGTCACCATCCCCATAATTTTTTTTCTTCTAAAGACAGAGAGAGAGAGAGAGTGACAGAAGAAGAAGAAGAAGAAGAAGAAGAAGAAGAAGAAGAAGAAGAAGAAGAGAAAGAGAGAGAGAGGGGGGGGGGGGGGAGGAAAGAAAGAAACCAACGAAAAAGAGTTGCGCGTAACTGTGGCTGGTTTTAATAATTCACGCGCTTAGTTTTTGCGCGCTGGGATGACAGATATATACACGTGGGCGTGGCGGCTATATTCCCCATCTTTCCTTTGTTACCGTAATGCATAAATTCGAACTAGATCTAGATCTATTCATATTTCATATCACATTTTGAATACTTTAAAAGTTTGGAGTGACTCCTCAGCCATGTTTGCGAGTGTTTGGCTCGGTGGTAAGTTGATTGTTAAATTGATTTGTAGAGTACGGTTGTTTGTCGGCGAGCATTATACCTAAAATTATTGTTGCGAATGCCATTGCCGTTTGCAATTGTTCACATAGGTCTAGATCTAGCCATAGGCCTTCACCTTAACAAACAAATATCCATGGAAAATTGTGTAGTTAATAAGGCCTAGATCTACTAAGCAACATGTATTTACTTTCCCGCATGTCGTTCCCAATTGGATTGGAAGAAACTGCCGCCCCATGTCCCTGTATAGTAACTTTTTTGGAATATTTGATGAGGTAATCCCTGAAGCAGCTTTTCCAAGCTATAGGTCTAGTCTCTACTGGGATGGGATGTGTTGTGACAGCAGGTGAAGGTGCAGACAACAAAAGGATGTACACTTTCTTTATACAGTAAAACAGTGACGTGCAAGTAAAAAGGAATGCTGCTAAATGGTTTACAGCATTCTGGAACCTACAGGAGGTTCCAACCCTCTGATGACAGGGAGGGCGGTCATCTGGAAAGCAGCAACTGTTGGGGCAGTAACTGCAGTGGCTGGTACTAGTGCTAGTGGTAGTTGATTCCAGATGCGAATGGTGCGGGGGTAAAACGAGTACTTGTATGAGTCTATTGTTGCCTCAGGAACAGAGAGCTTGGGTGTGTGGTCTCTTCTGCTGATGTAGACTATGTAGCTCTGGTTATGAGGTGAGGAAGACAAATATTGACTAACCCACCTATTATTATGTAGGTTTATTATAGCCTAGTCTAGATCTAAACTTAATTTTGTAATCAGAATTTTTAATTTTGGTAGGCCCTATTGAATTTTATATTCTTTTTACTCAAATATTTGATTTTAATGTTTATTCGTTTAAAAGAAAGTAAGACTAAAAAGTGTAAATGTCAATGATTTGAAGTTATAATATAGACTAGACTCTTCAATTCAATTCAATTCATTTATTTTTCCTCTTTCAATCGTTCATATTTACAATGATGGTACATTTTAAAATATTCACATATTTATATAAATATAGATCAATTTGCACAATACAATACATTACAAAAATAAACATGAAATAGACTTCTAGATCTCTATTCTCATTTAAAGGCTTTCCGATAGAACGAAAAAGTATATAGAAATTCTTTCCCCACCCCCTATATCTCTCTCTCTCTCTTCCTCTTTGTTCTATTCAGGAACCGATTACCAACTCATCAACCTCAACTGCATGCTTGTAAATGTGATGGATCTTCTCCGCAAGAAATGCAGTATTGACGACGAAGATGGTAGGAATGGATTTTCACAATATACATGGAGCGATGATAGCAGTGAGGTCGGGCTTGCAAATGAATTAAAGAGATTTATATTTTACATGATGTGTTACATAGTTGTTGGTATAGTCTAGTGTCTCCTACCCTTTCCCAAAAACTGTTGATAATTGCATTAAAAAAATAATGCATTGAAAATCTCTGGTATCATACCTTTAAAAAAACAAATTCCCATCTAGATCTACCTCTAAATTTGTTTTTAACTATGCTAAAGACTCTAAAATCATTCTCAAGAACATTATTATACAGTATTAATGCCTTTGCTACGGGCTTACTTACAAGTTCAGCCTTTTTAGTAGCTCATTGATCAATTGATAAAATAGCAGCATTTAAACATTGTTTCCTTTAATTTTTTTCCAAGTTTCGTTAGATTTAGCAGATGAAGAAGGAATGTTGAAGTGCCTCCCAGACTACAATGTCAGGGTAAACACAAAACACTTGCTGAAACCGCGATCTACCTACGTCCCTATCAAGATGGAACGTAAGGCTTTTGACTCAGCTTCCCCATAACGTTCATCTCTAATTTTTCCAATCACACCGACAAAAGACCGACACCAGACCGACGATAGAACGACACCAGACCGACGATAGACCGACATCAGACCGACGTTAGACCGATACCAGCTCAAGGCCATTTCAATGCCCTATTACATATCATACAGTAAATTTGTTCTGATTACATAATATGTCATTGTAATGTTAGCACATTTCAATAGTTAGATTTATTTATTTATTTATTTATTTCTAATCTTTTGACAGGGTAGCCCATTCACCAACAAGTAGTGGTCTTCCATGGGGCCCTGAATGAACATATTTACATCGTTTATAACATTTATACAGAACAGTTACAAAAATAATACTCGTTTGCAAAATAAACATATATCATTTAGTAAACAGTAATGTCAATAGGAAAATATTAATTAAGATGATGGACGAGGGGATTGAACTTGTCTTAGGTTGATTTCGAAGATCTTTGCAAAGTGTTCAATGTATACCCATTTACTGTTTGGTACAACCGCTTGATAGTTTTTTTTTGAGGAAAACAAAACGAAAACGAAATTCAACTTTCCTTGATAACTATGAACGAGGTTGTCTAGTATTGTCTAAACTGCTTAAAAATATTGGAAAAGATCGTTAAAAAGAGATAATCCGTAATTATATACAGTATTTTTCTTTTTTTTTCTTTTTTTTTCCCCTGCTTTTCGTAATCGCACCATTGTAGGAAATACCCAAATTACCAGCAAACATAAGTTTAAAGAGAAATATATCACTAGGATTTTGTTAACATATAAGCCTAAATTGATAACATAACACTTGGTGAGGATTTTTATTTTTAACAATAAAACAATGTCGAATACTATATCTAGTATTTCTTTTTCATTTGCTAGTTATCAAACTTCTCTCAAATAATACCGGCTAATTCTAACAATGGTTGATGCAAAGCTTACCAATCTGAATAAAAATCCTTGTTACTTGAAAATGTGCTATCACGATTGGAGGCTTTCCGTAACATCCATATTGAAAATGCTGTTGACATTTTCTTTCGTCAAAAGAGCCTGCTCATGGGGCGTTTAAAGGAATTAACGAATAATAAAGGAAATGGGGAGAACAGGAAAGATGGTAATGGAATCAAGTTCATTCCTCTAAATATCCCAGAAGCAGGTTCTTTTGACTGAAGAATATATCATCAGCCTTTCAATATAGCTTGAAAATGAATATTAACTCACCAAGTAAACATACAGAGAACATCTAAAACAAGCTATAGTGCAAATCCATGATGAAGTAATCTGGGTTTTGTCTCCTCTGATTTCCCATATGTTTCAACTAATAAAGTTCTCTGTTTTTTTTCAGGAGATGAGAACGATGTGGCCAAACCTTATGAACCTTTTGTGAAGCAACTGAAGGAGAATATTGAGTTTATGAGTAAGTACATGTACATGTATAACCTATTCAGTAACACTTTCTACTCCACCCTGAGAAGTTGGTTTAATAAAACTAGACAAATGAGAGGAACAGGTCAGTGAAAGTTTGAGTCAAATCTGATTAATTTTTGTTAAAGCTATGAATTTTGAAGTTCCAATTAATACAAAATAAATGCCAACTCTAGAGGTATTTTGCCAGGTTCTCTCCAGTTTGCTCTGTATAGTCCTAAGAAATCAGAACTATCCATCTTTATTTTCCTTAAATACAATTTCCAATCATACATGCGCCCTAAATACAATTATTGCAAAGATTTTCTCCTAAGCGTCGAAGAAATTCGCAAACAACCATCTCTGAGAAGCAGACGGTTATAGTTAACTTCATTAAAATCCCCAAAAGGGAGCGGAGGGGGCGGGGGGGGGGGGGGGAGGCTTACTGCATGCTCATGACGGAATATAATTTCCATATGAATATTTAAGCGAACGAAGCAAGCGACAACATTTTTGTTTTTATCTTTTTGCTTTCATTAGACACTCTCCGCGTTCAGTACCGTAAGAGAGAACTGCCATTCCAAGGAAAGAAAGACAGGTCAGCTAGTCGTAATCGTACAACGACATCGTCGAGCTCTACACCTCGAGTGACGCCCAGCCCCTCGAAGATGAAAAGCAAAAAGGGCGGCCCCCCGTCGAGAGCGGGAAAGGCCTCAAGATAAACCAGACGAATTACGACAGGATCGCAAAGGCTTTCCAGAAATCAACTCGTAGGCAATTTCATTACAGCCTATTGCCTTATCCCATATAGCATGGCCGAATACGCATCTCATTGTAGCGTTCGCTCCTTTCAATCGATGATGGACAAGTCTGTATGCAAACGTATTTAGGACATGAAGTTGAAAAGAATAAATATGGTCGATGTAGCCAGGACTATTCAGAGCCCCTCGACCTTTTCCAAACGTTTCGGCAATATATAATTATAGTACTGCGTTTAAACGCAAAGTAACAATTATAATAATCATAATAACAATGATTAAAAAAAAAAATACGCACGTCTCAAATACATTATTGTGATCGCTAATCAAGGCGAGGTTGTTTTATATTTAGAGTCGTGTTTGGTCACAATATGTCATGTCAATATGTATGACCCCCCCCCCCCCCCCCCCATCGTTTACAAAGTGAGCAGACGTAATATAGATAATGAAGTTATCGTACATTGTACGGTAACTTAATTATCAATATGTTATTACTGGTATTGCGTTATTAATAATATTAATGATAATATAAACACTGATTTGTCCATAAGCTGACATTAAAGTGTTTGACAAAATGAAAGTCCCGGTTTACTAAGAGTATCATTATGTAATATGAAAAACAAGAATATTTCTCACATCAAAATATATTTAAACAAAAATCATACTACCCGGTGTGGTGATAAGGGTGGCAATGTTAGTGTTTGGTCACAAAGTATTATTTCTTTTTACATCTGTAAAAGAGTACGTGTATTAGAAATTGAAGAATTTGAAAAAGAATGCTGCCCCCACATGACGTTAGAATATCCAATATAAAAAGTCAATGATAAAACGGGGTGGTAACTGTTCTGAAGATGACAACTAATGACGCCACCTAATAGAGTTCGGTATAAAAAAAAAGCAATCGTTTTAATGGTTTATCTCTCCCAAAGAGTGAAATGTAATAACATGACACAATTTGAATAAATTCTAACATGATCCCGAAACGATTTCTTTTGTTTGTAATACTTCTAAATAAACTCTTCAGAAAAAAAAGAAACAAAATATGGATTGCTTTTGGAAGATGTTATTGATCTATCATCATATGAAAACATGGCGTTGACCCTTTACATTACAGTATTTTGAAATGTGTCGGTTGGATATGGTCTTTAGTAATCGTGATTGATTGATTGAGGAGTGGTCATGTATGGTTTTCAGAAGATTTGCGTAAATAACATTTGAGACCAGACCTTAAAAAAGCGAGGGAAAGGGCCAAGTTTAGCCAAACTACACATAGCCCTAACCTACATACTTTCAATAAAAAAGGGCACCTGACAGTTTAAGGGACGGGGTCTATTCGCTATTCATAGGGACCGTTATTCATAAGGACCGTTAGTCATAAGGACCGCCATTCATAACGTGGAACTTCCCATACCTGCAGGTCCGGTAATCATAATGGGAGAAGAGGGTCACTATTCATAAAGAAATAAGGACCGTTAATCATAAGGACCGCTATTCATGACGTGAGATGAGGGTCGCTATTCATAATTCATATTGAGGGTCATTAATCATAAGGACCGCTGTTCATAATACAACATTGGGGTCGCTATTCATAAAACGAGAAGAGGGTAGCTATTCATAATTTACATTGGGGGTCACTACTCATAAGGTCCGCTGTTCATAATATTATTAACAATTGTATTAACCATATTAATCCTTATGGAATTTAGTATTGTAACAATTATATATTGTCATCCCATGCTCACTGTCTCCCGCGAGTTTGGAATAGTGTCTTATTGTCGAGTCATCTCGTAGGAGAGCAGTCAGACCGCAGCGTGCGCGATAATGAGGCTGTACGCTGATTTTTATTCAGCGTCTCTTTGGTAATCTCGTGCATTCACGTGTGCTGAAATTCACGAGATTTTCCGTGAGATTTGTAAGGGTGTACAAACAGCTGCTTTTGTGGTCGATATCTTTAGTCAACATGGCAGCACGCAACGGTAATTACTCTAAAGATCTTCAGCTTCAGTTTGATATGAAACTTGCCATATTTCACAATTTTGAAACAATCTTTTTTCACCACTTTTATGGTCGTTATTTTTGTAACATTGCAACAGCTATTTTGTACCCGGAATTTCGCTTTTGGTTCCTGACTTTGGTACATAATTAATTTGTTTACTTTGAGATTCGTTGGAAAGATGAAAAGTCACTGATCAAAATAATGTCAAAACCTAATTGACGCAAAATCATGTTTTCTTTATAATCATAATAATTAAGACCCTAAAAACCCGGAAATTACCAATTTGTTCTTTCTATGATGGCGCGAAATTGTGTGATTTCATACTCGTGCACGCTCGCCGTCTGAGCAATGACAATGCATAACTGATTATTAATCTCTAGGGAGCTCCGCCGCGCCACAAACTGGTCGAAAAAAATAAGAAAAATGATTAAAAAAGAAATATTGTAGAAAATAATTGTTCAAAAGGGCATTTAACGTATTTGATCCAGGGTCCTTAGATCGTTGCCATGACTGCTTGCGCGCACGTGCATTACAGGCGCACGCCACAAAACTAGGTTACTAAAATCTGGTTTTCAGAATGTTAATAAACCAAAGCAAAACATATATGACGTAGTTGACGTAGTTGACCAATCAGAACGCTGTATTATCACATCGGCAAAGTTGACTACTTTTTTTAATTATTCATAAACATGAGCGTGATTTTTTTGGTTCCTGACTTTGGTACAGCGTAAAATAAAATAATTTTGATATCATTGTAAAGATAAATATTTATGCTTTATGCTGATTATAACATCTTCTTGACGCAAGAATGATTTCTATGTGGAAATCAGCCCTACTCTTTAGATAGATTTATCGTCGAAAAACCCCATTTTCAAGGCGAAATATCTGTTTCCAAAATATATCTACATGATTGTCATATAAGTATATAGAGAGTGCAACTTCTTATCTTTAAAATAAGACCCATTTCATGAGAAATGAACAATTATAAAGGCAAAAGCTGCCGATCGGGAAGACCGTCTGCACTACTCATTACGCATGCAAGACACGTAAATTCTTGCATACGTGCTGAATAAAATAGAGGGTTTTCGCACCGGCTGCGGTCTGACTGAGAGGTTGGATAATCATAAAGCATATACATATATATATATTACAGGTAATACTTTTTACAATATTTTATTCTTTCTTTCTCTTTTTTTATATTCAAATAAAAAGAAAAAGATATACGACATGACAGTATTATTGTCTTACTGTCATGTCAGCCAATCTATGTTACACTATAATTTTGAAATTTGTTATCTAATGTTATAAACAAAATTGAGAATTTGAATCAATAACATTTGAATCATGAAACATCCTCCAGCCCCCCCCCCCCCCCCACATACCCGTTTTGATGACGACTTGGACATTCAGGTAGCGGACCTTAATATTTATTTTCGGAGGGGGGGGGGGGGGCTGAGGTGGTTTCCTTATAAAATATATGGTCTTGTCATCGAAGTAAATTTTCTTAAGTTTGACTATCAGTTGAGGGGGGGGGGGGCAAGATTTCCCACAAGGGGGACAAATTACGATAGGATTATGTGTGTGTTATGTTTTCCTTATAGCGGGGGAATTATATTAGCTAGATTATGGGGATGTATTTATATAATTATCAAAGCTAAAAAGAAAATATAGGCCTACTTTTCAAAAGATATAATAAAGGGACGTCAACGTTTTTTTTTGTAGCATTCATTCAGTACAAAATATTTTAAAAAACATACATCTTCATTGATTTACATAACATTTCAAAATGTAAAGAAAATGATATATCCCTCATAAATACACAATATAGTTTAATACACAGTACATAATGTCTTCAAATTAATTATACTGAATGAATATCATAATTCACAGCCTTACGCACAGAGAGACAAACCACACACGCTCACATACTCAGACACACATACAAACTTACCTACCCCCCCCCCCCTTCATTCCAAAGCTCAACAAATCCCCCTCCCTTCCCGAGCTTAGTCACATCTAGACAGTTGTTAGAAATCATGTCTCTTCCTTTTCCTTATGTTTGAGTCTGAAGGCATAATGCCTTCCGGTCGCAAAATCGTATCTTATTTGACTTAAAATCTTGAAAATCTTATTTCCTTACTTTAATATATGGAGAACAAAATATCGTGCAATATTGTATGTTTACGAAAAGCTTGAATATTGTATATATCTTAAGTCCCTACAACCCCCTTTTTGTCACTTCCTTCCTTTGCTGAATGTAAGGGACATGATAGACCAACCCCTTGATGGAATCACTGCACCCCAACCGCACACACACAAACACACACAGGCTACGCCATCTATGAACTATTTGGACGAGAATTGTCGGTAATATGAACTTGTTTCACGAAAATACTACCCCCTCCCGCCTACGTCACAGCCTTGGGGTGTCCCCTATCCATTTTTTTTTCGCTTTCTTATTAACATTTTGTTAATTGCTTATTTCATTTTCATTTTTTATAAATAGCAACCCTTATCCCGGATTATGAATAGCGGCCCTAACTCTACATTATGAATAGTGACCCTCATTTCGTATAATGAATAGAAACCCTAACTCTATATTATAAATAGCGACCCTCATTTCATATTATGAATAGTGACCCTCATTTCGTATTATGAATAACGACCATCTACTCCTATTATGAAAAGCGACCCTCATTTCGTATTATGAATAGCGACCCTCTTCTCTTATTATAAATAGCGACCCCTATGAATAACGAACCCGAATTTGTATTATGAATAGCGACCCTCTTCTCATATTATGAATAGCTGTCCTTATGAATAATGAACCTTATAATTAGCGGTCCTTATGAATAGCGACCCTCTTCTCTAATTATGTACAGCGGTCCTTATGAATAATGAACCTTATGAATAGCGGTCCTTATGAATAATGATCCTTATGAATAGCGACATTGACCCTTAGGAACAGGCCCTGGAAGGCTCATCATTCACAGGTAACCATCTCCCAGCCAAAAATTAAAACGTAATAAAGCCCTAACGTACATACATACAATATAAAAAAAGATCATCTGACTGACCAGGCCCCCTCCCCCACCCCCTGGGTCTGAGGGACCAAAATCTCCGGTTAAGGAGTACTTTTTGCGCGACAAAGTCCGGCCCGATAATTGTATAAAAGGGAGTGTATATGACTTTTCACCCGGAGATTTCTTAAAAAAGGGTTTTTTTTCTTTTCTTTCTCTCTTCTCTCTTTGGACTCGTGATAAATTTAAAAAGGGGGTTATTAATTATCTTGAATATCATAAATACGGGGTACATTGAGCAGTGATCCGGATTAAGGGGGGTATCCAAGGCAGGAAAGGTCCGCGAGGGTGGGGGGGGGGGGTTAAAATGTTGGCAGTCCCGAGATAGGGGGTGCTTTCAAAAGGAGGGAACAAGCATACATGTACCCTAAATAACAATAGCGAGTTTTCGTAACCGGCGACGCGGCCTTCTACAACGCAAATCTTAGCGGGGGTCGAACTCACAGCAAAATATTTCGCGTAGCGTCCAAACCTACGGCGGTATTCAGCCGTATTGGCCTCGGAAGTCGAGCTAATACGGGGTGGCGAGCTAATTTAAATACCCCGTAGTTAGCACTTGCGTCGCCGTGCGAAAACTCGCTACTGAGTGGGGGTGGGGTGGGGAGGGGGGGGGGTAGACCAACCCCTTGATGGCAACAAACTCGCTACTGAGTGGGGGTGGGGCGGGGAGGGGGGGGGGGGGCTAAACGGTCGTGACAAGAAATCGCCGCCCCTGCCACCGTATCGTTTCCCATGCGTTACCAACATCATCTATATTTATAACTGTAGCCTCGGCATACTCAGTGCATCTATCAAGACATCCATAATTGAGCTGGGATCAGACCACTGTATCCGCCACTATATTACGAGAAATTGATACGCATAAGATGCACATTTTAAGAGAAGTCAGGAGTGAGAATAGCCACCGTGACTTTATAATATGATAAGCTCATTAAAGCTCTCATGATGAGTAAGAAGAACTAAAAACCTCTCCGACTTGAAATTATTTATGAAATCTGGTGACATTCGATAAATAAATGCTCTGTAGGCCTCTTTCTTCTTCTTCTTCTTCTCTCTCTCTCTCTGCCTTCTCCTCATTCTCTCCAATTCCCCACTCTCTCTCCCTCTCACCACCCCTTCTCTCGTTCACCTGCACCTACATATGCATTTCTATATTTTGTTTGTCAGTGGAGGCCGCCATTTATAGAGAAAGAAATCTAAACGTGAATCTCAGTGATTTCGGGTTTAATTTAGGAATTCAATAGGTCACCATAGTGATAGCTGTATACCTATTTGACAACCCAATCTCTGACCCTTACACTTTTCAATCAGCTCTAGCGACACTTGCCCTTGTTACGGTATATGCTGCCGTTACTAAGATTGTAAAAGTCGGGGATGGGGGGGCGGTGGTTTTGACACGATTCCTGTCGAAAAATTGAAAGGGAAACGAGGAGACGATTCGCAGGGGAGTTAAATACATGTACTTGTGCTATGCGACACCGTTTTTAAGAAGGAGGGGGAGGGAGTGCACGGGGCGATGCCCCCTCCCTACCTCATCTTTTGTTATTCAGTGATGGATTTATGGAGAAGGCCAGTGTACCCCGAGAGTGTACCATCTTCCTCAAATTACGACTGAATTACGGCTTGGAAGATGAGGGATGAGGGGGTTTAATGGGGATGACACCCTCTAAAAAAAAACCCACCGTGATCAGATGACGAAATCAAACCCCAATAGCTTTAGCATTAAATTCAATGCAATTCGATCCCAATTACACTTTCATGCACCCCTGCTCCTGTTTGTATATCACCGCAACAAATTACGCCCCATTTGCGAGGATTGGGAACTGGGTATTGAAATAATCATGTCATATTTTGATCTCTGGCCCAAATACAAGTGACGACAACATTTTACGATGGGAAATAATGGGCGTGTAGTAGTCGTGACCTAGTAGGTCGCAACGAATGTTCAGAATATACGATGATCGTACATTTACTAGTACACGTCTCAAGGAAAGATAAGTTGCTTCTTTCTAAAAGTTCTGTGGAACATACATAGCCTGGTTTACACTGCTGCACCCAACATTTTACACTATCACGACTATTCATCCAGAAATAGCGGGACTATAGATTTCATTCAGCCAAACTTGTAGAGAGGTATGTATGGAGTGCTTTTATTCTCACTTTTTATTAACATCATTCTACGACTTTACTATCATATCAATGTGTAATAATGATCAGTTATGTCGTTACGGTAGATTTCTAGGTTAAATACAACCTCAAATGAGTGGCGTAGCTACGTTGGGGAGGGGGGGGGGGGCATGGTGGAACTTTCTCCCAGTCGGACATCAAGGGGGCAGATGAAGGAAAGGACAAAGAATGTGAGATAATATTAAGAGAAAGATTGCTCGAAAGCTCTCTTCTTTTTTTTTCCAAATTTTTATTGATTTTCGATTTTTTTTTTGTAACATTACAAAAACAACAATCATACAAGAATTAAATAATTGTATAACATTAAAAGAACAATAATCAAATACGAATCACTATAACAATTACCAAAAAAAAAACTAACAACAATCAAACAAACAAACAAACAGACCTGATGTAAAAACTAAAAAATCAGTCTCGGGTGGTTTGTCGAAAGCTCTCTTTAAAGATTATAATATTATGTAAATCAGTAATGTGGGGACAGCATGATAACCCTTTGAAATCTGTTGTAAGAGGCGCAGTAAACGATTATCGTAAAATGATTCAGGGTGATCCGATCTGCGTCTTTGATGTAGTTTAACTTAGAGGAGGAAAAGACAAGAGGAAATACGGGAAAACTAGAGGCAGAGAATTTATGTGAGTGCGTCTCTTTCACTTTAAGATGAACAAATGTTCCCATTCAAAAGGGGCAAGGGGTCTAGTCAGTCTGCCATCTCAATTTTGACCATCTAGTACAGCGTTTTTCAACCAGGGTGCAGCGAGAGTATTTTAGTTATATTAAAATACATTTAAGAATAACGTCAGATGCCCAAATTGATATCACTTTGAGTATTTTGATGAGGAAGTAACATTTGAGAAATATTTAGTGAAGTGTCTTTTTTTCTTCCCTCGCTTTGCTCGCTCCCCAAATTTAGAAACGGGATAGTTTAATTCAGCGAACTTAAGTCCATGAATATCCCTATATAATAATATAACAATGTTCAGGCTACTCACTGCTCAAAAATTGGTATTATTCGGCCAAAATGGCGCCCGAATATAACCTCACTTATTGTATTTTTATATCGAAATGAAATTTATACCACAAAAGAGTGTTCTTTTCTGCTCGTTCGCTTCTCTTCTCGCTAAATTGATGAATAGATATGATTCCTGGCAACGAGATGACCGAATATACATTTTTACATATGTAATGTATTTTGATGATCAATAAATTTTTGACATTAGAAAAGTTCTTTTTTTGTTCTCGCTAGCTCGCAATATTTTGGATCCGGATAGTATTGTCGGCCCCACACGAAAATGTTCCCGAACGTGTATTATGTATAGGGATGGAAAACAAATCATCACTGATGAACTTGATTGGGGGTGACGCGAAACTTTTTTAACTCCTGAAAGGGTGCAGTTACTAAAAATAAATAGGTTGAAAAAGTGCTGATCTAGTAAACTAACGACTTGTGCCACCCCCAAGACTGAGCCAACGCTACGCCACTGTAACCTATCGTACAGTGAAATAGGTAATGAGTCATCATTTGATTTGGATTAACACAAACATAATATATATGATCTGATGCTTACAGTTATTATCATGACTTTTTAAATTTTTCAATAATTTAATTATTATTATTATCTTCATCATCATCATCATTATTAATATCATCATCGGCATCATCATCATCATCATCACCATCATCATCATCATCATCATCATCATTATTATCATCATCATCACCATCATCATCATCACCATCATCACCATCATCATCATCATCATCATCATCATCATCGTCATTATTATCATCATCATTATTATCATCATCATCATCATCATCGTCTTCATCATCATCATCATCATCATCATCGTCATCATCATCATCATCATCATCACCATCATCATCATCATCATCATCATCATCATCATCATTTTTATTTATGGCGTATCAATGTATGCGATTCTATTTTATGCAGATCCCCGTTAAGACCCAGCACAAGGCTTTTACACGATGGCTGGTGTCGCGGTTCTCAATGCATGGGACTACGTAGCCATCGTATGCTATTTTATGATAGTAATCGGTGCCGCGGTCTACGTAAGATTTTTGATATTGTAATCTAATTACACACAAGAAAATAGTTCCACCATTTTCGAATTTTGGAACTAAAGTATTAGATAACCCATTTCTTGCTTATATAGAGAATTTGTTTGTAAACCATTTATTAAAATGCTGACCCCCACTTTTGCTTGCTTGTTCCAATTTTCTTTCAATGAGAAGTGTTCCTTTTTAAAATGAAAATAATCCGCACCTTTTATTATACCTTGTATTCGACGAACCCCTCGAACTACTGACTAGTGTGTTATTACAATCAGTGTATAGTACAACTTTATGATTGTCATACGACTTTGAGATTTATTTATTGTTAGTTTAAAAAAAAAAAAAAAGGTTAAATAAACTATATAAAAACGATCGGACTTTATACGGAGCCCCATCCCCCATTCGAATACGCCCAATATATTGCTGTATGTGAAGTAAAAAGGTCAGTATATAGACCACAAGATGCTAATTTTTTAAATGAAATATACGGTATTTAGGCCTACTGGATTTTGTTAATATCTTTCAAAAATTAATGGGCCCTTATTCTGCTAAAAATCAAACCCGACGCTGGGTTTAGCTTTAGCTCTCGAACAAATATGACAAAGAAAGTTAAGTTTTCCTTTACTTAATATGATCTTAGACCCATGATCTGGTTTAAATGAGAAATACGGGCCATGGAAAATTACTGAAACAAGAGGAAAGCAACGTAATTTTTTGTTAAAGGTAGGTTAAAGGTCCAATTCTTATTTTACAAGAGAGAAACAAACATGTAGCTTGACATGAAGTAGCTTGTATACACATTGGATAAAGCCATAAATTTTGATCAAAAACAATCTAAAAAACAATTTGATTTGAAATACACGAGCACCGTCCGAACTTTGACATTCAACATAATTTAAGATAACAATGATTGTTTTACCTGACTGCTAAGAAAGCATGTATATGCTTGGAACTAAACAACTTAGTTGTTTAGTTTCGTATCTCAAATGAATGAAACTTCTTGTTGATCGCATGCAAAATGCCCCGTACGACACAATTCTTTTCCCCCCATTTATTTCATCCAAATGATGCATTAGTTATTTGATATGACCATTTCATAATGACAGTAATACCAGACATGACGATAAGTCGATGGTCAACATCAAAATATTGTTTTATTTGTGGATAACATATTGGATGAAATGTTATAGGCGTTCTGGTCCAGGGAGGGGGGGGGGTATTACATATCAAGACATACGGTGTGTGCCGCTCTAATGGGTCACTTTTTCACAACAAATCCCTAAACATCGGTCCCATTTTTAACAAAATATCCCTAAACATGTGTCTGTTTTTCAAAATGTTCAATATTTTCGGGGGTAGGGGTGTCGAGGCTTCTGCGGCACACCCCCGTCCAAACCAAATCAGAGTACCACCCCGGGTTCTGGTCACATTGCACGGAATCGCTTAGCTTTAGCTTAAATACAATTCATTTCCGGATGAACCTATCCCTGTCTCGTTTATTTTGCATGCCGATGTAACTCAGAACAATTTATTTATACTTTCCAATGAAATTGGAACCAAAGGTATTCAGTTTATTCTGAACAGTCCGTAAAAGAAAATGCTTACTATAAATAAAATGAATTACATCTTCTCTTAAAATCATGCTAAATTCAAGATTTTTGTTCTTTCTCAAATTTAAATTGGCAGGCGCTGGTGACGACAAATAGAGGGACCGTCAACGGCTACTTTCTAGCTGGAAGGTTTATGACATGGCTGCCTGTGAGTTGTAACCAACGTTTATATTCTCCTTGTTTGAATCGAATTTCTTAACCAGAAAATGGCAGATACAGATCGTTAACATGCTGCGATGGAAATATAAGAATAGAGGGCCTATTTAAAATCTAAATCTAAATAAAGATACCGATATCAAATACTCACAAAATGATCCGCAAAATTAGAAAAAAAGGCATAGAATGTATTTGTTTCTTTGAAGGTATATTCGCTTATCAAAGGGAAATCCAACCCAAATAGAAAACCACTCTAAAAGAAAGCAGATAAATCAGAGAAGGAAACTGATGAATCTGCTGTTCTTTGTAGAGGACCTATAAGATGTTATCTATAATATATTTTGAGCAGTGCCCCAACGGAGAAAAACAGAAAATAATGATAATTTTGTACTCGGCAAATGGGAGAGTTATCCACGTTCTACGTCACAATCTACTGACCAAACTACCAAATTGAGATTTGCATAGACTTAGTGATCTCATATTTCAAGCATTCATAACTTCCTTACTATTGATCCGATTCATTTCAAACTTTTGCCATTCTGTTTATGTAATTTTTCTGCTTCCATACAACTGAACTTATTACAAAGGTTGAATTGCCCTTTAAAGGTCACCTTTGTATTCCTTCAAGCGGGCTTTGTCATGCTGTATGCGGTTTGGATGGTCAAATCAATCTTTTGAAATTGTCAATATAAAGAATCGAAATTTAATTAGAGATATTTATAGTATTTTTTTGATTATTCTGCCTTGTATGTGATTCACATCTTAGCGGAAATAGACTGTTCAAGGATTAGAGAGAGAGAGAGAGAGAGAGAGAGAGAGAGAGAGATAGAGAGAGAGAGAGAGAGAGAATAACATATGAACTTGCTACTGCTATCAACCCCCCTTTTAATGGAAATAGCTAAGCCATTTCTTTTTGAATTGAGGCATGCTTCTTATGCCTTTATGCCTTCATCTCTCATTTTTAAAATCTAATTTCTTTAAGGGGGGCAATGGGGTGGGTGGAATGGGTTATACAATGCTTCTGGGCTGCACTACCTAAGCCTTCGTCACCTTTTAATCATAGATCATAGCTTTATACAAAATGAAATGCTGAAAATTGGAAGGACGTTATTAACGTTGATGAGTTGATGATTTTCCTCAAACAGGTTGGAGCATCAATCTTTGGCAGTAATATCGGCAGCGAACATTTCGTGGGTTTGGCGGGGGACGCGGCAGCGAGTGGCTTAACCCCAGGTGCTTTCGAATTGAATGTAAGTATCTATTCTTAAAGCTTGAAATAGGCCAATAAACCAAAAAAATATCAATGAAATATCATCCATCTAATACAAAATTAATAAGGGGGAATGACCGCTTTGAGATCACATGACCCTTCCCGAACAGTTTTGGAGTAAAACAAAGAAGACTAAAATTGTTGTGAAATTGATGCATCCCTTTCTAACAATTACCGATCCGCCCCTGGATAAATCATTGATAACATTATGATGGAAATTGAATAGCAATATGTCACACTCTCTCCCTCTCGCAATTTATCCCCCTCTTAAAGGCATCGTTTAACAATGTTAAATCTGAGATGTATGGCCCTACGTGTCATCAGTGTCTGTGATATGGTGTAATATGGAAGCCCTAAAAAAAAAAAATCGCGCTTCAAATGATCATGAAGTGCCTCAAAAAAGTAAAAATCTTTGAGTGACCGGTTTTACAATACTTGTTTCTTGTTTTCCCCTATAGACTGTAGTGTTATGAAAACTGTTAGGTTTGATTTCGATTTCCAATCATAAATATCTTGATAATCAGACGAGCGATCGGCTTGTAAAAGTCCTGGGGTTTCTGACTGACCTAAAGGTTTATAATTATCATTGCAGCATGAGCTAAATCCAGGATTTTGGTTCAGAATCTGAGACAAAGTTACCGGATCCCTTTAAGACCGATGTCCCTCCCCCTCAATGCATGGACCTATACGCTACGTCACTGCTCACAGTAACAGTATTTAGTTAAGCTATGGTAGCCTATGAACTATGGTCTATTGTACACCATAAAACCTGTCCCTAATCATAGAACAAACGATTCATAAATCGATTTCCATTGTTTGGTACTAAAATAAAAGTAGGCGTGCATGTCATAAATTGACACTTTTGTTTCCTCTATTCTTGCGGATGAAAAGATAATAATGCCAAGCAAAGAAGGGCATTTACTTTATTATTTCGTATTTTATTGCGTTCACTTTGTGAAGAGAATGATTTATACACAGGAAAAGTGGGATATAATTTCAATACTGAAGCCAGGGTCTAGGTCTAATTCAAATTTTTCTCCTAAAAGTTATTAATTAATCTGTACTTCAAGAGTACACGACACTCTCTGTCACACTCACACGCTTTTACGAACCCCTCTGCTAAGAGGAGGCAAATTATATTAATAATCGGGCAGCGCCAGGAGCGTCACGACGTGGTGGACATGTGCGCTATACAGTATAAGAAACCATTATCATTATTAGTGTTACATGTATTATTATTATCATATTAATCACGCATTTGAATATAGCTCCACTCTTAATAACCCTTGCCTCATTCAGACAGAAAATATAAATGGACTTCCAAAATTTCTGGGACATAGAATCATGGTAGGGGGCTGTTATTATACACAAGTGTCGAAATTAATTGTGATGTTACGTTGATAGGAATAAACTTGCGGACTATTACTTCGAAATATCGCTATTATGGCATCGTGATTTCCATGCATGTATAGGCTAATTTGTCTTTCTAGGAAATTCTAGCAGTGTCTGAAATGTTATATATTCGCATCACCCGTTTTCGCTAGATCTTTAAATGAATAAACCTTTCCACTACATATTGATATTATGATATAAGAATGCACACGATAACAAAATTTTCGTTGAATAATTTCAGGCTCTGAGTCTCCTCCAGCTGATGGGATATTTATTCATACCAGTCTACATAGCATCAGGGGTAAGAATGATGCACGCTTATTGAAATACATTTATTGTTCCTTTTAACCCGTCTTGTAGTAGGGACTCCAGAAATACATTGATTTTTACAAAATACATAATTTCCTTCTTGTCGTACATTAAAAATAAGCGTTATCAAGATTTGCATTCAAAATATTAGAAAAGAAGGAGGCGAAATTATCAACAATCAAAAGATTTGTGATAAAAGAAGGGATTTTGAGTGGAAAGGAAAAATTCACTATCTATTTGATGAACTACCAACTGTTTTGTACAAAACTGTTATTTGTTCACCTCTATGAGTAAATGTGGATGGCATGCTTTTAAGAGAGTAACTCCAATCATTCAAGGGTTGGGGGACAGTATGACGAATATTTTGGAAACAGGAGATTCATACCTCTATAAAATAATAAAGCTTTAAAGGTACTATGTCCCATTTGCAGACCTAACAAATGAAAAAGTTAAATTCCAACGGCATTTGTACCCTTACCCTTTACAGCTAATTGTATTTATGTTATTACCAAAGAAGAAAAAAAGCCAGTCAGTCACTCAATAGTGTCTGACAGTGAAGTCTCGCAAGTAAACGGGTTTCCTTGCATAATTTGAATATTAGGACACTGCTAATGTTTAAATTTCACAGATGGAACATACATGACATATTCATAATTCCTGCAAAGTTCTACAAAATTTGATGTTGGCTGCAAAAGGGACATAGTATCTTTAATATGCACACCCTTTTTGAGTAAATTACCGTCGTCTAACTTTTGTTTCATTTTGCGTTTACTAGGTTTGTACTTTGCCTGAGTTTATGATGAAGAGGTTTGGTGGACGGAGGATTCGTGTTTATCTGGCCTGCATGTCCATCTTCGTCTACATCGTAGCAAGAGTCTCGGTAAGAGGAATTTCTTTGGAACTATTTTGGATAGGCTCACGAACATGACCTGTTGTGGACAAATGATGGAGGGAAAGGGGAGGGGGTATGTGCTTCCCCCTTCAAACCCGATATGAAAATCTTAAAGTTGGCCGATACATGATATATTAAAACGTTAATTGAGGAAACATGCACTTTCAATAATTGCGATAACATTTTTTGTCGGGGGGGGGGGGGGGGTGGGAAGCAAAACGTTCATTGACCCATGTACAGTGATTTAAAGGCCGAGAGCAACTCGGATTCGAAAGATTAAGGATTGAAATTAAATCAGTTTGCTGTTTCCCTGTTAATAATCCCCCCCCCCCTCTTCAAACTCTTATTTCTCATTTCTTCTATGCCTTCAGGTCGATCTGTATTCGGGGGCTCTCTTCATCCAGCAGGCACTGGGCTGGAATCAGTATGTTTCGATTGTCTGCTTACTGGTCTTTGTGGGTATCTTCACGGTCACAGGTGGGTCATCTTCTCTCCGCCCCCTCCCCCTTTCCCCCATCCCCGATTTGGAATGATATAAATCAGGCTTGTGTCGGTTATTCGATAACCATGGCGTGCCAGAAATTAACACCCGAAACCATATCGATTTCAAAATATTTATTTCATTTTTACACTCTAATTAACTTAAGGATTAAGGATTAAAGGGATCTTTTAACAATGTTAAATCTGAGATACAGGCCCTATGTGTTATCAGTGTCTGTGATATGGTGTGATATTGAAGCCCTAAAAAAATTGCGCTTCAAAATGATCAAGAAGTGCCTCAAAAAAGTAAAAATCTTTGAGTGACCGGTTTTACCATACTCGTTTTCCCCAATAGACTGTAGTGTTATGAAAACCGTCAGGCGAACGGTTTTCAAAATTTGTAATTCCAATCATAAATATCTTGATAATCAGACAGGCGATCGGCTTGTAAAAGTCATGGGGTTTCTGACTGAACTAAAGGTTTATAATTATCATTGCATCATGAGCTAAATCCAGAATTTTGTTTCAGAATCTGAGCCAAAGTTACCGGATCCCTTTAAACAAGATCGCAACTATTTTCAACAACAAAAATCTACTCGAGGGCAATATCAATACCCTATGGTATATCGCGTTCGAATTACGTAATACGTCTTTGTCATGTTCGCACATTTCAATAAATCTGGTGACGCACACGGCTATTGAATTTGCCTTAGGTTGAGTCTTCAAAAGCCATGGTGATCGTGTAAATCGATTTCCTAGTACAATACTAACACATACGGATCATACTTACAAAACAAAACTGTTCAAGATTACAGAAACGTGCAGCTCGGTTAATAACAAATAGTCATTATATGTCTCCAAGTTTACCATTATTTATTAAACTGAAAATTATTCCTGTATATGATTTGATCAAATTTAATACATGTATATTTATGTTTAAATTTCATAAAAACCTGTTACCATCTGTTTTTTATAATATTTTCCAAACAAATTCTTCTATTCACAATTACCCCACTCGTCAACGTCTAAATTTACATCACCCACTCTGTCGTTCAACTTCACTGTATAATTCTATATCATTCGTTGGGGTACGGGAATGGAATTCCTTGAATCATGACCTAAGATCCAGTTCTACAATTACCAGATTTAAATCAATGTATACAACAAAGTATGTTTCAATACATGGTTGAGTAGATAATTCTCTTTCCCATCTTTTGTCTACTTTTATCTCTTTCTGCCCTATTTTTCACTTCTTTCTATTCTTTCTCTGTAACCTTCTTAATGGACGTGTGTGTGTGTTGATGTACGGGTGCGTACTTGTATTATTCAAGTCCTTTACTTTGTATTGTTAATTTATGTGCCTTATCTTGTTATTGTTTGTTTGCAGGGCCCCGATTACAAGCAGATTTCTGCTTCTAAGGGGTCCTAACCATTATATTGTATGTTGTATATTGTATTTTCATTGTAAATTGTTTTTATACTGGTTGAATAAATGAAATGAAATGAAATAACCGGATTTTCATGTAGCCCCCAAAAGGTGTTGAAATGCTCGATGAAATCCTTCTCTTAATTTGTTCCCATTGATTGCGCCGATCGATACTAGTGGTACGCCAGCGAATTCGGGTAATATGGCAAAGGTAAAACAATTAAGTAGGGTATCATTGTGAAAACATCATGAAATCCCAACTTTTAAACTTCACTTTATAAACCACTATTCACGATTATTACAATTCATGCAGGTGGGCTGGCGGCAGTGATGTATACAGACACTGTGCAAGTCTTCATCATGATCCTGGGTGGAATGACCCTCATGGTTCTCAGTAAGTAACATCCTTTGAAGTAATACACCGGTTTACAAACATAATTATTCAAATTATATGCATGATTTATAAATAAACGTTGTTCCTGACAACCTTAACGCTTGCCCGACATAGCAACACGTAATGTAAGCAGAATAGACTCCTAGTATTTTATGTAGTTTATTCATTTCAAAGAGTAATGGAATAACTCGTCACTAGTCATAAATTTGAATATGTTAGTTAACTGGTCTATTAAGTAATTTGAAGACTAATCTCAGTCACACCACCGGAATAACATCAAACCGGCCGATATCTGACGAAGTATTTGCCAATAGTGGAAATTTAATTTATGAAGTCTGTTGTCGTACAGGTGCATAGATCTCTAGTGTTAGTCTCTCCGATGTGAGTGCAGTGCAACACCAAAATCCAATTTTAGGATTATAAAGACAAAATAAGAATACAACCTGGAGAGCAAATTCGCTTTATTACAGAAATGGAAATAGAAAAAATATCATAGAAATTTTGACAAGTCAGATAAATAATAAAAGAGTTATTTGAGTTTTTTTTAAATAATAATGATTTTATCGACTATACATATTATGTGAATTTAAAAAAATAGTGAATGGATAATATCACTGCATGTGCATAAGAAATTTAAAAAGGGATCGTGCTTTTTTGCACTCTGATGGGGGAGGGGGAGTTACTCTTACAGGCATGTAACCTCGAGCAGTCCCTATACGATTCAGTCACCGCCCCCGATCATGACAAGAAATTGCCGTCCCTATAGGCTGTGCGAAAGACATGTACTATTAATATAAGCCTATTCGTCATGAAGAATAACTTATTTAAAGTTTCTTGCCCAAGCCCTGATGTAAAGTTGATAATTTCATTGAAGGTTACATAAAGGTCGGAGGTCTCAAGGAGCTAAAGGTCAAGTACTTTCAAGCGGTTTCTAACGATACATTGAACACACCGAACTACACATGCGGTTATCCGAAACCCGAGGCTTTCCACATGTTACGGAGCGCGGATCCTTACAACTCGGATTTTCCTTGGATCGGTTTTTTAATCGGACAGAGCATGACATCCATCACTTACTTCTGCGCAGAACAGGTAATCTAAAAATACATTCATTTCATACGAGGCCAAGTTAAAGTCCAGTCAAACCATTGTTACACGTTTATTTGTATGAAAGCAGAAAATAAGAGAAACGGAATGGTGAACATTTGAAAAAAACTGAGCAATGATAACAAATACAAAATAATTATGAATGTTTGAAATTATAAAAAAAATAATTACATTTATGCGAATCTCAAATTTGTAATTTGGTCAGCGGATTGTGACGTAATCCCGGACAACTCTCCCATTTGTCCTGCACAAAATTATTAATCTCTGATTTTCTCCTAAGCGCCTTCTTCCTTGGGGTAGTACCCAAAATATATTATTGGTAGCATAATTATATTAGGTCCTCTACAAAGAGAAGAACAACATCGGGAGTTATATCCGCCACTACGTCACATTGACCAGGTGACATTACCGATTCGGCTAATTTGAAACCCCTTACTCATAGTGATTACAACTTTTAAAATATCATAATATTGTTATAGTTGGTCCGACTTCGTTCAAACTTTCACAAATCTGCTTCTACTGCTTCTACAATTCTTGGGGGATCAATTTGCTATTTAAGGTTGAGTTTTCCTTTAATGAGATCCAGCTCCCCCACTCAGTGTTATTTAGGGTACCCGTATGCATGTTCCCTTCTTTTGAAAACACCCCCCTAAGTCCGGTGTGTAAAGTCAATACTGGCCGATTTTGGGTGTGTTACGAGCCGGACTTTGCTGCGTGAAAAGTACCTCTTTATATACCGGACATTTTTGGAAACATGAATGTGGCCCCTCCGTTCCCGGAGTGGGGGGGGGGGGGGGGGGCGAAATGGGATAAGCACAAACATTTGCGCATGATTACATATTGGAGCCGAAATGGCTTTAACTCTTTGTAAAAGTATATGAGTTGATTCCCTTATGGCTCTCAACACGCGACAAAGTAAATGACGTCAGCAAAAACACAGAAGAGAGTTATCTTTACTCACATTTAAGCAGTGATCGCTCTGCTGTGTGATTCTGTATCCACTTTGCGTCTCCGAACGTCACTACTCACTAGCAAACCCATATACGCAGTCGCACAAAGCTCACAACCTTAATAATCTTTATCCTCAGTTTTCTTATTTATAACTGATTTTCCTTATAAAATTAAAGATAATTATGGCGTATATATTCAATAATGAATGAACGCCATTAAACCATTACCCAACGACAACAACAACCTTAATAAGAAATTCCTGGTTTACAAACGGGCCATTTGCAATGTTATCAATGTAGCTTAAACAAAACGACAAAGACAAATATTATGAAAACAAGACAAAACAAAAAAACAAAGTAAAACATTAAAATTAAAAGAGGGACGGGGAACCTGCATTAAAATCTACATATAAGTCTAATTCATATTATTCGTCAACGGATGGTAAAAGAGCTAAATTATGATGATTTTTGCCAACTCTATATGAACATGGCAACACGGAACAATCACGTTTTTTCATAATCTATATGTGTCGAGTATGAACTTACTACAAAAACATAATTATACTACTGCGTCTTTAAACAGGTGATGGTACAGCGCACTCTATCGGCTAAGAGTCTTTCACACGCCCAAGGGGGTTGTATCTTTGCCGGTTACATCAAGATTTTACCCCTCTTCATGATCGTCATTCCTGGTATGATATCAAGGGTGCTCTTCACAGGTAAGCTCACAGGATGGATATGATGATGGTGATGATGGTGATGATGGTGATGATGATGGTGATGGTGATGATGGTGATGATGATGATGATGATGGTGATGATGGTGATGATGATGGTGATGGTGATGATGGTGATGATGATGGTGATGATGATGGTGATGGTGATGATGGTGATGATGATGATGGTGATGATGGTGATGGTGATGATGATGGTGATGATGGTGATGGCGATGATGATGATGATGGTGATGATGATGGCAATGGCGATGATGATGGAGATGGTGATGGTGATGGTAATGCTCATGATGATACTTTATAGAGAGGAGACGCGACGGGTCAGTGGTCTCGTCACCGGTAGGTGTCGCGTTCCAAACCAAGTCAATGTACATTTTGTTCTGCAATCGGGTGACTTATCCACTAGACCACAACACCTCACAACACCTCATGATAATAATGAACAAGATAAAACTATTTTGGACGTTTGGTTTCCCCATTAACTCATACGTTACGGGACCAAGCATTGTGGAGTTAAACGCACAAGTATAGCTTCTTAGACCGCCTATAATGTTTATCTCAATTTTTGTCCGTTTTTCTTTTATCTCCAGATATCGTTGCATGTGCATCATCAGATGCTTGTATGGCAGCATGTGGGAACCCACGTGGATGCACCAACATGGCATTCCCTTCACTTGTACTCGGTGTCATGCCAAATGGTAGGTTATTCGTTTTTGGGAACGCCTTTTTATAAGTCAGCGACGGCATTAGTTACAGAGGCAGAGACGCCAACTTCTCCCGCGATGGGGTCATTTCCCAATATCCCCGGTTCTCCTGCAACTCCGTTTAAAAGTGGTCAACAATATAATATGCTAGCTTGCTGTCATGCTTCTTTGTCTTTTATAAGATTAATCAAATAAGAACGATAACAAACAAATAAGAATGTAAAAATGACTAGTTGCGTTACTACAAAAATCACTTTAAAATCCCAAATTATCATTGGGTGCTGCCCTGGACCCCAACTGTAATAAGCGACCTAGTTCATATTGGCGCTCGCATTTGCGACCCGCGTGCTCAGTATTGTTTCATGCTAGCAAAATGGTAACTGTTGCAGAATTCCCAGTTAAAGTGTTCTGCCCCAAAGTAACCTCTTGCATGGACTTTTTTCCTTTTTGTTTTTTTTATTTTTATAAATACGCTTTTTTGTTTTGTTTGTGTTTTGTTGTGTGTGTGTGTATATGAATGGGGGGGGGGGGGGGGGTTCGTTGCTCGTTTAGAAGGACTAAAACTGTATCACTATTTATTTGCACCTCATGGGGTTACCCCGAGCATGGTGTTTTCGCGATCGCTCTATATTTGTCCAGAAAAAGAAATCGTCTGATCCTTTGAATGTATATCGTTGGCATAACCCTGTTGTTATAGGCATTGTACATTGACCTGATGACCTCTGCTAATGAGGTTCGTCATTAAACCATGTGAACTTCAACAATGTCTGTTTGACCTTTTTCTCCTTCGTGTGACCTAGGTCTTCGCGGGGTCATGCTAGCTGTTATGCTGGCAGCTATCGTCAGTAGCTTGACCTCATTCTTTAACAGTATTAGCACACTCTTTACCGTCGACATCTGGAACTACTTCAGAGCGAAGTACTCCAAGAAAGATCCTTCCGTCAAAGAGATGATGATCGTTGGCAGGTGGGTTAACAGTTTAAAAAAAATTTCCGACATTTACACGATTTATGTGTTTTTCGACATTTCCATAGCTACACATTTCCCGAAACTCTCTTGTTTCAATGATCCATATTCCGACACCTTCATGTTTCAGCACCCCTAGCTATACACTAAAATCATTTAAAACGCTCCTACCGTGCCTATACGTCCATAATGCTCAAATCTGAAGCCCCCAGCTGCTCCGACACTAATGTTCTTATGTCCTTATAATATAATAATTATCTTTTTTTTAGCAGTACTATTCATCCTGAGAGCCCTGCAATTATCATTACCCCATCATTTGCTAGGGACCCATTTACACCTGGGTTGAGAGTGGCAAATGCGGATTAATGTCTCGCCAAAGGACAATAGTGCCAGGTTGGGTCGATTCGAACCCTCAACCATTGAAAAATCAGGTGTCTGAATGACTTACTATAGGCCTACCACGACTCTTCCACATTCTTATATTTCATGTTACTGAACTGAACCTTATTGGGTCCTGACTCAGGTAACACACCTAAATCATTCACCCTAATTGACCGTAGTCGACGGGAAATTATCAAAATAATACCCTTCCAACGATCTACGTGTCCGTATCTCTCTATATAGGCTGCATGCATTTTATATTCATGAACTTGTTATTTTTCATTCATACCTCGTAGATGATGACTATGTATTCTATTCAATTCGGTTCCATAGAGTGATAGTGCTTGTCATGACGGTTCTGAGTGTCCTGTGGATACCGGCTATTGAGGTGCTGCAAGGCGGTGACGGATTGAACCGTTACTTCACCCGGATAGCCGGAAGAATTACGCCCAGTGTCTGTGCGGTGTATCTACTCGCCATCCTCTGGCCCAGAGCGAATGAACAGGTAGCGTGATTATATCAGAAAAGTAAAGAGAGTACTAGAATAAATGTAACTGTTTCAGACGGTTCAATATGCTGTCCGTTCAGACAAAGGCGTGATGAATACGCAAATTACAAATTAAATTATTATTTTTTACATAAAAGAATTTAGTCGAAATCTGATCTTGCCCGTCCATTTGCAGCTTTCGTAAGGCTTAGCTTAGATAATCAAGTTTATGTTATTGGCAAAAGTTATTCCCATTTATCACGGAGAAAAATGTTACCAGAAATCCAATGTATGTCTTTATCCGTTAGCATTATTACTGGAGTTCTCAAATCGTTTTTCTTTCCCGACGTTTACAGGGTACGTTCTGGGGGCTGGTCGCGGGGGCGTTCACCGGTTTCACCCGGCTTATTCTAGATTTCATCTGGCCTGCACCGGTTTGTTGGGAAGAGGATAACCGGCCACATATCCTCAAGCTTCATTACTTCTACTTCAATATGATCCTGTTTGCGGTTGTGTTTACGGTTGACGTGACGGTCAGCCTCCTAACCGAACCTCCCCCTCCTGAAAGGGTAAATTAATTGGGTCAACCTTGATGTTGCATTTTCGAAAACTCTGTGATGAATATCGTTTGTAATAGTAACGCAAAAGCAAAGAATAAACAATAAAATATCATTTTACATGAACATAAAAAACTA
Source organism: Strongylocentrotus droebachiensis (assembly GCA_035222895.1). Classification (NCBI taxonomy): domain Eukaryota; kingdom Metazoa; phylum Echinodermata; class Echinoidea; order Camarodonta; family Strongylocentrotidae; genus Strongylocentrotus; species Strongylocentrotus droebachiensis. Next base: position 95,379 of record JAVYIG010001500.1, on the reverse strand, counting down.
AAGCATGGTGGTGTCCCCATAATGATAAGCTTCTTAGATGAGAATACTTGTTATATGCATGAGTAAACGCATGCTTGTTGGCTGTATATTTACATGTATAGACAATCGTTTTTGAATATTGGTCAGTACAAACAATGGTCTAAAGAGAAAAAAATACTGGCACATCTCCTCATTCTGCTGGGGTTGTTTTAGTTTTTGTTTGTTATAAGGGGGGGGGGGTCTATTTTGCCCCCTTACAGGCATGACTGCCTCCTGAAATGTCTACTCTTCAGTCTGATACCAAATTGTTGCAGTACCACAAATCTGCCTGAAAAATAAAATGTTGGTGCTCAGGCTTGTGAAAAATCAGTTCTGATTACAGGTGTACCCGCATTTTTGGAAGGCAGTGTTAATAACAGACAATGTACCATATACTGCTGAAATAGACCGTGTAGGGGTATTCATTCATTAGTATACACACTGTGTTTTGTTCAGCTCATCCGGACTACATTCTGGACGCGGTTTAGCAAGGCTAAGCGATCAGATGAGGCAGAGTTCAACGATACTGAAGAGGATGACGATGAGGCGGTTGAAACTGACGACATCGAACTCGACGACAACGAAGAGTCTACTGTCATTGTGAAAGGTATCACTATGAACATGACGGACAAAGAAAGAGGACAAAATATACAGTTCCTCATTCTACCCTCAACAATTGCTGTGGTAGACAAAGGAACATCCCTTCACTGCTATTATGTAAAAATGTGTAGAACAGTGAATATGCATGTGACACCGGTTCTACACATGTTTACATAATAGCAGTGAAGGGATGTGCCTTTGTCTACCAAAACAATTATTGAGGGTAGAATGAGGAACTGTATATTTTGTCCTCTTTCTTTGTCCGTCATGTTCATAGTGTATGTAATCTATGCCTAAAGCTTTATACTATATACGATCCTGCTTCGGTTGGATTTCGAAGAAAATGGCAATTATATTAGATATGGGGAACTAAATAAACACAACCTTCTAAATATTATGAGAAGAATACTAACAACTAGACGTATTAATCATAAAGACTGTTCAGATCCCCCATCATTACGATGTTATTTATTTGAATACTCAGATGAAATGCTGTGTAAATTCACTCAAAATCGGATCGTTCTCAGATCATGGTATAAGTAGTGTGCATTTGGCTTAATGCAGATTGCACATGAGACGTGTGTGTGTGTGTGTGTAATTGGGTTTTTACAGACGTGTATCAATCAGATATTGTTTTGGGGAGACCGACCTCTAACGTCACCATCCGAAAGACGTCAATTGAGTGGTAGCCCTTTGGAAGCAGTTATCAGTTAGTGAAGCTGTCTTTGACGCGTCTATGTGAGATTGAAACAATCATCATCGCAACGTGAGTGGTGCTAAGTTAGTGTCGTAATAACGCAATCGAAAAAACGCCATTTGTGAAATAAGTAATTATAATAATACTCGGTGTATATAGGCCTAAGGTATCATTTAATATTCATTATTCAAGAAGGGCTGATGTGAATAAATATCAGTTCACACCAAGGTAATTACCATTTGCTTGGAAAACCTGTATTTAAATTCCCTTCTACAAATGACCCTCCTATCCAGCAAAGAGTTCTTTTTAAAGATGAAACCCAAATTGTCATCCTTGTCCTCCTCCTCCTCCTAAAAATCTGGAGGTCTTGCAGTCTGATGATGATACAGTTATCTGTATACAGTTATGAAATCACGATGATGATAACAAACAAAGTAATAATAACAAACATATTCATCCTTGCCCTAAATCTGTTACAATCATAAAATTACGTCACAATGATGATTACAAACAAAGTGATATTGTTTTCATGAGTTCTCTCTATTTAAAAAAAACAGATCCGCCTGATAAGATCACAGAAAAGAAGAGTGGCTGCTACCGGGCTGTGACATGGTTCTGCGGCTACGGGGACGACAGCGAAGAGGGTCAGCGAAAAGCGCGCGCGGAGGAGAAACGCGTACGTCAGATTACAACGTCGATTGAGCAGGATCCACGCGCAAAGAGGTTCATCCACACCAACATGGTCATTCTCCTGGGGGTGTCCGTCTTTCTCTACACCTACTTCTCTGTCGATTGGATTTAAGATATCACATTATTTATCCTCTCTGTCTGTAGTGTATTCGTGTATGCGGAAGTCCAAACGGTTTTGTCCCATACGTCACTTCTAAGAGTCCAACAACTACACTGTCGCTCATAAAGTTGGAATATTTTTGTTTACCCCAAATTATGGAATTATTTTGACAATGATTTATTCCTAATTTATCTAGATAATAGTATATATTCTGAGATGTTATTGAATAATAATTTGCCAGTGTTTGTTTTGCGTGACTGCTAAAGCATGTGTATGCTTCTATGCTTATTAACTAGGGGACCTACGCCCTTAAGTCATACATGACAGTGATGTTGATTATTGCCCCACAAAAGGGCACTAATGTAGCAAATCGACACGGTTTTGATCCTGGGGCCTCACAGTAACGAGGCCATTGCTTTGCCACTGAACCACGACTGTACGTGGCGGGGGGCGTTTTTTTCTTCTGCGGCACAGATTGGGGTTAGGTACGTGTTGAGCCTATGGGAAAGTTTAGGGTTAGGGTTAGGGTAAGGGTTAGGGTTAAATCAAGACCTCTTTTAAAAAAAAAAAAACCAAATCTGTGCCGCAGAAAAAATGACGCCGGCGGGGGCTAGGGTAGGGGGCAGTTCCCACAAAAAAACAAAAAAAAAAGAAGAAAATGCAATAATTTATCAATAATTCATTGAATTTCCCCCGGTTCCCAACATACAAAAATATTCTGTGTTCCCATTCCTTGAGCCATAATGCATGGCCGTACAGAGGATTTGTATATGTTGGGGACCGGGGTAAAATGCAATGAATTATTGATAATTTTTTGCATTTTCTGTGTTTTGTATGTGTGGGAACTGCCCCCTACCCCCTATGATCTGTTATATAAGAAAAAATGTACATCATGGATAATTTGAGATTTTTCTATGTTCATTGTTCAATGATTGATGTAATTTATGAAGTGTCTTGTATCGAAGATCTTGTTCTATATGACGTATTGTGATAATTTCTTGTTATGTGAATTCATGAGGAAGGAAATAAAATATCATTTAAAACTAAAAAATGTATTGAGTTTGTTGGCAATCAATCATGGCAAATGAACTACGACCTACATGTATGCTGAATATTCATGAGAGTAGTGCTCGTATTGTATGCGAACGTTGGTCTTAACCCTAATAAGGTCGGGCAATTTGAGGTCCTAATACGGCCGGGGGCGGGGGGGGGGGGGGGCGTGAAAGGGCCGATCGCCGCGGAAATTTGCGCGCATGTCAAGTGAAGGGTAAAGAATACTAAGGTAATTTTTTCTTTTTTTTAATTTACTCATTTGCATATATATGGTAATTTATGCAAATAAGGTCATAAAATTCACATTTTTACCCATAAATAATTTATTCTTCATATTTAAACATTAGTTTTCACTACATATATTCTTTAGACCATTTGGAATAATAATTCTAACAAAAAAATTGGAAGAGCGGCGTTATTCCTTATGTATTCTTTGTTTTTTTATTTATGTATTTTATTGTTCTTGTTGTTTCATTTTAATTCTAACTATAATTCAACTATTTTGAACCCCAAAATAAACATCCAAACTATAAACAAGTCCAAATAACCAATGTTTTAGGAGGGGGGCGGGGGGGGGGGGGGGCCTTAATGGCCTCCCGGCCTGCGTAATTTTGTTATCCCACTTGAGCTCGGGACCCCCAGTATGAACTCATTTGCATACAGCCAATCAGAGCTCATCTTTACGCGTGCTAAAAGATGCGAAATTCAAAACTGTGCGAAGCTCTTGGCCTGGGCTTCACACACGTACACACAGCGCCTTTGCCTATATCAGCATGCATGATGTGCGTGCATAGGCATAGGCTTGCAAATGTTTCATTACAGCTCTAACATATCTACCTTTAGCAAATTTATTACAGAATGATCTACAAATATCAGCTTATCAAATTGCTGTGAAAAACTGTTATTTAGCACTAAGTTACAATTACTCTATCAATCAAGGATAGGCCTTTCTCGTCATCGAAGCCACTATATATTATAGGGACTCATTTCTAAAGATTTAACGGTTGAGAATTTATCATCCGTAAAAACAGCTCATTTTAATTTCACAGCAACCAACAGCAAAGCAGGAATAACAGTAAACACAGATGATGTAGATAGATAGATAGATAAATGGATTTTATTAAGATCTTCCAAATACAGATACACCATATGGCTCCGTTTAGTCTCATTTCACGACGCCCCCTATCGTCAGAGCATGGTCAGCGTCAGCAGCCTATATGTTAGCCTATGGACGTTTTTTTTTTAAATCGTTAAAAATTCATTTTTTGTTTAAACGAAAAGCACATCCACCCCGACGTACGTTATCACTAGCTCTTTCATTTGAGCCCTCATGTCTCATTGACTTTTGAAAGTTCACCCACCGTAATTTTTCAAAATAGGTTGCAAGCTCGCCATTGCCTATAATACACTTGTGAAACAAGTCTAACTTTGGACTCAGTTTACCGAGCGATTTGAAGATTATAGGTCGAGCACACGAAACATAAAACGCATGAATTATCATAGATCACTTCTGCCTATTTCATTTTGTCCATTTCATCCAACCCCCCCACCGTAATTTTTCCATTTAGTAAAAGCAAACATTTTGCCGAGTTTAGCAAAAACATGAATATTCATGAACGGTCAGACAATACAGCCTTTTAGTACGTAACGTATCGTGAATGGGAATGTGCGATGATCCGTTCAGGAGGTAGAGGTCAGTGGTTTGTGCTGGCAATGTTCACGCGAGCGAAAATGAGACAATCGGAGCAATATGATTTTGCACTCTACATGATACGTATATATTTATTTAAACGAATCCCACTCAAAACATTAAATAAACTGAAGAAGGTACATTGATGTTCACACAGAACTATATCAGAAGATTAGATCTTCGTATCGTCAGTAACACCTATGAACAACAATTTTGAAGAAAATAAGTTATCAATACTGAAATATTATGTACATGTAGTGTTTATGACTAACAAATAATCGATGATGATTTGTTTTACTGACTATTAGAATAATACAAGTTCGCCTTTACAGTGGACAAAATCAATATACATCAATCTACGAAAGGGGGTTCTGAAATATCATATCACTAGCCAAAATGTTGAAAGATATAAAAATACAATCGAAGGGAAATACCAACGAGCTTTCACATATGCCCGCTGAGGAACACTGCACTCCAATAGCCAGAACGCGGACCGCATACATCAGCCGCCGCTAGACCAGACAAGCTTTAATGTTCGTCCGGCCTAGCAACGACTATTGCACGCAATCCGCACCCCGACCACCAAAACACAATGATCCTCGGCAGGCGAATGCGATCATTTATCTCCAGGCACTCCACAAAGATATGCATTTAATCTGAATACATTACGAAAATGGTATTTGATTAAAACATTAAATACCGTATATAAATCTGTGAGTATTTGTTTTAAAGACAAAAAATGTAAAATGTGTATAGTTCATACTAAATAGGGATAACTACACTGTATTTTTCATTTCAACGTGCTGTATATTGCACACATATGTTATTTCTTACTTCCAATAAAGAATATGAATATTAAGATATATGAAAATACAAACTTGTGCACAAATAATCGTTGTCAAATATGTCACATGGTAAAAGGTAATGCATTGGAGCAAAGTGACTGAATATTTTCCACATTTACATTCTTTACCTAGTTCAACTCAACGTGTTGTATATTGCACAAATTGTAATTTCTAATGAAAACGTTTTGCAACGAAAAGCGAATATTTGGATTAAAAAAGTCATATTTATAAATGAAATGTAGTCTCGACCGATGCTGAGCACATCGAGGTCTATATCATCCCTACGAATTAAAGCACTATAACATATCCTACCATCAGTACTATCAGAATACTAGGAATTAATTTCTGTTCATTATAATTACATAAATATTCTAAATACAGATACATATTTTGCACTCTACATGATACGTATAGGCCTATATATCGTATCTAAACGAATTCCACTCAAAAAAATAAATAAACGGATGAATGTATATTAATGTTCACACTGTAAACTTTATCAGAAGATTAGATGTTTGTCATCGTCAGTAACACCTATGAACAACAAATGTGAAGAAAATAAGTTTTCAACATACTAACATATTAAGTGCAAATAGTGTATACGATTACCATATAATTGCTAGTGATTTTGTTATACAAGTGTCTCTAATCGGTTTACCTAGGTAAATAATTCGATAATTCAAGCTACATTTCTGCATTCTCAAAATCTTAAGAGACTGCATTCAGATTCAGTACATTAATTATGACATTGGACTATAATAATGTTTCATGCTTTTTGTGGAAAAGATATGACAATCTTACTGAGTATGGAAAGATTGATAGCAAGTATTGGAGCAAGCATGATAATAATCTATGACTGCAAGGAGTTTATATCATGCATACAGACTTGTTACTAACAACGACTTGAACCCCGAACCTTGTGATCTGCAGTCGGGTGATTTATTCACTAGTCCACAACACCTCTACAGAGTATGGGAAGTATTGGAGCAAGCATGATAATAACCTATTACTTCAAGGAGTTTGTATCATGCATACAGACTTGTTACTAACAATGACTTGAACCCGAACCTTGTGATCTGCAGTCGGGTGATTTATCCACTAGTCCACAACACCTCTACAGAGTATGGAAAGTATTGGAGCAAGCATGATAATAACCTATCACTTCAAGAGTTTATATCATGCATACATACTTGTTACTAACAATGTCTGAAAATTACGGTTCGCTCCTCTAAAACAACCTCCATAACTTCAGCATAAGCCTACATTCTATAAAATATATGCTGCAATAAGTAGAAATGTGACTTTCAAACATTCTTCCTTTAAGATGAGTTCACATCGACATAAGTGTATCTACAGCGGGGCAGCTAGTGCCGGTATATCCAAAGTGGTGGAGAGCGAGAGATTTTAAAGGTCAAAATTAAATATTCTATCAGCAACATTTACAACGCAACTTTTCTTAAATTTGTAGACAATTTTTTTTCTAGCAAATCTACCCTCTTTGTTTTCTGAACTGTGCGCACTTAGCAAACGTTGCGCCCCATTTTTAAGTTTAGAAGTTCGCAGGTTTTGAATGAAATCGTCATTAATTGGCAAAGGCTTAAAAGCCGGCTATTTCATCTTCGCCTGTCACATATATATGCAGTTTTGTTAACACTGCAGAATCTTTACCATCCACTGCTCTCTAAATATTCATGACCTGACCCAAAGATTTAATATTTAAATTTACCAAATCGATTACAAAAGGTTTAGCTAGAGTATGCGTGGATGGCTGGCGTATCCGTCCAAGAAGAATTTTTCAAAAAAGATATTGGCATCTCACTGCAGCAATTATGATGATTTGTTCAATACAAGTACGCCTTTACCGACGTTGGACAAAATAACTATACATTAATCTACGAAAGGGGGTTCTAAAATATCATATCACTAACCCACATGTTCTAAGTTCTATAAACAAACAACTCCAACATCTACAGGACGATCGCCGTTGTGGTTGCCCCATCCGCCATTACTGCAATCAGTCAACCTGGCTTCATTTCCCGAACAGCCGACATTACTAAGGTATATCGGGTAAGGTACTCGTCCGAATGTAGCATGAGTCCAGGCCCTTACATGATTGCCTGAGTATCCAAGCTGTCGACAAACTACCCTCGCTTCAGAGTCATCCCAACCGTCATCACAGACTGTCCCCCATTGACCTTCATGGAAGATCTCAACCCTGCCTCCATTTCCCTGCCAGTCAACTAGCCGGATTTCTCCCTCAATTTCATCTTTCAAAATAAAAAGAACGAAGGTAAAAGACCTCATGAGACTGTCCCAAAATAGACACCCCATTTTAACCGAATTATTTGACCCCTCATTGCCAAAAAAGTTATAAGCTCGACCGTAGTCGTCGGGTTTAGCCCCGAGAGTATATTTATATGTATACATGTACATTATGTACATTATATGCCCCAAAATACGTATATATATTTATACAATTTTGTTGTAAATACACATAAATATATATAAATATATTATATATCGACATTCTGGAATTACCCACCTCAAAAGACGAATTCACAAAGTTTACAAACGTCAAATATTTGTCTATTGTAGTAGTGTAAATGAATTTTTCTTACGAGTAGTTGTGGTAGGATGTGAGGTGGTGGATTCCGTCGTAGGCATCACTGTGGTGTCTTGTGTAGAAATATGATATAATTATTATACACCTCGGCCCCGTCTTACAAAGAGTTGATATCAATCGCAACTTATTTTCGATAGATATCGATCGCAACTATGTACATAAGAGATAGGAGACTACAAACCTTCACTTGTAGCAAAGTAAAAAAAATGAAATAGGGAGGAAGGAGTGAGAGATAGAGATTGAGAGACGGCAAGATGAAATTGGAGAGAGAAAGAAGGAAAGTGAGAAAAATATCAAATATAAATCGAGAGAGAAAAAAGAGGCGAAAAGAGAGAGAGAGATATATATATATACAGATATATAGAGAGAGAAAAAGAAAGAGAGAGAGAAGAGAAAGAGAGAGAGAGAGAGAGAGAGACAAATAGAAAGAGAGACAAAGAAAGTGAGAGAGAAAGAGGGGGTGTAGTTGCAGTGAGGTTTGGTTAAGTCGAGTCCTATATAGAATTGGTTGTTGCTTCAAAATAAGTAACGGATGCTGAAAACGAATTCAAGTTGAACGAAGACGTTTGGATCTTGAACGATAACAAAATAAAGACGTAATTATCTACTCGTGAACACTATATTTTATAGAAAGAAACAGTAACAAGGCATTGGGCAAGAAATGGGAACAGGAAGGGAAAGAGAGAGAGAGAGAGAGAAACAGACAGACAGAGGGAGAGAGAGAGAGAGGGGGGAGAGAGAGAGAGAGAGAGAGAGAGAGAAGAGGAGAGAGAGAGAGAGAGATGGTGTAAATGAATTTTTCTTACGAATATTTGTGGTAGGATGTGAGATGGTGGATTCCGTCGTAGGCATCACTGTGGTGTCTTTTGTAGTAGTCGATTATGACGAAGAAATATGATATAATTATTATACACCTCGGCCCCGTCTTACAAAGAGTTGATATCAATCGCAACTTATTTTCGATAGATATCAATCGCAAATATGTACAGAAGAGGTAGGAGACTGCAAACTTGCGATTGATTCGAGGTCTTACCATTGGTTTGGATCAATCGTAACTTTTGATAAGACGGGGCCCTGATTATACAATCTGAGGTAAAATACATTTATTTATATTAGATAGCTTTAGACAAATACCGAGATGTGATTGGTCCAGAGCTCGTCACGCGATATCAATTGCGAGAATCCAAATTGTTATATTTCCTGGCAAGTCCCTTTTCAGTGTTATATTTTACCAGCTGGTGAAATGAATATATTTTTAATCATTGCATATCGCCCTCTTGAGGACTGTATATAATTATTTTACACCTGATTATACAATCTGAGGCAAAATAAATTTATTTATAGTGAGGGTTAATGAAAATTGTAAAAGGAAAGGATGAAAATGGTGAGAGAGACACAGAGAGAGAAAAGAGAGAAAATAGAGAGAAAAGAGACTGAGAGAGAGAGAGAGAGAGAGATGGTGTGGTGTCTTGCGTAGTAGTTGATGCTGAAGAATAAAAGATGACACGCTGATGATTCATTCTTGGTCCAAAATGGGGTTAATTTCACAAACCAACCAAATTTAATCGAAATATAGATAAATCTTACGAAACGAATCATCGGATAATCTTAGCTTTTGACGCCTGAGCGGAAGCCGGGAAGAGGATGTTGCCTCACGTTGAGCAAAGTAAAAGTGAAATAAAGAGAGAGAGAGAGAGAGAGAGAGATAGAGAGAGACAGACATACAGAGAGAGAGAGGCAGAGGGAGAGAGAGAGAAAGAGACGAAAAGATAGAAAGAGGGGGAGAGAGACAGAGACAAAGATATGATATGATAGTGATGGTTATTTTACCTGCCAGCTAAGAAAGCAATACATGCTTGTTAGTAAGCAAGACGCACAGTGGGCCAGGGAGGAACCAAAGTGCGCCAAAACTCATGTTTGGGGGATTTATTTGTTTATAAATCCAGATGAAATGTTTGGATTTCCAGGGATTTTCGCTTACATTTTATTACCAACATTTTCTCTGATGTCTAAGCTTTAAGTTGATACCAGATTTGGCTGCCCGATTCTGCCCGTTATTATGTTAGATCCGTTTTCCTTGCAACATTGCCCCGAAAAATGTGTTTATTTTGGTCCGCGATGTCAGAACAAGTGTCACCCCCCCCCCCCCCCCCTCGCGCCGTGATTTATGACCACGAATCCTTCATGATTCAGCCGCGGATAAAAAAAACCCACATTTTTCGGGGCAATGTGGCAAGGGAAATCGGCTCTTACATAACAACGGGCAAGATCGGGCAACCAAATTTGGTATCAACTTGAAGCTTAGACATCAGAGGGAATGGTGGTATTAAAATTTAAGCGGTACACCGCGGAGATCTAAACATTTCTTCTGGATTTATAAAAAACATGGATATTTAGTCCATTTTTCAGTGAATTACCCTATAATATATCATGAAGATTGTGTTTCTATTAATTTTAACCCATGCATTCAACGAAATGAATTATCAGGAATATGTGAGAGCAATTTCATATCAATAACTTAAAAACTTCATGTTGAATTGAAAGATTTATAAAATAAGTCACTTTTGCACTAAAACTGTGAATATGTAGGATTTTGCTGTTTGAAGTAGTAAATTTATACCCTTATTGTGCATACCGGAATTAAATATTTCACTGAGGTATCCTTCTATGTATAACCTTTCAAGTGGGCAAGAAAAAAATTGGAAAAAAAAATCACCCAAACTTAGTTTTGGCGCACTTTGGTTCCTCCCTGGCCCACTGTGCGACGGCTTAAGGTCCTCTCCGAGGGATACCATCGATCGCCTTTATAAAGTTTGAAAGCCGGGTTTCTTTTCTGGTGCACTGGGGTAGGTGATTAAATAGCCGAGATGGGATATAAAGAGTACTGCTTCTTAGAAAGTTAGTGTTCGGTTTAGGTATGTTAATAGTACATTCCCCGTTTCTACGGTTATAATTTCTTTCCTTCAAAATGACTTTTGTAGAGAGAATATCTGGTACTTCATTATTAACTCTTAAGCTGCCACCCATACAATGCACCCAGTGCCACAGTGCTAATCTCTATTGTGCCAGCAACAAAGCCCCTGCGTGCCAAGTTAATTTTAGGGTTGGTTCAAGTGCGTGTTTTTAAAATCTTTACTATGTTTGATCCACTATAACTTCTCATTCGTATGTTGTATAAACAAACATTGTACATGAGAGTTGTAGGAAATTTCACCCTTTTTCCATTGATACCAATATCATTTCATGAATTTGTAATTTTGCTGAAGTAAATAAGCACTATCAGTGAGTTGTCGAACCAATCCAATGCGATGGGGAGGCATAATGATGATATATGATATCAAAAACAAATCTCTAAATTACTCGAGAAAATCCAATCTGACTGTTGTATACAAAGACGCGTAATCCAAAGCCGATAATCTGATGCACGCGACGGTACTTTCAATAGCGCTGCAAAAGCACTCAACACGGTGCAATGGGCATGAACAATAACTGTTATTACATCTGCGCGCTAGCGCGCACAAAGCACCGTAGCGATGGCTCGCTAGCATGAACGTGGCTTTCAATCGATAGCACGCTCGCGTGCACATGGCACTATAACAATAGCGCGCTAGCAGTCTCACGGCAGTGTAAGAGTTAAGTATTCTTTGAGATTTCCCTTTGAAGATGGCCTTTTTTCTCCAGAAAGTGCCCCTTTTTTGGTGCCCCCTCCCACTTTGGAAGTCGCTTGGCCGCCCCTGGCCAAAATGATGCATTTTCCGCCCCTTGATCGCATATGACTCATAGAAAACTCTTATCACTCGTTACAAGAGCTCGATAACTCGTTGGTAGATCGGTACAAGTCATACACAGGTCATCGCAACTCATACCGAGCTCGCGTGATTCGTAATGCCCTCGGTTCACTCGTACATCCATCGTAGGAAACTCGATGTTGCGTCATAGATCACTCATGCAAATATCATAAAAAAATGTAAATTTTAAGCGAGTTCACGCGAGTTTACACGAGTTCAAGCTCGCGCCAGCTCGCCACAACTCGAGGCTCCAACATGGCTAGGCCTACTGGTTTAGGGGAGAGTGCGAGAGGCGGTCCAGTCGACTTCTTTTCTCTGACTTGTAAAGAAGTCCGGATACACTCTGACTTGTACAAGTTTTTTCACCATTATGGGGGCGGACAGCACGGGGCAGGCGCGCCGGAAGCAGTTTGGGATTGGGGGGGGGGGGGGGTCAAACATTCCAGGGGGCTCACCTTCGAAGGGCAATGACGTAAGGAGAAAAAAAGTTCGAAAGGGGGGAGGGGGGGGGCAGACGAAAAATCTGCATCACCACCAGTCTTACACGTTACATGCAGGTCCCGCGGAACGTTTTTCAAAGTGGAGTATTAACCTCTTTAAGGCCATTGACGTGTTCCAGAGGGGGGGGGGGGGGAGCCCCCAGAAGCTCAGAGGTTTTAATATTTAAGTGCGGTCAGATGAGCATCCAGGGGCCGCCCTAGAGCCCGTGGTGGGGTCCAGGGGGCAGGGCCCCCGGAAGCTCAGGGGTTTTAGGTATTTAATTACGGTCAGATGAGCATCCAGTGGCCCGCCTCATAGGGCCCTTGGTGGGGTCCAGGGGGCAGGGCCCCCGGAAGCTCAGGGGTTTTAGGTATTTAATTACGGTCAGATGAGCATCCAGGGGACCGCCTTAGGGCCCTTGGTGGGGTCCAGGGGCGGAGCACCCGTAAGCTCTGGGGTTTTAGGCATTTAATTACGGTCAGATGAGCATTTTTTTATACCTTATTGGTGACATTGGCAGGTCACTTGTTTTTTCTCTCCGTCTTTCTTTCTTTTTCTCTTTCACATACTTTTTCAAAAAGTGAGGGGGGGGGGGGGGCTCGAGCCCAGCAAATTTGCAGACCATGACATAAAGGCTTCTAAATAAGCGTATTTTTCGCCCGACTGTAATTTGAGAATTTCTTATTTCCCAACAAACGCATAAAAAGGTATGACTTACATAAAAATGGAGAAAAAAATACCGGATATTCATGTCATAACAGCAACATTTGTAAATCACTGGTATCGTATAGATATACCCCCCCCCCCCCTCCCATCAGTACGCCATGGGCTCATGTCTTCTCACCCCTATAAAAAAAAAAAAAAAAACAGACACGGTTTCCAATTCTCGCACAATATGTCCACGATATGCGCGTATCGCTATTATAAACCGTATAGGTAACATGCCCAATGTTTATACAATTGAATTCCTGTGAACTTTCCTTTTCTTTGAATGGAATAGTATATGTGATTTAATTCAGGTTTTTATTATTGTTATGTTCTGTTGGGTTAAAAATACAAACCATGTATATTCCTTTACTGCTCTTGTTTTGTTTTTTTTTGGAGGGGAGGGGGGGGGGGGGCGGTTGGGGGCGTTTTGGGGGGCAAAAATGCGTTTTGCCCCCCACTTTTTTGACTGGGGGGGCAACTGCCCCCCCCCTGCCCCCCCCCCCCCCCCCACTTCTGGCGCCTATGGCACGGGGCACGTACTCCCTGAAGCTACGCCAATGGACCTAAATAGAGGTGCAGTCCATACCAAGCAATGATTGTATTATGCATGCCCCGAGAATGAGTTCAATGATAAGGAGACAGTTTTGGTCGGATGATTTATAACAATAAATACTTGAATAAGTTGCAATACAGGTTATTGCATGCACGCATATACCTTTTTATAGTAAGAGAGAGAGAGAGAGAGAAAGAGAGAGTTGTAGAATAAGAGCCGATGAAAGCTTATTGTTAGTGATCTATGAACCGGGACATCAACGAAAAGAGAAACTAAAATATTGATTTTTAAACCAATATGAACAGATAGGCTAGCGAAAATAGAACCAAACGGAGCAATTTACAAGAGGATAGTCCGATAGTAGGCCTGTCCGTAAACGTGGTGGTAGTCCACTACCTGGGCTGATTCCGTGTCGCACTCCTGGTCAGCTGAGAAAATCACACAGTAATACACGTAGTCCAACAATTATATTATTTGCAAGTTTGTTAAGCTTGGAGAAAAATAGTCGGTGAGTAAAATACTATTACTTTAATTGTATAAGTTCGATATTTATTCATGTTGTATTTATGACTTTCTACGTAAAAGTACATTGTATTTAAGGAAATATTGAAGTTTTCTTGAGGTTTGTATGGGAATCGCAGAAAGTAGAGGCTGATAAGCTATATCATTTATATATGTGATTACATATATCCATGTTCCAGTGTTAAATTACTTGTCGAGTTATAAACCATTATACCCTATTTGCGATCATGTCTTATTACCAGCAAATCATTTATGTAAATTGTACACTGCTTAATGGTATATTGTTTACACCCGATTTTAATCTGTTTCGACAATTCCTTAATTAATAAATAAAGCCTTTAAATTAACGAACTGTAATACTACTGTATAGTAGATTTGCCTTATTACAGTTAAACCATCTTCACCATCACTGATGTACATCTGTTAAGCTTTTAAACTTTGAACCACATCTATCGTGTAACCAACTATAGCGCGGGTACGGTTTAAAATCTTAAAGGTAAAGACCAGTTATGGTCATGCGATTGTATTGTGAAAGAAACGTTCTGGAATCGATCAGAAAAGGTTGATCATCTAGCATCTAGCATCTGCAAGATTCTGGAATCATCAAAATGATAAGAAATTTGGCCCATTCTTTGTAAAGTTACAAGCACTATACACAGAAAGATGTATATGGGACTACCCTATATCTCTCACAGACCATGAGAGAAACAAATTTACCAAATATATGAATTAGTAGGCGGTTTCCCGGCAATTTTTTTATTATCATGTATTAGTCAAAACATATTCTTTCACATGATTGGTAATGAGAGCTTCCATTTCATTTTTTGAAATTGGGGCGTTTCCAATACTGGTCTTTACCTTTAACATATATTCCACTATTATAGGCAGCATTGATTTTCAATTCAAAACGTGATCCATAATGCGAGTGTTGGGATGACAGAGAACACGATAACAAAGACTTTCGAAAAATCAACCTGAGACAATTGCAATTGCAAGGTCACCTTGTTTGGGTCAGCCATTGGCATATTTTTTTTTATTTTTTATTTTCTTTAATAAAAAATATTTTTAAAAAAAATCACAGGGGGGGGGGGTCTCCAAAAAAACATACACAAAACGTACACATAAACAAAACTCAAGGGGCCCCTATTGATTTGAAAAAGTGCCCCTTTTCCTTCGACAAGTTTCAATTTTCCTTTTCAATAAGTGTCAATTTCCAATTATCATAGGTGCCCCTTTTCACTTTTGATAAGTGCCCCCCTTCACCCCTGATAATTTGCCTTATTCAAATCTGAGATGGGCCTGTTTAATTTTGGCAAGTGCCCCTTTCAATTATAAGAAGTGCCCCCTTCCTCCATTAATATCTACCCCCTTTTTAACTCGGATAAGCGCACCTTATATTTTCACGTGCCCCTTTTCCTTTCTAAAAAGTGCCCCTCTTCCTTTGTAATAAGTGCCCCTCTTCCTAATGATGAATTAAAGTGCCCCAATAAAAAAGCTCCTTCCCCTTCTCATAAATGCCAATTTTCATCTCTGGTAAATAGCCCTTTCAGGTACGAGAAATTACTCCTTTTCACTTCAGATAAGTTCTCCCTTTATTTCCGATAAATGCCCCTATTAAAATCTGAAAATCTGGTCGGTACCCCTTTTCTTTCAACTAATGCACATTTTCCTTTCCTAGAAGTGCCCTTTTTCATTTCTGTTCATTGCCACTTTTCATATTTGGTCATTGCCTCTTTTCGGGTGCGATACGTTCCCTTTTTCACCTCTGATAATTTCCCTTTTAACAATGATACGTGCCCCTTTTCCTTTCTAATATTAAAGAGACCTATTTCCTTTTTATAAATGCCCCTTTTCACCTCTTATAAATGCCCATATCAACATCAGATGGGGCCCCTTTTCCGTCGACAAATATCCATTTCCTATTTTCATAAGTTTTTTTCATCCCTGGTGAGTGCCTCTTTTTAAAGGTGTAAGAAGTGCCCCATTTTCACCTCTGATAATTGCTCTTTGTACTTTGACACGAGCTCCTTTTCTTTTCTGATAAATGTCCCCTGTTCCTCTTATCGTTAAACGCGCCTCTAATTTTAAGGCGACTAATAGCACCTCCCCCTAAAGCTCAAACTACGCTCGTTCGCATTTATAGATGATATACTTATGTTACTTGTCAAAAGTCTTTCAGTCTTCCGTTATGAGAATGTGCATGTAACCCCATCGGGTTTTGTCCTCTATGTAATTTTTCGCACTGTGACCTCACAAATCTTACAAATTTTCCTCGCTCGCTTCGCTCACTCGCAAATTAACTCGAAGACAATCACACCCAACTGGAAAGGATGATGCTTAAGCGATATCTTGTACTGTGTACAAAGTAAAAAGATATTGAAATCATCCCTGATAATGTTATCAAGATGTAGGGGTATAAACCAATGTATAAAACATTGTATATTTTCGCTTTGAGAATTCCCTTTGAAGGTGACCCTTTTTCTCTCCAGAAAGTGCCCCTTTGTTCGTGATGCCCCCCGCCCCACTTTAGAAGTCGCTTAGCCGCCACTGGCCAAAATGATGTATTTCCCGCCCTTGATCGCATATGACTCGTAGAAAATTCGTATCACTTGTATAACTCGTTGGTGGATCGGTACAAGTCGTACACAGGTCATCGCAACTCATACCGAGCTCGCGTGACTCGTAATGCCCTCGGTTCACTCGTACATCCATCGTAGGAAACTCGATATTGCGTCATATGATCACTCATGCAAATATCATAACAAATTAGTAAATTTGAAGCGAGTTCAAGCTCGCGCTAGCTCGCCACAACTCGAGGCTCCCACTCGGCGAAGTGGGAGCCCTGTACATAGTTACAATTGATATCAAGCGCAAATGAGTTGCGATTAGTCGCATCTGTTTTTTTAGACGGGGCCCAGAACTGAACTTATCCTTAAAGGGAATAATTAAGGGGCACACAAAAAACAATTCTAATTTAGGTCAACATGGCTAGGCCTACTGGTTTAGGGAAGAGTGCGAGAGGTGGTCCAGTCGACTTCTTTTCTCTGACTTGTAAAGAAGTCCGGATACACTCTGACTTGTACAAGTTTTTTCACCATTATGGAGGCGGACACAGCCCCGGTGGGGTCACTCAATGTGACTTCCGGACCGCATGACCGTTACCAAAATCGCGGAAAAAGGGGTCAATTTCAAGCAATGTCCGCGGACAAAATATTCCTCAAAATATAGAAAATAGGGGTGCACAGGTTTCCTCGAAATTGATAAATAGGGGGTCAGGAAAAGGGAAAAGAGAAAACCGGGAAGAAAAATTCTCAGAGCCGAGTCTTGTCCTTGAAATATGCAAAATAGGGGTAAATTTGCGAAAGTGTCCTTATACAATCTTATAAATTAGGGGTATTCCAAAGTACGATTTTATCTTTGTTTTGACGTAAAAAAGGGGGGTTAAATTTCACAAAATGTCCTTGAAATTGACCGCAAAATAGGGTTATTTGCATTTGTGGTAACGGTCATACGTGTCACCCTCTGCGGGGGAGTGACCCCACCGGGGACACAGCACGGGGCACGTACTACTCCCTGAAGCTACGCGCCACTGGACCTAAATAGAGGTGCAGTCCATACCGAGCAATGATTGTATTATGCATGCCCCGAGAATTAGTTACATAATAAGGAGACAGTTTTGGTCGGATGATTTATAACAATAAATACTTGAGTAAGTTGCAATGAAGGTAATAGACCAGTTCACGGTTAGCACATCACTGCAATGACCCCGAATATCCACAGATCTTCAAAACATGAAGACGTCCCACTTTGTACATTTTGAAATAATCACTCCTACAGCGATATATAGATAGCCTTTGTTTCCCCTTGGAGTGCACTGGATATGCATGAATGAATAATGATCACATAACTTTCATGAGCACGTATCCAGTATTACGTCTCCGTGTATTTCAAAATTTGTTCTGCAATGACCTTTATCTGCTCATGCACAGACTGCAACCGTGTATCGTCGTTTATAGAGTTGTAGAATATGAGCCGATGAAAGCTTATTGTTAGTGATCTATGAACCGGGACATCAACGAAAAGGGAAACTAAAATATTGATTTTGAAACCAATATGAACAGATAGGCTAGCGAAAATAGAACCAAACGGAGCAATTTACAAGAGGATAGTCCGATAGTAGGCCTGTCCGTAAACGTGGTGGTAGTCCACTACCTGGGCTGATTCCGTGTCGCACGCCTGATCAGGGACGTGATAGAGAAGGACCTGAATCAAGCCGTTCTCCTTTGACCCCATGCTCCAAGCCGCCGGAAAGTTATGCGCTAATCTGCAGCTGTTGACCAGGTGGTGAGATAAAAGAGCGCATGAAATTTTAGGATTTAGAATTCCTACATCAGAAAATGGTATCACAGCAACTGTTCGCTGTCCCTTCCAATGATTTCTCATCCATTGTTGAATGTGTAAAGAGTAGAACAAGCGAACACAAACTTGTGTAATTTCATCCTTTTTTAAACTTGAAAAATACAAAAAACACGCGAAAACACGCATTAGCAAACTTAATGTAATTGAAGATTGTAAATCATGGATCAAATAACGGGACATTAAAGCATGCACAAATTAGCGCATCATCCTAAAATATTGAGTTTTTGACAGGATGTAATTTTTTTTTTACCAACTCTGGCACACAATTTAAAGGCAGGACGGAGTTCTAAATTTGAAAATTTGTTTGATGCACTATTCCCAATAAAATTCCCATATAAAGTTTTTAATTTACACTGTAATTTTGCCGGTAATTTAATATTTTGTAATAAATGTAAAACTGGTGCCTGGCTTCCGAAATTCCCCGCAGTGGAAGCGCGGTTCGGAGCATGGAACTTCAAAGCCAAGTGGAATGTTACACATCCCATTGTTACGCTTTAGAACTCAAGAATGCGTTTGAATAAATTACAAGAGTTTCGCCTCCTGTTCTTTCACCTCCCTGCGTAGTCCAACAATTTTATTATTTGCAAGTTTGTTAAGCTTGGAGAAAAACAGTCGGTGAGTAAAATACTATTACTTTAATTGTATAAGTTCGATATTTATTCATGTTGTATTTATGACTTTTCTACGTAAAAGTACATTGAAGTACAATATTGAAGTTTTCTTGAGGTTTGTATGGGAATCGCAGAAAGTAGAGGCTGATAAAGCTATATCATTTATATATGTGATTAAATATATTTCGTTCCATGTTCCAATGTTAAATTACTTGTCGAGTGATAAACCATTATACCCTATTTGTGATCATGTCTTATTACCAGCAAATCATTTATGTAAATTGTACAATGCCTAATGGTATATTGTTTACACCCGATTTTAATCTGTTTCGACAATTCCTTAATTAATAAATAAAGCCTTTAAATTAACGAACTGTAATACATATAATGTAGCTTTACCGTATTACAGTTAAACAATCTTCACCATCACTGATGTACATCTGTTAAGCTTTTAAACTTTGAACCACATCTATCGTGTAACCAACTATAGCGCGGGTATGGTTTAAAAGCTTAAAGGTAAAGATCAGTTATGGTCATGCGATTGCATTGTGAAAGAAACGTTGTGGAATCGATCAGAAAAGGTTGATCATCTAGCATCTAGCATCTGCAAGGTTCTGGAATCATCAAAATGATAAGAAATTTGGCCCATTCTTCGTAAAGTTACAAGCACTATACACAGAAAGATGTATATGGGACTACCCTATATCTCTCACAGACCACGAGAGAAACAAATTTACCAAATATATGAATTAGTAAGCGGTTTCCCGGCAAATTTTGTATCATCATGTATTAGTCAAAACATATTCTTTCACATGATTGGTAATGAGAGCTTCCATTTCATTTTTTTGAAATTGGGGCGTTTCCAATACTGGTCTTTACCTTTAACATAATATATTCCACTATTAAGGCAGCATTGATTTTCAATTCAAAACGTGATCCATAATGCGAGTGTTGGGATGACAGAGAACACGATCACAAAGACTTTCGTAAAATCAACCTGAGGTAGCTGCAGTCGCCTTGCCCATCACCTTCTGCATCATACCATGGGAGTGTTTCACAAAGACTAAGATTAACTTTAAGTTGGACTTAACTATGGCAGGCCATTCATGCCACTGTTTGCTCTCATCATTATGAAATTTATGATCTTTAGATAATATTGTTTCATTCAATAATGCATTATCAAAAAATATATATTCAGTAGATTTGTGACAATGATTTGTACGTCCCTTGAGAGACCAAATTCTAGTAAATGGTGAGAGCAAACAGTGGCATGAACGGCCTGCCATAGTTAAGTCCAACTTAAAATGGATCTTAGTCTTTATGAAACACCCCCATGACATATTAGGTAATTGGGTATTTAGGTATGGGATATACAATTCAATCCGATTTAGGCGGGATATCAGTGGTAGAGCAGTGGTCCCGTAACCGAGAGGTCTCGAAATTTGAAAAATTGACATTTTGATCCTTTGGGGGGGGGGGAGGGGGGTAAGGTCACCTTGTTTGGGTCAGCCATTGGCATATTTTTTTTATTTTTTATTTTCTTTAATAAAAATATTTTTAAAAACTCAAAGGGGGGGGGGGGTCTCCCAAAAAACATACACAAAACGTACACATAAACAAAACTCAAGGGGGGGTTAACCCCCCCCCCCCCAGGGTTCCCCATCGCTCATTGGCTCTAAAGCCCGACGCATATGGATAGGCTAGTGTTGACAGGGATTACTCCCCCGGATGCATACCTGGACCCTGGTAAGTCCTCCGGTATGCAACATGTCATGCAAAGACGGGTTTCGTTCGCGCGTCTAGTGCTCGTCGCTGAAGTTCGGTGCTCCCCAAAAGGTAATAAAGATTATAATGTTTATTAATATAGTTCTAACACACGGCACGTTAAATAGGAAAGTATTTATTTCCGTTTGAGCCTGCGAATTAGTAAATAATAAACCAACCATCCAATCCAACCCAAAATGTATTTGATTTAGCGTTTTTCTTGCAGTTACAAAGCGCTGCACGCATTGCTCGACCTGTTTGTGGCATTTAAACTGGCCTTGAGACGATATCTCGAAAGTCTTTGCGATTAGCTCAGTGGGTTTTTTTTTTTTACTACTGTTCAATGTAGAGAGTACATTTCTTGAAATTATTTTTTGTTGTTTTAGGTGCACAATACTTTACCAGACAATGGCAGCTCTTACTACCTTGGATAACATCGTTATCATCTGCTACTTCATCATTGTCGTGTGTGCAGCTTTGTATGTAAGTCAACCACTCAGATTGTATCAACAAAATATTTGTAAAACAGTGATACCAGCTGTGGCGACCACCTGTACAGAAAGGTCGCTTGTCCATAATGACCACAATTGTTTACTGTACACCTTAATTAATGTTTTGAAACATAATAAGACGGGTTTTGATCACGTCCAATCTACCTCCCATAGGACTATGGAATTGCATTATTGAAAAGTGAATATGAATTGATTTAAAGTAGGGAGAAAAATTTACATTTCTACAAGGATTTATTAAATGTTTGACTTAATTCCATCGATTTTATAAGCATTTATTTGTACATATGTGAAAATGTCATTATTACTTCACCGAGTCACCTCACACCAAGGAGCTATGAGATCTCTCGTAAGCAGGGCTCCCACTTGGCCGAGTTGTATTAGCGAGTTATGGCGAGGTGTGGTGAGTTGCCTCAAAGAGGCACTCGCAATAACTCGCGAACAATTCGGTATGGCTTAGCGTAACTCTTTACAACATTCCACGACTCTCCTCGAAGTCGCGAGCAGTTCCAAAATTTTGAACATGTTCACAAAATTTCCCCGATTCGTGGTAATTCGGGGTGAACTCGCCTACACTCGTAATATACACGTATTACTTGTAACAAGCTCACGCTGCACTCTTCATAAGGTGGCGAGTTGCTACGAGTATATTACGAGTGTTAAGCAAGTTTACCTCGAGCTAAAACTAATCAGCGAAAATTTTGAACATGTTCAAAATTTTCACTAATTCGTTGTTACTCGAGATGAATTCGTTGTTACTCGAGGTGAACTCGCTTACATTCGTAATAAACTCGCATTACTCGTAACAAGCTTGCGCTGTACTCTTCATAAGGTGGCTAGTTGCTACGAGTTATGAAGAGTGCAGCGCGAGCTTGTGCGAGAGTAATGCGAGAATATTACGAGTGTAGGCGAGATCACCTCGAATTACAACGAATCGGGGAAAATTTGTGAACATGTTCAACATTTTGGAACTGCTCGCGACTTCGAGGAGAGTCTTGGAATGTTGTAAAGAGTTACGCTAAGCCATACCGAATTGTTCGCGAGTTATTGCGAGTGCCTCTTTGAGGCAACTCACCACAACTCGCCATAACTCGCTAATACAACTCGGCTAAGTGGGAGCCCTGCTTTATGTGTTTGCTCACACCATGGAATGCACTAGCAGGAAGCGTCTTGAAAGGATTTCCCGAGGGAAAGATATCCAAGTTTAACCTATCTCCAGCCATCAAATCCATCAACAGCTGTCCATCGACTATTATTTGTTTCACGAAACGCACCCCCCCCCCCCCCCCCACCAGAACCCTGTATGTGAAGCAGTTACATTTCAAAGTCCCCTAAGAGCTAATGGAATTAATGAACACAAACATGTTATTATGATTTTTTTGTCTTTCTCTCTCTCTCTCCGTCTCTTTCTGTCCTTCTTTTATTATATGATGTGCCAGGCACTATGGGTGACGAACAGGAGTACAGTCAACGGGTACTTTTTGGCGGGAAGATTCATGACCTGGCTCCCGGTAGGCCTCAAGCTCATATAATAATTATAATAAAAGTAGCGATAATAATAGCAGTAGTAATAACTATAATTATGATAATCATCATGATAATGATACTAATGATAATAATAATGATGATAATAATTAATAATGATAATAATATAAATAATAATAAATTATAATGGTGATAATAATAATAATGATAATAATAATGATAATAATGATAACGATGGTAATAATTAGTCCCGTTTGTGTAGCAAGTAATACTACGTGTCCAAGCGCTTTACCTTAACATGTACGTGAATTCAATTGCTATTTCGCACATGACTGTGATTCACACTCTTCACTTCCAGCGATCGAGGCACCACTAATTAGGCAATAAGTGCAATGGCAGGGATCAAGCCCATCATTCAGAGCCTTCGCATCTACAGTCAAGTATTCAAACCACTCGACCTACAACTCATGTCTCTATGATAAACATGTACCTTGGAATATCTTGATCATTTTAATCACCCACATTCATGTTATTCAATATGTCATTTTTCAGTGTGATCTAAGTTAATACATCCATTATTTTTACAATGGAATATTATCATTAATCTCTTCAAATTATTTCTTCATAATTATCAAAGGTTGGGGCATCCATTTTCGGGAGCAACATTGGCAGCCAGCACTTCGTTGGTCTGGCTGCTGATGCAGTCAAAAGTGGCATTTCTCCTGCTGCATTTGAGCTAAACGTAAGTCTCTTCAGCCTATATTACGTCACAATGAAAAAGTAATCATGATAGCACATAATTTATAGAAGCCACTTTGGAGAAAGCACTTGTACAACATGACCCCTAAATATCCACAGATCCTTAAACACTTTTAGTTACATAGTATGGCAGCCGTGTTAAAGCCAGGGTAATAATCGGGAGCGCCAGGAGGGTCAAATCTGACTGACATGAGCGCTATACAAGAACCCACTATTATTACTATTATTATTATTATAATCGTAACATAACAAATTAATAATAACTCTATGATCAGTCACTGATCCTTTACTGTCTGTT
The DNA here is from genome assembly GCA_035222895.1 of Strongylocentrotus droebachiensis. Lineage (NCBI taxonomy): Eukaryota > Metazoa > Echinodermata > Echinoidea > Camarodonta > Strongylocentrotidae > Strongylocentrotus > Strongylocentrotus droebachiensis. The sequence continues at coordinate 71,167 of JAVYIG010001500.1, read as the reverse complement.
ATACACAAAGCTGACGTTGTAATTGCTTGCCGTTGATTATAGCACCGGTATATCATGTACTAAAATTGTTCTTATCCGACTCAGTAATCACTTCCACATGGTACAAAGTGTTTCTCAATCAGACAATTGATTGTTTAGACTACAGATGTCTTAATAACTATGACATATATGTCTCAATGCATTCACGATGTGACTCAGCTTCTATAGTTACAAATATATTTGAGACTAGCATGACTAACCTACCTATATGTCGAAACGTTTTGAGAGGTTTCCCAAACCATGGACCCTATTACAAATAGGGTCCATGCCCAAACCTACTGATGTATGAGTTTCATTGTGGAAACTATTGATGTTTAATAATTAATCAGTCGTTCCGATTGCCTCAATTCCCTTTTTCCTGTTCTTCACCGAAAAACAACAGGCCCTGAGTCTGCTCCAGCTGATGGGATACCTCTTTATTCCTGTTTTCATAGCATCAGGGGTAAGTCAATTCTAAAAAAAACAAGTGAGTTTGTTTTTTTCGGGGGGGGGCGAGGGTGCTAAATGAAAGCGGGGCTGTCATTTTTTTTTGTGGACACATCCATTCATGGATTTTGTAATATCACCCCTCAAAGTGTTTTCTTTCACACTTGTCGTGGATTTAAAGTTTTGAGATTTTATCTTTAGCTCATAAACATATTTGCCCTTCTTTTATCAAAATTTCCCTTTACAATTATCATTTTTCATTTTTGTTTTGTTTTCAAATTATATTTTATTGAGATATCTGATATAGGCCTATAAATCTAGGACCACAATATTTCAAAATGAATTCAATAGCCTAATAAAGTATGTTTGTATTTTTTATGTAAATCATGTAATACATTAACATGGAATAAGGAAGACATGCTCCATCTGTACTCTTGAAGAATACTTTGTTCTTGGAGACTCCATCCCAATTTGATTAAACCTTGTCTTTGTTCATTATCCACCGACGGATATACGATTCGTGCCCATTTCAAAACTATACTTTAAGTACGTCCCGAAAAAATGTGCCCCTACTTGAAATTTCGACTCCTACATACATCTTTGTTTTACTATCTATTTATTATTTGCTTCCCAGACATTTTTTGAATTAATTAGAACAAAAAAATGTCATCAAATTATTATGATTACAAACAAAGGAATGTACCGTCCTTTACAAATCAGGGACCCGCCCCGGTAACCTCGGCTTGTAGGAACATGCATTTTGTGTCATCTTTTTTGTGTCATTTCCTTGTTTTTCTATTTGTCCCCCCACCCCTCTATAAAATCCCGGAACAGTCTCTTGTAGTATCGTCTTGATTTGTGTCATTTAATTTTCTTTGATACAGACGCTTTAAAAAAAACTTGCCCTACCCCCCCCCCCCCCCCCACCCCTATCAAAACATATGGATTCGTCCCTTAATCTGAATTATCGGCTTGCTTTGGGTCACCGCAATTTCTTTAATATGGACATTAAAACAAACATCTGAATGGATCCCTCCGGGCTACCCTATTTACGAAATTTTGGATCCGACCCCTGCATCATCGGCTTGTTTTACGTCATTGTAATTCCTCTTTTAGGCCTACTGACCTTTTATTTTCGTAATTGCCTCCTCTTAAACAAAAATCCTTGAAACGCTTCTAAAATAATTATTTGCTTGATTTGTTTCATAATTATTTCTTTCATAAAGATAATTTTATTTTATCTTATTGTTTTAATTGCCCCCTGTTTAAAAAAAATCCAGCCCACCGCCCCCCCCCCCCCCCTCCCAGGAAAATATCGACTTGACTTTTGTGACTTCTCGTGATTTCTTTGATACATGCAGGTGTGCACCTTGCCTGAATTCATGATGAAGAGATTCGGTAGTCAAAGAATACGAGTGTATCTGGCTTGCATGTCCATCACTGTCTATGTGATTGCAAGAGTATCGGTAGGTCACATATACATTGGCTCCTTTAAAGCCCCACTGTCCTACTTGTAGCTACTTGCTCCCTCTATATAGAAACTTCCCTAATCGGTGCCTGTTGGTCCCCCATGATCCTCTATTTATTATGTTTATTTGAGAGCTGAGTTGATGAGATAGCCACCTGTCAGTGACCTCTCTGTGTGGTCTAATCCATCCTAGCCACACTCGTGATGATATGCTTTAAAGGGGAAGTCCATCCTGATATCAAGTAGGTTTTATCATAAGCAGAAAAACGACAAATTTCGTGAAAGTTTGAGCAATAGCCGATTAAAATGAGAAAAGTTATGACTTTTTGAAATTGACGTCAGTGAAACAGAAATTGCCAACACTGTGATGTATCATGCGAGCTCCTCTCCCCTTTTATTTGTATAGACAATTTCATAAACGTTCATTTTCTTAGTTATTGATGACGGAATAGATATGTTTCATACAGGGGTTGTATATATATTTAAAAAAAATATATTTGCAATTACATGTATAATACTATATTTAGGGTGATTGTGAATGTAAGATTGAAAATTGGAGATTGAAAGGTGTTTACCAAATCATGAAAAGAATCACCACAAACGATGGCATGCATATGAACTCAGTGTCTACCGCTGTCGAGCAAAGACCGCCAACATGGCCTTAAGGCCTTTGTACTTGTGAATAATATAAATCAGGGTCGTTGCACGATTAGTGGTCAATAAACTCAATAATACCATGGAAATACAAATATTACTGATGTCTGATTTTTTTCTGCTATTATTCTTACCCTTAACTCGACCCCTGTCTGTATGTCTGTCTCTCTCTCTCTCTTTGTTTCACTCTATCTTCCCCACCAATCTTCCTCTTCGGTCAATTCTGCTCCACCTCCTTTCTCTCTCCCTCTCTCTCTCTCTCTCTCTCTCTCTCTCTCTCTCTCTCTCCCTCTCTCTCTCTCTCTCCCTCTCTCTCTCTCTGTGCTCTCTATTACCCTCTCCATTTTTGTTCAGGTTGATTTGTACGCAGGTTCACTGTTTCTCCAACAAGCGTTAGGATGGAACCGGTATTCCGCCATTTTGCTCATATTAGCGCTTGCATGTTTCTTCACCGCCACAGGTAAAACTATCATTGTTCATATAAGCGTACTAAGTTTAATCCAGGGTTCGATCCAACTAAGTACATCGTGACCATGTAACATTACAGTTGATGGCGTGATGGCTCAGTGGTTGAGCAGTGGTCTCGTAACCGGGAAGTCCAGGGTTCGAAACCAAGCGATGCGCTAGTGCCCTTTGGTAAGGCATGCATGAATCCTCATTTCCAAGTCCCCCGGAGGTTCAAAGCCGTTGGTCCCCTGCTTGCTTACTTAAAAGCATATTACATGCTTTCTAACAGTCATGTAAAATGTAACAATAACACCAATAGTTTCAATAACAATTGGGATTGGTCGTATCTCTCCCATATTAATCGCATAGGCCTATCCCCTAATCAACAGTAACTTTACAATAAATAGTAACTTACCGCGAATTCATAACCTACAATATATAATACAGATAGACACAATGCATGGTAAGATACAATAGATTACTGGTAGGCCCTGGGCAATTAACTGGTCAATGGAGTGCGAAGTGTTTCCATGCTTTTACCAAAATTCTTTGCATGAACCAAACATGGCATCAAGAAGAAAAGTTTCTAAGTTACATTTTATAACATTATACTTGCCTTTGTGTCATTTTTAGAACCCCCCTTCTATAAACAAAAAGAGATAGAGAGAGAATGATACATCAAAAACAAAATAATAAAAATGAATGGAGAAAAAAAAATCGTCAAACAAAAGTAAAGCAGCCACCTGGCACTAGACAGTAGGCTCTGTAAAGTCTCATAAATATGCAGAAAATATGTTCGTATCGGTCGGAGAATGTTTGTACAAGTTTTTCATCTTCATCACTTTTATGTTACTAAATATGTATGATATGCTATTTAATTTTGCTGAGTGCTTGAAACTATAAAAGTTGAATCCGTTACTCAAGAATGGGAATACATTTTGTATAAACGGATAATTAATCAGATGCCCATAATAGAAACGCGTAGGTTTTCCTCATTTATACAAAGTAGAATCCGTGTTAATTTCAAACATATGGTATCATCTCGAACAAATTATAGGAAATACGTATAAAGTTGTATTTTCGCTAAACTATATATTCTGAAAAAAATACAGCCTCGGTCACAAATGTCAACTGCTACGAACGCCGTACGAACGATTTTCAGACAATGGAAGTTCGGAAAGACAATGGAAAAACAGGGAGATTTGTACTATACGCATCGTTCGTACGTACGAACATTTGTGACCGTAGCTTTACATAAACTAATGCAGATCTATTGTTTCCCCTCCCAATTATTTTCTTCAGGTGGTCTGTCGGCTGTGATGTATACGGATACTGTACAGGTTTTCATCATGATAGCTGGTGGACTCGTTCTCATGGTCAAGAGTAAGTTGGACTACTATTTTAAATCATGTCCTAAAAGCTGTGAACGCAAAGATGTTCGAGGTACAGAAGAGGAGGGTGAGGGGAGCAGTGGAGTTACTAGGGAACGAAATACATCAGAATATCATGATGAAATAACATGACGATATTTATAATACTAAATACCCTTATTCATTTATTACCGCAGTACTGTTCTATATTTGATGTACACACATGTACACACGTTTTAAATGTACCCCTCTTCGTTTGAATAAATCCTCTATTTCAATAATTGTTCAATATTTACCTTTAGTTCATTATGTTCTTTTAATTTGTAATTGATTAATATTGTTTATCCTACAAGTTGTAAAATGAAACTAAAAATGACAAATAAAAAAATTAATAAGGTTCGGCAGTCAAAATCGCGAATGATTTTTTTTCTTCCACTCAATAAATCATTTTAGATCAGTTGAAAAACAGAAATTGTTTAATATTTTGAATCAATCTCCCTGAAATGGTGAAAATGAGATGCCTTTTCTTTGCATAGGGCTAACGCCGATGATATGGAATCCTCGACAATATGCCAGCTTGAAAAATTATACGGCAACCAAATTCTCATTCTTTTGGGGGGAAATGGGAAAAGGGATTATTGCGCAAAAATCTCTTTCCCGCAAAGTCATGGTCTACTTTGAATTTATGAGTTTATACAAATTTGTCATCTCTCAAACGATGCCGGATGAGGCCGTATTTTGAATTCACTATTATGTGCATAAATAAGAATTCAGGGTCAACTGAAGTTAGTTTATATCGGAGTATATTTGTTCCACTGCTCATAAATGTGCAATCGTGTTATTAAAGTTATCGTTTATAAGGTCATACACGGCGAAATATTAGCCTATCATAATAAATGGCAAACAGTCATCAACTTCGATTTATGAGCAAAGCTAGGTCCAGTATTTGCCAGCTTGTGATTTTGTAAAACTTTATGACGGAATAAGAGGCTGGACAAGAAAGGACACAAGCATCCTCCCTTCAAGTGTGTTTGTATGATACTCACAGTCATGGTCATTAAATATTTCATTACTAGATAAATATAAAAACAAAATGAAAGTTCATTCCCCTAGATTTTAGTCGCCTTTTCACTGTGTTTCTACATGGAAAAGGAATACCACAACGAACCTATTTAAATACCTACGCTTCATGTGACCATATTTTGTTTATTATTCAAAGTAAGTTTGTGAATGTTTTCGTCAAGAAATGTATTTGAATTGTCCAGCCAACCAATCCATATGATACAACACAAATGTAGCAATATTGACACGAGAAAACATTGACTAGTGCAAATGATACATAGGCCTAATTAAAAATCGATTTGAATTTAGGAAAAAGTGCATCATTTTTACATGCTATTGTAGAGGTATCGCGTTCGGCTGAATATGTCACCGGACTGTGGTTCACAAGGTCCGCGGCGTCACGAATATCCTTTGGCAAGACATTAATCTACATATGCCACACTCAACCCAGGTGAAGTAAATGGCAGGCGCGTAGCCAGGGGGCGGTGAGGGCGGTGGCCCCCCCCCCACCCACCCTTTCCCCACATGGTAAGTCATTATCTCACTTTTCCGACACCCGACGACTCTCGATAGACGAGTCTGGTGTCAGCGAATTATGGCCTTCTGCACATGGAAACTAACGAGTGACTCCCTTTAATATATTTAGGTTACCAAAAGATCGGCAGTTTTGAAGAGCTGAAGGTAAGGTATTTCCAGGCCATTTCGAACGAAACTCTTCATACGCCGAATTATTCCTGCGGATATCCGAATCCGAAGGCATTCCAGATGCTTCGCAGTGCCGATCCGTACAATTCGGATTTTCCCTGGATCGGTTTTCTGCTCGGACAGACTACGGCGTCGATAACATATTTTTGCGCCGAACAGGTACGAATATTAAGAACATAAAAACATACTGATCTCATGATTGCCATATTCTATTTTAAAAATCATTTAATGTCATTATTGATTTACATTCTTGCTTTGTTTAAAAAAGGCTCTTGTGGGCTTACATGTATACATATGCATACATGTCTGATGTTTGCTAATTCATTTTTATGTGTAAACAGGCATTAAGCTCAAATGGCTCAGAGAAAATGTGACATTTTTTTTATATCTTTAAAGAAGAAAGTTAGAGATTTAACAAAGTTCACTTCAGATGTTATTGAAAATACTGCTTTTGCAACTGGCAAAAGAACAAAAATGAAGTATTTCTAACATGAGCAAAATGAAAAGGACTTGAAATGTTGTCTACCAACCTCAGGGAATTTTACCACCGCATTTTGGTACATGCAAAGAAAAAAGGAAAAATTGCACTATAAAAAAGAGACCAAAAAAATACCCCAAAAATTATTGATGAAACAAACAGAAGCAAACGATTCAGAATGCTCCCTATTCATTTCTTTATGATTGGATTTAGCTGTGTATTTCAGGAGTGCAAGAGTTACAAGCTGATAATTAGCACGAGTACAATAATAGATCAGAGACTGAGAGTAGAGAATTCTTAAGTTTACACTATAGTTTCAGAATGTTTTATCACTCCATTTCTGAGATATCACCAAAATATCCGGGTCTTTTAGGCGATCATGACACTTTATTAGGGAGGGAGGCCCATCAAGATTCTGCTGTAATCCGGGGCTGTAATACCCGGAATTCCCCCCCCCATACCTTTCAAAGAATTGTTTTATAAAACAGAAAGCTCGAAATTACTTGATATTTGTTTTGCATAAGAAGAGATAGTGGATCAATATTTTCTGAAAATTTTAAGGATTGTGGATGACCCAATAGAAAAATAGAGCATTTTGAATGACAAAGAACTAATCCGTTTTCTTTCTATTGGAATCGGGTTCTATAATTGTCCATGTCGTTGTCAGACTTTGGACTGGTACTGGTAAGAGGCAAAATTGGAAGAAATTCGTTTTTAACGAATAAATCTGTAAAATCTGTCATTCTTTATACTTTTTATTGAAAGGTGATGGTTCAGAGAACACTGGCAGCTAAGAGTCTTTCACATGCCCAGGGAGGATGCGTCTTCGCTGGCTACGCCAAGATTCTTCCTCTCTTCATGATCGTCATCCCCGGCATGATCGCTCGAGTTCTATTTACAGGTCTGTGAATACTACTCTTCAAACTAAGCCCCAAATGAACAACAAAGCTTCACTTTCATGTTGTATTGATAAATATGATTGGTACATTGATGTATTAAATCTCATTCCTCGGGAATTTTGTTTAATGAGTTTTAAATCTGTCAAAGGATAACTGAATAAGACGACATTTTCTTCAATCTTGAATAAATCAACCTAATATATTAAACAATTAAATCGGACAGCAAAAGTTTTATCACTATGAATCGGTAACCCCTTTTTCTTTCCACGCCAAACAGATTCGTAACATAATAATAATAATAATAATAATAACGTTTTATTTACCCAGGGTAGCCACTTCAGTTATGAAACTGCTCTTCCAGCGGGCCCTCAGGGCTGGTAATTTTGTAGCGGTAAAGAAAATTATTTTCTTTCTTAAATATCGATACGTGGTATAAATTAGTGTCTCGATGATAAATACTCATTTTTATAAGGTCAGGCAGTATCCAATGTACATGGAAGCAATCCTAAAAACTAATTATGCATCTATGATATTATTATTATCTGACAAAATTAATTACTCTTTTCATTTCGTTGTATGTTAAATATATCATTTAGCTGCACAAATATTTGATTGTTTTGATGACGAAAACTTGTCGGTATCTTTAATATCGTAGCCATCGAGAACCAACTTTCCATAAACCTTTTTTCTTTTTCGCAATACAGACGTAGTAGCATGTGCTTCACCCGAGTCGTGTCTGGCAGCATGTGGTAATGAGAAAGGGTGCTCCAATTTCGCCTTTCCCTACCTGGTTTTGAACCTCTTACCTTCAGGTAAACACCGTTCACATTTCATTATTCTTAAAGACCGTCAATACTACTGGGCCAGAAGGGATTAGACCACACAGCGAGGTCACTGACAGGTGGCTATCTCATTAACTCAGCTCTCAACTAACATACGAAAAAGAAGATCATGGGGGACCAAGAGGCACCGATTGGGGAAGTTTTCTATATAGAGGGAGCAAGTAGCTACAAGTAGTACAGTGGGGCTTTAAGCAAATAACAATCAGAATAATGGATATAAATATTAACGTACATCAGTAAAAGGTCCAGAAATGACCGTACTCTATTAATGATAAATATGCGGAAAACGAACATACACACATCAAACAATCACAAATAAAATCTACATGTTCATTTCATGAATGCAATTTCGGATGTGTATGTCTCTCTCTCTCTCTCTCTCTTTCGAATTTTACCCTCGAAGAATCAACAAACCCGCCAGAATTTAAGCCGAAAGGAACCATTAAAACAATATATTTTGCACAATATATGCCCGTCGTCCATTAGAAATGTAACCATTCAATGCAATTCAAGTCAATTGAATTTGGTTTATTAAAATATGACACAATTAGGGTTTATAGTGTAAGAATTAATTTTACAATGTTTACAGAACAGAAATTGAACATGAAAAAGGTTTACAAAAATTAATAACTTCAAAAAGTATATAATCATTACAAATCAAATCACAACCCGATATAAGTATAAAGCTTTGAAAAACAACACATTCATAACTATACATGTATATATATAAAACGATTACTGGAATATTTGGATGGAAATTTAACTTGATGTATAATAGAAGTCATTATAAAAAATCAAATGATTGTGAATTAGGTAATAGTTTGAGCTTTGATTGATTATGTCTTTGACTCTTAAAGGTTTTCGTGGAGTCATGCTAGCCGTGATGTTGTCTGCTGTGGTCAGTAGCTTGACTTCATTCTTCAACAGCATCAGTACTCTATTTACCGTCGATATCTGGTCCTTCTTCAGAATCAAGTTCTCCAAGAAAACCCCCTCAGTTCGAGAGATGATGATTGTGGGCAGGTATGGAATGTTGTGTCTTTGAAGCATATATCAGCTACACGTATGTTTGTAATGCCAATGATAATTGATCGGGCCGCTCATAGGTTTCTTCAAACATATTCCACAAGCCTACAGGACACCTTCACTGCTTAGGATTACAAGATTGTTTCTTCCTCAAACTGAGTCAAAGAAAGTTCCATCATTAATAAAGATATGATCGCTGTGGGCAGACAATTATTATAGTTTATTAGTATCCAAGTTTGGGACGATCAAGGCTACTCAAGGTCAATGGGTTATACAAAAGTTCACTCATTTTAATATAGCTTTGAATCTTGTAGTACAGGACGCCATCACATTATGCCCCATGAGCTTTTAGGGTCTGTGTGGTGGCAATTAGTACTGTCATCATCAGTATCTTGTGGACTTCCACTAAATGTGTTCCTACAAGGTGATGATGGCTTGCTACTTTAGGCCCCATCGGAGTCTTGGGATCCATAACCATAGAGGATCAAAGTAGGAAGTAGTAGTAAATGTAGTAGTGGTAGTAGTAGTAGAAGTGGTAGTAGTAGTACAGTAAAACCTGTCTATAGCGACCACCTAAGGGAAACACAAAAAGTGGCCTGTGTAGACAGGTGGTCACTAAAGCAGGTTTGACTGTAGTAGTAGTAGTATCATTATTACATCATAATTATCTCTCAGGGTCTGTGTAGTGGCCATCACTGTCCTAAGTATCTTGTGGATTCCAGCTATTGAGTTCCTTCAAGGTGGTGACGGTCTACTACGCTACTTCGTGCAGATCAAGGGTCGTATTACTCCAGCTGTATGCGCCGTCTATCTACTAGCCTTGCTATGGCCTCGGGCCAATGAAAAGGTATGACCCAGTGATTATATTAAAGCCCCACTGTCTTACTTGTAGCTATTTGCTCCCTCTATATAGAAAACTTCCCCAATCGGTGACTGTTGGTCCCCCATGATCCTCTTTTTCTTATGTTAGTTGAGAGCTGAGTTAATGAGATAGCCACCTGTCAGTGACCTTGCTGTGTGGTCTAATCCAGTCTGGCCCAGTAGTATTGACGGTCTTTAACAATCACATGGTTTTGTTTGTAAGAATATCTATTAATTCGTCGAAAGGCTGTTTTTGTTTAAATAAAAGTTTGTGCTTGAAAAAAATCTCTGTTAAAAAGTATTTATTATCAAAAAAAAATCCAAGAATATCAACAAAATAAAAAAAAAAAAAAAAAAAAAAAAAAATCATTATATTATTTTGATTAGGATTTCAGCATGTCTTTAGTTACTATTAAAACTAAATCCCCTTCCTCGAAGTACTGAGTACAGTGCCAAAGTGCTAATATCAAATTATCATGTATTACATGTGAAATTTAAGTCGTAATGTATTGCAAATAAAGTGACCACTTTTAGGCCTACCTTGAAAAACAATTCTTTCACTTCATGAGGCATAATATTATGTCTATCGCTTGTTCGTCGACAGACCCGGCCGGTGATGGCGGTATGCCTTATAAAGTAATGGGTCAATATTATTGTATACATTTCGAGAAAGTTGAGCATTCAGTTTGCCCAGACGCTTACAGATCATATCTGATTGGAAGTCAGGGTTCTACCATTTTAAAATTACGATTGTAAACAGGATTTATACGATAGAAAGTATTGCATAACCATGATGTAACAAGACAACGTCTAGTGTAAAACGAGCACATTGTTTAGAAACAAGTAGACCATTAGTGCACTTAAACCCATATATAGGACTGATATCTACCTGGGCATACCGGGCATGGTGGCTCAGTGGTTAGAGCGCCCGCCTCATGAACGGGAGGACGTGGGTTCGAACCCCGGCCGAGTCATACCCAAAGACTTATAACAATAACAATGGGACCTTCTGCCTTCTAGCTATAGGCGCTCAGCATATTAGATTGGAGAAAGGTAGTAACAACATATTATGTTATGCAGGGCCCGCTGGAAGAGCAGTTTCATAACTGAAGTGGCTACCCTGGGTAAATAAAACGTTATTATTATCATTATTACCTGAAGTCAGTCTTCATCCAAAAACACACATTTTCATGTACGAAACTACAATGTTATCTAAGTATGCTCTTAAATATGATAATCTAAACTTTAACTTATCCAGGGAGCATTTTGGGGCCTGATCGCTGGGGCCATCACCGGGTTGACCAGACTGGTGTTCGACTTTGTCTGGCCGGAACCTCTCTGCTGGGAGGAGGACACTCGGCCAAAGGTCATCCGAATCCACTACTTCTATTTCAACTTGATCCTCTTCTCTATCGTACTCGTGGTCGACATCGTCATCAGTCTCCTCACCGAACCTCCCCCGAGTGAAATGGTAGGAGAGTCACCTCCACTCTGATATAGATTTTTTTTTGTCGATTTGGGTGATCACGAAAAGTACTTCAAACTATAATAATAATATGGATATTTATATAGCGCCGGTATCCGCCAGGCTCTGACGCTCACCAGACCACCTACACATAGTTTGTGTATAGTTAAAATGTATAAATGAACCTCCAAACTTCACCCGTCATTCTAGTATATTAGGCTAACTTTTTATATGCTATTATTTTGAATTTGTATTTAAATAAACTATTTGATAGAAATGTGTTCTTCAATCGTTTTGTTAATAATTGTTAATAAAAATCCTGATCAGGATGTTCGACCATACAAGTGGAAAATGAATGAATCAACAAATTAATGAAATACAGCCCTGGAAATATATATTAGAACAAGTTCCTATAATATCTGGAGGGAGGCTGTTATATCACACATACAAAGTGCATACTGTATATTTAAAAAAAAAGTTTCCTTTCTCCTTCCTTGAACTAATAAGATATTATAACAGTGCTACTGTTGTAATCTCTTTGCTTCTTACCACAAATCTACCATTATCAGTACCCTTGCTTTGTCTAATATTTTGTCCTCAATATGATGAGAAGAAACAAAAATACAAACAAATACTAAAATAAGGTTATTTCTTTGCCTCATCAGTTAATTCGTACCACATTCTGGACACGGTTCAGCAAAGAGAAACGACACGACGAGGAGTTCGAGGAGGATGACGACATCGTGGAAGCAGATAAGATGATAGAATTAGAAGACAAGAAACCTGAGATTAACAATGGTTAGTCTGTTCACAGAAATTATGCTTTCTTTTTAATTTCAAAGCTCAGTTTTGAGCTTTTAACAGCTTTTATATATCGCATATACCCAATAAAAATAATGACTCTATACTTATGCGCTTTCATACTCGTACAATGTTGGTATTTACTCTCATTTAATTATTTATTTAGTTAAAAAAGGTGTATTGATAAGAAATCATTTGCGACCAAATGGTAGAATTGCAGCTTCTTTTACAATCAGAGTATATAAAATGGGTACATGAATGTATAAAAGCATTAGATTTCTTAGAAAACTTGAATTTGATTTAAAGTCCGCAAAAAGAAACAATTTTCTGTCCAAGCACTTTACTTTTTATCGAGCCAAGCAGATGAAATAAATGGTCCGGAGGAAAATGATACTCAATTCAGTAGAGTAACGAATGTTTCATTACGGGTATGACTTTTTTTCATTTAATTTTGTATCTTTTTTCATCTTCAATAAGTTTGATCTTTAAAGGGGCATGTTCCCCGTATTCCAGAGGGCGCTCAAAATACATACGCGCTTGCGGGCGGTGCTATAGCTGCCTATTGACACCAACAGAATACGGCTCTTACGTAGATGGCATGTTCCGATAACTACACTGGTGGGAACGTGTCCTTTAACATATAGAGAGTAACAAAAGTCGTTTTTACCGATTTATGGATTTAGCTTTATTACTAGTCAGCATGTTGTTGTTATTGTTTGATGACTATTTAGGATAACGGAATACCCCTCTTTTCTGATATGTTGTTATAATAGTTCTCTTTTTATCATAATTTCGGAACAGATCTCCAAGTCAGCGTTGAAGGTCAGCGTCGGGTAAATGGCTGCTCCCGCATCATCGGATGGTTCTGTGGTTACGGAGCGCAGAGCGAGGAGAGTCAGCGAAAAGAGCGCGAAGAGGAAAAGCGAATCCGGAGTATCGCGTCAATCGAACAGGACCCACGCGCTAAAATCTTCATTTATGTCAACATGGCCGTACTCGTAGGGTTGTCTGTGTTTCTTTATGTCTACTTTTCTGTAGACTGGATATAAGATGCCATCATTTTTCTTTACTATGCGGCTCGAAATGAAAAACGAATTTAATGTACTTTTTTTCTTTCTTTGGTATTCAGGTATTCCTTACTTCATAATGTAGAAGACTTTTCCGGTAAAATTATGATGCCTTATGACATGCGTGACAACGAAGGCAATTGCAGAAAGGAGAATATTAGATTTGTATTTACGTGTACCGGATGTTAATGTACAAAATCCGTTTGATATGGCATGTGTAGACCAACAAATTTTAAAGACTTACGTTCATATTACTCATTCATTTACATGTATTTATAATTTGTGTGCCTTTAAGGAGCTTCACTCTTTAAAAGTCGTATATTGCATAATCTTGTAATATAGCAATGACGTTGCTTTGTTTAGCTTGTATAATATACGTTGATCTGAGCTGTATAATTATTTTCCTCCAAATTCCTTTACTTTTCTCGTTGTATTTGGCATATAATAATAATAATGCACAACATTTATTAGCGCTTAATACGGGTGTAACAACGTAAGGAAATCAAATATGAAAGATATTTAGGGGCTTGGCCTTGGAGAATTTTGTATGTCAGAAGAAGAACTATACGATGGTGAATGGGAAGCCAATGAAGAGAACGCAGTATTGCATTTAATAGAATAAAAGATGGGATGTAGGCGGGGCTTATTCTCCACCTGTTGAGAGAAGAGATTGGCCGCTTTTGTTTGTGGTGTCTGTGGTTTTGATATGCTGGTATAATCATTCGTATTTAGTCTATTATAAATCATCTGTATACACTTCCTGGCATTTGTTGTGAACAATAATCGCATTTTCTTTGTAAGGACCCTTTTAGCTGTGTTTAGTCTCTATACAGTATTTGTATTTTGAAGAGAGGATACCAAAAAGTCATTTTTAGGGCGGTATCTGAATTTCAAAGGGAAAATCGCATTTCTAGAAAGTTCATTTTCTGCCCTTTGCGCCTCAATCAGGGAAAATGAGCCAGGAATAACAAAGTTCTGTTGGTTTAAAGTAATGCTTGCATTTCCATAATTTGATTAAACGAATTCGTTTTCACTGGCTGCCTGCCGTAGCAACAAACGGAGTTGACAAAAGACTTTATTCCGTTTCGTTGACAATCAGTCATGCTCAAAGAAGACGAAAGAATTGATGCATGGCTGTCATGGAAACCTAAATATCATGTGCAGGCCCTAATCATTATCACTTTCTTTGTAAAAGAATCTAGGTCCAAACAACCTATTTTTTGATAGATAGCTGAAAACCTGTGGTACTGCAAAAACCCAAACATATTTCTTTCTTTTTCATATGGTCAATATTTATAATTGAATTGAATGGTATCGGTATTCATTCAAAGAATTCCACATATTAACAGCACAAGGGCAGAATTACATGGAGTTTACAAGGTAAAATGATAAAAGACAAAATGTCTTACAAATTTATACTGAGGGAGAGAAATAGAGAGAGAGAGGGAGAGAGAGAGAGAGAGAGAGAGAGAGAGAGAGAGAGAGAAAGAGAGGGGGGGGGAGAGAAGACATAAAGGAGAGAACGAGAAACAATGATATAGAGGCAGAAGCTTTACTCCAGAAATTATGACCTTTAACTTCTCCTTTCACTTTTTCAGTATAATGCATTTATTCAAATCAAGTGATAAACAATTCAGATAGGTATATCTTTACCAGCCGTTTGGTGTACATGTAGTAATTATGATTTATATAATAGTATAATTATACATATTATTTATCTCACTTAATTATAATGTATCGAGTTTCATGTATGATGCTTGTAGCATATAGATCTACATGTCTGTCTACATGACATGTACATGTAGCTTACATGGATAGTATATTACATACAATTATGAGTTGTTACAAGCATAATGTACAATATTTCAGGATAACATGGTGGAATACTATACAGAAATAAAATACATAATACTTATAGGTATACATGATTTTTTATTTTTCAAGAGTTTCTTTATCTGGCTTTTAAATTACCATGCTTGTAATTACTGCTCAGGCATTTCACAAGATAATATAACATAGATCACTGAAATCTCAATGGCGATACTACGAGCAATTACTTTATAGAAATGAATGATTTTCATTATTTATCATGAGTTTTTTTTTTGCATTTGGCTTTTACATGCCATACAACAACTACACAACGTATTTGACAGGAACTATTACCATGAAATATGATACAAATCATATCATCCCTGCATGGAGTATTCATCACCCTACGGTAATATCTTCACTCCTGAGTCGTAATGCTTAAAGGCCCACTGCACTACTTGTAGCTACTTGCGCCCTCTGTATAACAAACAATGCCTAATCGGTGACCATTGGTCCCCCATGATCCTCTTTTTCTTATGTTAACCGAGAGCTGCGTTGATGAGATAACCACCTGTCAAGTGACCTTGCAGGGCAGTCTCATCCCTCCTGTAAACTAGTACAGATAAGCTTTAAACGTTCAAAGTTTATTCACTCGATAAAAAAAGAATGAACGTGTACATTATTCAAGTATACAGTGAAATCAAACAAAACAAAACGATACAATAAAAAAAGGCATTTAAAATGTAAAAATGATATAAATACAGAGTATGGAACAATACAAAATATACAACAGATGGTGAGGTGAGAACCGGCGTTGAAGATTGAAAATCTTAAAGGCCGTCTGTACTAGTGTGGACAGGAGGGACTAGACCACGCAGCGAGGTCACTGACAGGTGGCTATCTCATCAACTCAGCTCTCAATTAACATAAACAAAAGAGGATCATGGGGGACCAACAGGCACCGATTATGCATCGTTTTCTATATAGAGGGAGCAAGTAGCTACAAGTAGTACAGTGGGCCTTTAATATTCCTAGCAAGAAGAATAAGGGAGGGAAAACAAAGTTTAAAAAAATGTCATGGTGCTTTTCTAGAAAGTACTTAGAAAATGGTAAAAGGACTAGTGTATATAAAGGGCCACACAAAAAAAACGACAGGTGAAATTTGATTTGAGTAAGGAGTATGAATAACCCCATTACAATACTTCAATCGTTGGTATTAAAGAGGGCATGCGTTTAAAAGTATTAAATGATGAACAGTTTTTGTTTTTGGAAGAGAGTTCCATAGTTTGGGGCTAGTTTGCAGGCACAAACCCTGGTCAGTCGTAAAAGAGAGTCTGCACTATAAGACTACCATAGGCTCCTGACACAGTGTAGCTGGGCTAGGCTTCTCTCAAGGCACAATGATTTTTTGATAAAGTGTCAAATTAGGGTCTCTGCTTGCAGACTAGTTTGGGGCCTGAAGCGAACGAGCGTAGTAAAATTCTATTTTTGTTTAACTTATGAAAAGATGTTTTGGGGTGCCTTGCTTTCAGAGAGATACATGAATTATGGCACCTCCTTGTTACCTCGTTAATGTGGGATTGTGGGTGTTCAATCAAGTTCACTGCCTGAAATCATACTGCTTCTAAATGTTTTTCTTTGTTTTCATCCTTCTATCAAATTCTCTTACTATCTTTCCTTATTTATTCTTTGACTTTGTCCTATCATCGTTTCTCTCTCTCCCTCTCTCTTTTTTTTTTTCATACGTTAACATTTATTTTTATCCTTCCACCACTTCTCTTTCTACCTTTCCTTATGATAATCTTTATATTTCTCAAAATATCCTCGTGACCTCAACTTCCGAACAGTACAAACCTGATAGCATTTATTCATCATTTCATTCATTTAGCAAATTGGCCATTTTAAGATACATGAGGCTATCATGTTTCTCCTTATCCACTACTGTAGGACTAAAGATACAAAACATTTTGGAACTTATAGCCGATTTTATTATCTCAATAAAAACAATCAGTACAATTTTGAACCTCAAGTTAATCTATTTATACCAAAATTACTGGTATTTAATTTCAATGATTGATTACTTTACAGTTAATGTAAAACATCCTCATGACTTCAGCTACCCGAACAAGTTTT
The DNA here is from genome assembly GCA_035222895.1 of Strongylocentrotus droebachiensis. Lineage (NCBI taxonomy): Eukaryota > Metazoa > Echinodermata > Echinoidea > Camarodonta > Strongylocentrotidae > Strongylocentrotus > Strongylocentrotus droebachiensis. Next base: position 53,615 of record JAVYIG010001500.1, on the reverse strand, counting down.
AGTCTTTGATTGTTTTTTAAATAAAATAACAAATAAATTCAAATTTTACAAAAAGTATTTATTTCTAAATTCTTTTTTCAAACTCATGATTTTTTCCAAATCCCATTTCATAGTTACATGTAATTCATTGCACGAATGACCCAACATATCCACAAATCTGTCTTAACAAAAAGCGGTCCCATTTCATGCATTTTAGCATAATTAATCCAAACGTGAGGGACTCAAGGAGTTGCTTTTGTTACCCTTTTGAGGAGAGATATATGTACCTAAATGTACCTCTTGGAATGTACCATTGGCGCATAAAGGGGAAGTCCACCCTGATATTAGGTTGATTTTAATAAAAGCATACTTCCAACTAAACGTACCTCTTGGAATGTACCATTGGCACAGGGAAAAAATAAATATTTATTTTTCGGAGGCTACTTTTCAAGCTTGCCTGCATGAAATTAACACTCTAAAATTTGTCTTGCATTGAACTCTATGCAAATTTACAGGGGCTCTTTTCTGATTTTTGGGTGCTCTTTTGGGCATTTCGGGGGCTAATTCGCCTCGAGCCCCCGTGTATTCTTAAAGGGGAAGTCCACCCTGATATTAGGTTGATTTCAATAAAAGCAGAAAAATTAGAGAAACAAATAAGTGAAAGTTTGAGGAATATCCGATTAAAATTAGGAAAGTTAAGATTTTGTTTAGTTGTCATCAGTGAAACACAAAATTATTGACAACAGCTCCTTTCCAATGTGCTCTGTACAGAAAATTTCACAAACTTTCATTATTTTAGTTATTGATGACCGGAATAGATTTGTTTCATATAGGGGTAGTATAAAAACATATCTGTAATAATTACATTTAGGATGCATGTAGGCCGCTTGATGTAGGATTGAAAACTTTCTTGAGCGAATGGAGGGGAAGCTTGCAAGATATGCCACTGAGTTGTCTATTTGAGTCTGATTGATCACAACTTCATACATTTCATAACTTTCTTATTTCTAATCAGAATTTGCTCAAACTTTCATTGACCTGTTCCTCTCATTTTTCTGCTTGTATTGAAACCAACTTCATACCAGGGTGGACTTCCCCTTTAAATGAATGATTGAGTAAATCTTGGGACCCCTTATCCAATATGTATGTATAACCTGTGTCTGCTCATGGGCAGAAACAAGCACGACCCTCCTTAAAGGTAATACAAAGTTTTAGTATGGGGTCATGAATTTGGTTCAAATGAACATATTGGAAGCATATACGATCCTACAATATTCAATGATCGTTGTCGCGGTTGACATCGAGTCTAAAGTTATAAATTGTAAATAATAAACTCTTTAAGTTGTATAGCTCCCTCTCAAGGTCGAGATATTAATTAAGCCATAAAACAATGTTTTTTTACTGAAGTCGACCGATTTGCTATTCCCGTTTGGAAATTATATATCACAACTACATATTCTGAGATTTTCATGGTTGCAGCTATGTACCAATGAACGGCCGTAGGCGCTATTTGAAATTCATCAAAATTTACCAGGAGCAGCGGTAAATTTTCATTAGTGCTGTAACATCACGGATATCTCCAATTCCATTTAACCGCCAGTCAAAACCGGACGGTTTTCGGTTAAACGATTAAAAAAAAAAAATCGGCAACTTTCATTTAACTGCGAGGTGCATTTAAAGGGGCCGATTTGTGCTTGTGAACTTGTCACAAATAATAGTAACAATGTTGTTTTTAGAAGAATGTGTAAGATCATTAATGTAAATTAAAAACAGTAGAGGACCTAGGACAGAACCTTGTGTAAAAGTTGGATGAATTATTATTATAAACTACATATTGAGATGATGAGATCTATTACAAAGATTACTTTCAAACCAAGATGACAGACAAATTGGAGTGTTGTTCTAGTTTTGGAGTGGTGAGTCAACACACAGATTACTGAGCTGGGAGACATTGCCAGGCATAGTGCCAGGTGGAGGGGCATAAATCGAAACTTTAAAAAAAAAAAAAATATAAAAAAAAATTAAAAAAAAAAAAATAAAAAAAAAAAAAAAAAAAAAAAAAAAAAAAAAAATCGGGAAAACGAAACCGTCCAATTGAAAACGGAATCCGCCATGGGCGGTCGGATACCGGACGGTTAAACGTTTGACTACAGCACTAATTTTCATATTCAATTTTTCTTGAAAGCAGAAGTGTTTTAGGGGCTAAATTTTCTGGTGCTTATAATACATCCACAGGGGCATCCAAGTATATATCAAAATTGTAAAGAATCACTATCCACCCAATTTTCAAAATTTCCCAAAACTTTGTAATACCTTTAATCTTTCTACACAGTTCTCATTTCTCTCCTGGAAATGATTAACAATGTAGAGGAAATCATCCTTCAACCAAAGAGTGTGAATTGTCCCAATGACAAATCCCTTAGCATATTTCACATCCAACACACAATGTACAAGTGTACCATGACAGACCAGTTACCCAAACATTAGAGCGGAGGATCAAGAACAGTGTTTTTGTACTTGGTTATTATTAACATTGGGCCCTATAAAACAGTTAGTACACACTTGTTTTTATCATCAATATTTGGTTGCTGCTTTCTTGCAGCACATTATGCTTTAAAGAGAAGGTTGAGTTCTGGGAAGAGGTAAACAATAATTTGTGAGCGTTATCATTGTTAATATGCAAGGGTGGAAGAACATCAGATTAAACATGTTTCCTGAAAAGCATGGCTCTTCAAATGCCTTCATATTCTAAATATGACATGAAACATCGTAAAAATCGGGGGGGTAGGTTTTTTTCGCCATGTGCTCGTGTAGTCCCATATACACCATTCTGTGTACAGTGCTTGTAACTTTGCCAAGATTTGGCCAAATTTCTTATCATTTTGATGATTCCAGAACCTTGCATTACACACGAATACTTATATACTAGGTGATCAACCTTTTCTGATAGATTCCACACCGTTTCTTTCACAATGCAATCCCATGACCAGAACTCAACTTTATCTTTAAGCCTCGGTCACAAATGCCATTACGAACTGCTACAAATGCTGTACGAACGATTTCCAGACAATGGAAATTCTGGGAAAAAATGGAAAAACAGGGAGATTCGTACAAAATTATTGTTCGTATGAACCCTAGTGACCGTAGCATTTACCATGCAACTTGAGTTGTTAATACATCATACATACGTAGCACCTCCATGCAAAATTTAAAAAATATTATTTCAGAACCTTCCCTTCATGCATGCAAAGTTGCGAACAGGTTAAAAAGCGTTAACCAACTGCATGAGATGAATACATGTACATTCAAAAGTTGACCACTACCCTTTTTAAAGTATCTCGGGTACATTGTAGGGAATCTTTTTTTTTTCCAGCCGAAAATTACACAAGTGATGACCATTGTTGTTTTGTGACTAATAATAATAATAATAATAATAATATTGGATTCTTATATAGCGCACGTATCGACCTTGCAAGGTCCTCAGGGTGCTCCAACATTACCCGGCTATGCTAGGCTGCCAATTTTGACGCTCACAGCATTTTAAGGAATTCCTTCCTACCGGTACCCATTTAACACCTGGGTGGAGAGTGGCAAGTGTAGATTAATGTGTTACTTTTCTCCGGTATGTATGCTGACATGACTAATAAGATCCCACTCTGTACCGAAGCCCTTATCACATTCCAAACAATAATACGCCGTTTCTCCCGGGTGACATTTGACATGGTCTAAAAGATCACGCTGCAGAAGGAATTTCTCATTGCACTCAAGACAATGAAAGGGCTTTTCACCTTTGTGCATTTTCATATGATCCATAAGGTCAGGCTGCTTAGGAAAGGTCTTATCGCACTCCGGGCACTGGAAGGTCTTATCTTTGAGGTGCGACTTCTTATGGTTGATAACATCAGACTCTGTTTCAAAGTTCTTTTTGCTCTTCGGACAATGGAAGGGCTTTTCTTTTCGGTGCGATTTCTTGTGGTTCATAAGATCAGACAGCATAGGAAAATTCTCATCGCACTTCGCACACTGGAAGGACTTTTTACTTTTATGTGATTTCATATGATCCTTAAGATCAGACTGCTTATCAAATTTCTGATCACACTCTGCACAATGAAACAGCTTTTCTTTCGTATGTGATTTCATATGGTCCACAAGATCGGACTGCGTTAGAAAGCTCTTATCACACTCGTGACAGTTAAAAGGGAGGTCTCCTGCAGGGGATTTCATCGGTGGAGGAGGATCTGCCTGTGAAAGCAGTTTCTTGCAACAGTCAAAACAATAATCAGGCACTTGGTCTGTATGAAGAGTTTCATTAGGGATTTCTTTCGCACACAAAGTGCAGTGAAGAGGGATCATATCCCCGACATGGACTTTCATATGAGCTGTAAGCTGATTCCTACGAGAGTACACCTTATCACACAAAGAGCATTTATGCGGCTTTTCCCCCGTGTGGATTCTCAAATGGTCCGTGAGATGACATCGCTGGCCAAACACCTTGCCGCAGATTTTACAGCTGTGAGGTTTATCCCCACTGTGGACTCTCTCGTGTCTGGTCAGATCAGATTTGTAAAGGAATGCCTTGCTACATACAGAGCAGTGAAACGGTTCGGATCCAGTGTGAGATTTCATGTGGTGCGCAAGATGACTCTTGTGGGAGAATGCCTTCTCACACACGCAGCATTGATGAGGTGCCTTCTCACCGGTGTGGGATCGCATATGGTTCTTTAGATCATTTCTACGAGAATACGCCTTATCGCAGAGAGAACACTCAAATGGCTTCTCACCCGTGTGTATTCTCATATGCGTTTTGAGATGGGTTTTGCGGGCGTAGTACGTCCCGCACATGGTACACTGATGCTTCTTTTCTCCCGTGTGAATCTTCATGTGATCGGTCAAGTGGCTTCTTTGGGTGAACTCCTTTCCACAAACGGTGCACTGGTGCGGCTTTTCCCCGCTGTGAATCCTCACGTGTCGCTCATAATCGGACTTGTAGCAAAAACCCTTAGCGCACACAGAGCACTGAATGGGTTTGTCTAAGATGTGGATTTTCATGTGGTTCCTGAGGTTATGTTTGTTGGAATAATCCTTCTTGCATACAGTACATAGATAACTCTCTTCTTGTTCCTCATTCCTCACTCGTTTTCCGCGACCTAAAGGTGGTTTTCCCTGCAATTTCTTTCCACCTTTTAAACGAGCTGGGGTCCTGTCTCTCAGTTTTAATCTCATGTGCATTGGATGACAATTTTTCATGGTCATTTCTTCATCCTTGTCAGAAGAACTCCTTCGATTCACTTCACTCTTAGATCCATCTCCATTTTTAGAGTCACACTGTTTCCTCTTACCCTCACTACATTGTCCATGACTAGTAGAGCTACATGTTGAATCATTCAAGATGGCTGAACTACATTCTTGGCTGGCCTGTGTTGCTCCAAGATGCTCTTCTGAATGTGAGATTGATAGAGCTCCTGCTCTAGAGGTCTCACCAGGAGTCTTGCTGTGGCTAATTTCTGAGAAAAGAAGAGAAAAGAAGGATGGAGAGATGAGCTCTTGAATACAAGTCTGTAAAACTAAAACAATTGGGGTGTAGAGAATTTTAGGATTCAGTGAGCAGATCAGTGACCGTTTCAGTCTGAAAACAAACAAACAAATAAACAATTGAATAAGAAGTTTAAATTACATTATAAGACAGGGTTCTAAAATCTAAGCAATCCGATTGGTCAATTGACATCACGTGGGCGTGTATTAGTTTTTCCCATCGTGCAAAGAAGCTCCCATCAAAATTTGATAACACACGCTCGATACCTGCTGATATCGCTTTCGCGTAATTCAGCCGAATTTAATTTGTGCATCTAGATCTAGACTATATTGTAAGAATGTATTGCTGACCCGTCTTATAAAACAAATAATGCACTGTTTCGCTCATGTTTTAGGGCAGTTTCAGTGAACTCAGTTTAGTCAGTGCGATATCGATCACCTATGTGCACTGACTAAACTTCGTGCACTGGCCCTGCGCTAAACACACTCGCAACAGTGCATTATTTGTATACTATTATTTTCATGAATAGAAGTTTATAGTAAAAGTTGGTGAAAGTTTCTTGCCATAGGACGAACTTAAAGTGACTCAGATTCTTAAACAAAATCCTGGACATAGCTCACACTGAAATCAAAATTATAAACCTTTAGGTCAGTCAGGAATCCCATGACTTTTACAAGCCGATAGCCTGTCTGATTATCAAGATATTTATGATTGGAAATCCAAATTCATTTCTTGTTTTCCTAACGGTTTTTAAAACACTACAGTCTATTGGGGAAAATGAGTATGGTATATTAAACCGGTCACTCAAAGATTTTTACTTTTTTGAGGCACTTCATGATCATTTTGAAGTGCAATTTTTAGGGCTTCAATATTACACTATATCACAGACACTGATAACACGTAGGGCCATGCAGGGCGGATCCAGCCAAAGAGGGGCCAAAGAGGCGGCGAAACGGCCAGACGGTGAATAAGCAGGGGTGGGGGGGGGGGGGGGGGGGGGAGCACTAATATTTTATTTTGGGGGGGTCCTCGAAAATTTGAAAAATCGCCGCTCCTTCCCCCCCCCCCCCCCCCCCCCCCCCCCCCCCTTGAGTACCTGGGGAGGGGGTCCATCTCAAAAACAAGGTAAAATTAACGTGTTCTGGATCCGCCACTGGGGCCATGCATCTCAGATTTAACAATGTTAAACGATGCCTTTAAGATTAATGATCAATGTATTGGACAGAGCTTGAAACTGCAAAATCATTTTGCAGTTCTCATGTATCATGTACTCATTTTGTCAGAATTGGACAAGAGACAAGGGTTTTCAGTTTGAGAAGTCCATGTTCTTCTTTCCCTATCGGACGATTCGTTCAAGGACTACACATACCTTCTGATGTGGCCTGTGATGAAGGTTGCTCTTCTGAATTTGAGAGTGCTGAATCTTCCTCGATACAGGTCTCATCTGAAAGCCTGCTACAGCCAATTTCTGAAGAAATGAAAAAAAGATTGAGATAAGGTTCTGAATACGAAACAATGAACAAGTTTGACAAATTTTTGAGCAGTCCATTGGGATGAAATTTCATTCTGAAAATAAAGACAAATAAATACATAAATGAAATAAATAAATAAATATTTAAGTTAAGAAATAAATAAACAAAAATAAATACATACATTTTTTAAATAAATAAATAGAGGTAAATAAATAAAATAAATGATTAACTAAAAGGCCCTTTCACTTACAGCTTAAAGACAAAATTAAAAATTATATATTATACAAGACCAAATAGTATACAAATGTACAGTTTACCATTTGTTTTTAACACGTAACAAAAACAAAAAGCTACATTTTTTTTTTGGGGGGGGGGGGGGGGGCTTGCATGAGGTCACAATAGGTCACAAAAGTCTATAAAACCATGGGACAATGAATGAGTTCCTATCTCAAGAATATCTACCTTGTGAGAATGTCTGCGAATTAGACTGTTTGCTGTCAAAGTAACCTTCATCTGACACCTCCTGCTTGATAACTATACTGCGTGTACCTGTGGAGAGAAAAAATGAGTAAACAAGAACAATATTATCGAAAATAATATCGCTAGTGATATTCGTTTGTCTCGCAATGTGGTCAATAAGGAATCTAAAAGTTTACGACGTTTCGTGTGCATCTGCAACACTTCATCTGGTGATAATAACTACTGTTCCAATTATCGATCGAATTATGGACCGCTCCGCCGGTCCTCCCGTAGAGTATAAAAGACCCTTGCTTACAGTAGTTATTATCACCAGATGAAATGTTGCAGATGCACACGAAACGTCGTGAACTTTTAGATTCCTTATTGACCACATTGCGAGACAAACGAATATCACTAGCGATATTATTTTCGATACTATATCCGCAATGAGTAATATATTTAGAATTAAGAACAATATTAATCATGCACATGTATCTGAATTCAATTCAGTCAATTCAGTGAGAGCAGAGGAAGAAGAAGGAGGAGGAGGACGAGGAGGAGGAGGAGGAGGAGGAGAAGAAGAAAAAGAAGAAGAAGAAGAAGAAGAAGAAGAAGAAGGAGGAGGAGGAGGAGAAGAAAAAGAAGGAGGAGAAAAAGAAGAAAAAGAGGAAGAAGATCGAAGAAGCAGAAGAAGCAGGAGGAGGAGGAGGAGGAGGAGGAAGAAGAAGAAGAAGAAGAAGAAGAAGAAGAAGAAGAAGAAGAAGAAGAAGAAGAAGAAGAAGAAGAAGAAGAAGAAGAAGAAGAAGAAGAAGAAGAAGAAGAAGAAGAAGAAGAAGAAGAAGAAGAAGAAGAAGAAGAAGAAGAAGAAGAAGAAGAAGAAGAAGAAGAAGATCGAAGAAGCAGGAGGAGGAGGAGGAGGAGGAGAAGGAGTAGAAGAAGAAGAAGGAGAAGGAGAAGAAGAAGAAGAAGAAGAAGAAGAAGAAGAAGAAGAAGAAGAAAAAGAAGAAGAAGAAAAAGAAAAAGAAGAAAAAGAAAAAGAAGAAAAAGAAAAAGAAGAAGAAGAAAAAGAAGAAGAAGGAGAAATTATAATAGTTACTGCTCTCACTTTTATTTCAGTCAGACTCAGACAGTTTTGCAAGTTGCAGTTACAGCTCTCTCTTGCAAATCATATTTTCATCCATCCAATAACTTCTATCTATGACTAGGAATCTAGGAGACAAAAGGAAATCTTATGTCATTGACTTAAATCCTACTCCTGGACCTTGAAGTAGAACAGCTCATGAGCTACAGTTGCGTGGGTACATGCAGGCTACAGTCGGTAGCTTGATTTTTACTTGCACTGGACTTAGCATACTTTATGGTACAGGTTGTAGTTGTACATTGATAAGTGCTTTGCCTTTGAGTTTGACTTCACACCATTTCTAATTCCGCACTTCCGTTTTCATGGCACTCCTTGGGCTTGACCTTGTATTTGTACTCATCCCACCTAACATATCCTATTCCTACATGTATAATGAATAGGAATACTTACATAAATGTATATATAAATCTATATATCAGTTCTCCTTATATTGAACATAAATTTAATTCTCTTATGATCTAGTATAAGACCATTTCATTTTAAAGGTACTAGTCTATGTCTCATTTGCAGGCCCCAAAAATGAAAAAGTTAAATTCCAACTGCATTTGAAAGATAATACTAATTCAGAACTTCCCTAAAAAAGGTGGGGCTTGAAAATGTCTTCAAGTGGGAAAATAACGACTATTAGTTGTCGAATCGACTTTAGGGCTATAGAGCCCAAAAGTAATAGTCTTGATTTTCAGACAATTGTACCGAATGGTCATACGTTTTATGCTGCGCAAAGATTCAATCAGTTTAATCTTGGCCATCACAAGAAGTGGGTTATTGATGTAGACAAGTGCTCATGTACCCTTTACAACTCTTTTCATGTATGTTATTACCAAAGAAGAAAAAAGGCCAGTCAGTCACTCAATAGTGTCTGACAGTGAAGTCTAGCAAGTAAACGGGTTTCCTTGCATAATTTGAATATGAGGACACTGCTAACGTTTAAATTTCACAGATAGGACATACATGACATATTCATCATTCCTGCAAAGTTCTACAGCATTTGAGGTTGGCTGCAAAGGGGACATAGTACCTTTAATAGACTTACATGTAACAATATACTTTTTTTTCTTTGTAAATAGTGTAAATAGATTTCTAGAGCTACTACATGTAGATCACAACCCTTCTTTAGGAATTGTATTTGTCATATATTACATATTTGAAAGGTGTTGTAATGATTAAAGCTTTGTTTCATCACCTTTGTGACTTTGTGTGTTCATTCTTTAAACTGTAGTTGCAACTTGTCTTTGATAAAACATTGTTATATTCCTTTTCATGTGCAGGTGGACCATTACACTGGGGTTTCCCTGTGCAGTGGGTTCTTAATGTGCAAAGGTAGCGACTCTTCTCTAGAATCTACACAGGGCCTCCATTTAACGTCCTATCCAAGGGACGTTACTTATCATTAAAAATTATTATATTCTTTTTTCAATTTGATGCATGTTTAATTTAACTCCAATGAAATGTAAAATTCAAATTGTGAACATGCAAAGGTCAAAGCTAAGGCTAAGCCAGTAAAGGGATTGGTTAATTTTATAGTTATACTTTCAATCAAGTATCAAGCTATCACCTGACCATAGTGCTTACTTTTATCACGTTTGTTAGTGTTACACTAACAGTCTAACACACTCACATGCACAGCCTGCTCACAGAATTACACTAGTATACATGTACACTCTACACTGCACTGCACTGCACTATACAGCTAGCGCTAGTGCTCCATACATGTAGGTACCCTACTAGACCGAAAGCTTCAGTCTCTCTAATCGTCGGTTGTTCCACTGAGACTACGTCTGGCTCCACTAGACCTCCGATTATAGAGACTGAAGTCTGGGGACCTCTTTCTGCGAGGGACTGTACGGAACCAATGGTTCGGTTCGGCAGGACCGCGATGAATGAGATATGCTACGAGATTTTCACTCTTTACATCCTCATACATGCAGTAATATTACAATAATTAGAGTCTAATTAAAAATAACATATATTTAGCTTATTTGACTTACGATAGGTTGCTCATTTAGATCCTAAATTAATGATTAATCCGAGAAAGTCTCGTCGTCAACATTATCCGTCTTGGTTTTAGTTGATGAATATTCATTTTTTCTTTTCGAACGTCCAATAGCTACCGTAGCTACTTTACGAGTCGGCCCGGCTTGACCAACGAACTCCCACGAAACGAGTGCTCTGATTGGCCATTGGCTATGTTTTGGTAGGTGGACCCGGAAATATATCGGCCGCCGGGTAATATTTCGAATGCATGAACGTACTGCTTCGCGGTTCTCAGATAAAAATTGGATAATTCATATAAGTAAGTCCGAAAATTTCACATTCTATAATAGTTTAACAAATTTTGAAAACTGTAATTAGGAGATATATAGACCGACCTAATTTACATCTGATTTAGAAATCAGAAAATCAGATCTAAATAAAGAAAATCGGGGAGAAAATGTTTTGACTTAAAAAGCTGCCATTGTTGGCTATAGCTACCCCCGCGGTACGAGATCTCTGGGTTGCCATCTGTATTGGGGAATGACAACAAATGTCAGTTTTATTAAAGAAATGACCCAAATCAGATGGTTATTGCTGTCTAGTACCCTACCTGCCCTCTATCGCGCCTCGCCTAAGTCCTGGCGACTAAACCTTACCTTGTGCTGTAGTCATGCTGAACGGGCAGACAGACAGACAGACGGGAACGATCGTTGCTTGTTGGTGTTTTCCAATCAAGAATACAAAAAAGGTGTAAGTAGCAGAACGGCTGTGTCTACTGTATATTGTTGAGCTGATCTGGATCATACACTTGACGAAGACTGCAGACTAAAAAGTCAAATTCAAGCTTGAATTTACCCCCCAAAACAACGCTCCTTAAAACTAGCGACTAGCAAGCCGTGCCAGCGCCCAATAAAGGAAGAAACTAGCCATCAATAAGAGGTAACGGTTTCTCTAAAACGGTAAATCGAAAAAGAAACGGATTATTTTTTCTCCACGTCTTAATTGGGTGACAGTATAGCGGCAACAGGAATAAGAGATTAAATTTGGATGTTTTTAAAACTGTCGTATAACATTTTAACTAAAAAATGACTTTTATATTTTTTCTCTTTAATTATGGTATAATGTCACAAGCAGAAACTTCTTTTTTGGGTCTTATTGTTCAGATTAAAGTGAGGGCTCAATTCGGCATTTATGAGGTTTACACACACACAATACATATACAATAATGGCTTTTAAAAATACTGATTGATTGATTGATTGATTGATTTTTATTCGACAAGCTTCCAACATACAACAATATACAATAATAACAGACAAAAATAAGTCAGCTTGAACAGGATAACCCACGAAAGCTCGAGAGCTTATTTCCAGTGGGGTCCCTTACAGACATGTATAAAATTAATAAGTTAAAATAGTAATATTTACAGACAGATAAGAAAATTAAAAGAACTACTTATTAAAGATAATAATAATAATAACAACATTTAACTGATGATAGAAATGATATTAAGTACAAGAAGAAAAAGAAGAAGGAGAAGAAGAAAAAGAGGAGAAGGAAGAAGAGGAAAATAATGATGAATTTGTAGAATTTCTATAACGTACGAAAACATAAGTATATACAACATGAAAAAGTATGAACCGACAGAAGAATACAAATTTCAATCATATAACATGTCATTCACTTCTCTTCTCTGACTGTCAAGTATTAGGTATTCCTTTAATTTCCTCTTAAAATGATCATAGTTTCCTATTTCTTTTACACCATTGGGAAGGGAATTCCAATGTTTTATGGCATTGTAATAAAACGAATTTCCAATACTACCTACTCTTTCTGGTAAGTTAAAGTTGAATCGTCTATTTCTTGTATTATAATCATGTACGTCAGTAACAAGATCGAAGTTGGATCGAATATAATGATTCGACCTAGTATGATATATTTTATGCACGTGATGCAACGCGAGTTGTTTTGATCTTTGGTCGACTTCAAGAAAACCAGCTTTAGAAAGTTCGCTGTAGCCAACATGAGTTCTTGGACCAGAACAGTTGATAAATCTCACCATTTTGTTCTGTATAATCTTCAACTTCTTTTGATCTGACTTGTTTATGTTACTATACCATGCAGGGTTAGCATAGTCAAATAAACATTGAATAAGAGCAAAACAAAGTGTACGTCTTGCTTTTAAATCCATACAACTTTGATATCTGTACAAAAATTTCAGACGAGAATTTGCTTTTTTTACAACTGATTCTACTAAAGATGAAAATGAAATTGCGCTAGCCAACTCAATGCCTAAGAGATTACTGTGTCATATTTAGTATAAATAATGAACTACATCATTTTACAGCTGAAATTTTGTTCTTAACTCTAATACATGGAACAAAATTATGTCTGTGTCTTACTTTTAGTCAGATTGCATTTAGAGCTGAACCCGGTGTTTATGGGTTTTATATAATCTGCACAATAAATACAGTAATGGCCAAAATACGTTTTAAACATTAAAGGTATACTATATGTCCCATTTGCAGGCCAAAAGATGAAAAAGTTTAATTCCACCGGCATTTGAAATATAATACTAATTTTAAACTTCCCTAAACTCAAAAGGGCTTGAAAATGTCTTTTTGTGGGAAAATAACGACCGTTATCGAATCGAATTTAGGGATTACAATCCTTTCAGTAAGTCTGATTTTCGGACCATTGTACCAAATACTACGTTTCGTGCTGCGCAAAGAATCAATCACATTAATTTTGGCCACTATAGAACTGAGGTCATCAGTGATGTAGACAAAAACAGCTCATTTTATGTATGTTATTACCAAAGAAAAAATGAAGTCAGTCAGTCACTCAATAGTGTCTGCTAGTGAAGTCTAGAAAGCAAACGGGTTTCCTTGCATACTTTGAATACTATAGGACACAATTTCACAGATAGGACATACGTGACATATTCATAATTCCTGCAAAGTTCTACTAACATTTTGATGATGGCTGCAAATGGGACATAGTACCGTTAAAGGCTTTTAAAACTATCGTTTGACATTCTATGTTATTACCAAAGAAAAAATGAAGTCGTGCAGTCATTCACTCATTAAACAATAGTGTCTGACAGTGAAGTCTAGAAAGTAAACGGGTTTCCTTGTATAATTCGAATACTAGGATACTGTAAATCTCACAGATAGGACATAATTTTTATACGTGACATATTCATATCCTGCAAAGTTCTACAGAATTTGATGTTGGCTGTAAATGTGACATAATTATATATAGTACCTTTTAAAGGCTTTACATATACTACGTCCCTTTTAAAGCAAACATCAAATTCTGTAAAACTTTGCAGGAATTGTGAATATGACATGTATGTTCTATGAATTTAAACGTTAGCAGTGTCCTAGTATTCAAATTATGCAATGAAACCGTTTCTAGACTTCCCTGTCAGACACTATTGAGTGACCGACTGACTCTTTTTTTTTTCTTTGGTAATAACATACATAAATGAGCATTGTAACAGGTATGAGCATTAATTTTGTCTCATTGTCCCACTACTCAAATGGCCAAAATAAATGTATGTGCAGCACAAAAACGTACGACCATTCGGTACAAGGGTCTGAAAATCAAACTATTACTTATGTGATTGCAATCACCTATGTCAATTCGACAACTGATGGTCGTTATTTTCCAACAAAAAACATTTTCAAACCCTTTAGTTTTGAGGGAAGCTCTAAATAAGTATTGTATTTCAAATGCCGTTGGAATTTAACCTTTTTATTTGTTCGACCTGCTAATGGGACACGGTACCTTTAAAAACTATCCTTTGACATTTTAACATTTTGACGTTTTTCTTTTGAAGATACCATAGCTCCAAAAAAAAAATCCGCGCTCTAGCCATAGAGATATATACTACTATTAAGTATATATCTCTATGGCTCTAGCAGACAGTGGTAGAGGTGACAATGACAATGACAAGGTGGTTTGGAGAGCTATTTGTTGAAATTGGACGTATGTGATAGGATACCTCTTTGTAAGTTTCGTTGTGGTAATAATAAGCTGCCAGTTACCAAATGTCGTTATTTATCTGATCAACCATGAGTTATGTTCCCTATGTAATATTAAGGTGCAGGGTGATGAATTTCATTATGTTTTGGTGTGCCCGGCTTTCAATGACTTTCGTAAGCAGTATGTTAAGAAATATTATTACAGTAGACCTAACGTTATCAAATTTCATCAGTTATTCAATGCAAATTCTGTTAAGCAGTTAAAGAACCTTTCCAAATGTTGTAAGATCATTATGTCTAATTTTGGATAATTTATTTTGTCCCTTTGAATATACCTTAGAGTTGTTGTTTAATTGGTTGTTGCCATTTTTTAGTAGCATAGTGTACATACATGTATATAGTAGTGTTAGTACTGCCAGTTGAGATGTAGGGTATCATGTATTTTTTTTTAAAGTAGACCTATATCCTTAAGCTTGCCTTCATTTTGTTTGTTGTTCGCTGCCAAAGATTTTCTTGCTTTTAAAGATTTTCTGTGTGTGCTTAAAAAAAAAATTCTATATGAATATCATTGTACGTACTATTCAACTGTATTTCTTCCATGCCCATTGTCATTGTCATTGTCATTGTCATTGTCCTGGTACTCCGCCCCCCCCCCCCACAACAACTTTACTTTGCAAATTAATAGCAAAGTACATAATAAATATAATCAGATAAATAATCAAACATAACAAATTTAGTCAAAAATCGAGAAAAAAAATGTTTAGCGGAGCATCATTGGACTTGATGATCCAAGAAAGAAAAAAAGTTGTATATTTTGTTTGTGGGGAAACTTGCATTTTATTTAATGCTGAGAAGGTCACATAAGTCTCTCTCTCTCTCTCTCTCTCTCTCTTTCTTTCTCTCTCGCGCGTACAATGTCTGGCCCCTCTCTTTTACATTGTTGATCGCGACCTGTTTTCTGTCATTCCATTCTATTTACCTATTTACACTCCATGCATGGACGTCCATCCTTCCATCTGGCTTAGGTTGGAGCTTCAGAGAGTCTGTATTTTAAACATGCACAGTTAACATTGCCTGCAGAGGAGGCGCTCCACAGGAAGGTGAATGGGCACATTGCCCCCCCCCCCTTACACACACACACACACACACACACGCGCGCGCGCACGCACATACACACACACACATACACGTATCGAGCACTCCAATAGTGCCACTTTCCACACGTTTAACTTGAGATAAGTGCCCCTTTTCTTTATAATAAGTGCCCCTTCTTTTTTTCTTCTCCTAAATGCCTCTTTTCACTTCTGATTAGTACCCCTATTCTAGTATGATATGAGCCCCTTTTACTTTCACAAGCGCCCCTTTTCCTTTATAATAAATTGCCCTTTTCCCATTTTAATAAATTACCTTTCCCTTACTTATACATAGCCCTTTTCAGCTCTGATAAGTATCACTATCAAGTTTCCCTTGTTACTTTTGATGTAATTGCTCATTAATAAGTACCTCTCGCTATATATTGCACTGCCGCTTACAAATTGTACCTTTAGTTGCGGTCAACTAAAGCAGCGTTTTTAAAACTGTTTTTAGTCACGGCACCCTTTTAAGAAATACAATTTTCGCGTCATTCAAATCCCAAATTCGTTTACAGAAGATTAATCTGACACTGTTTCACTGAAGCGAGTGAGCCCCACAAATGACACGTTTTATCATTAATTGTGTAGAATGAGTCAACGCAAGAACATTATGAAGAGAAAAATAATTAGTCGTAATAATATAATTATGTTCTCAAATTTATTTGACATTCAGTTATCAACACAGGTATGGAAACAATAACTCATACGCATTAATATAATATATTATTGAATTATAGATAGAAAAAAAAGGCACATGGATTTCATAAGCCTCATTGAGTCATGGTTTTCACTGTCTCAAATTGCACTTGATAGCACACGTAATAAGAATGGTTCCAACCAGAGGGACCCAAAGAAAGACTATGGCAAGAAGCATGGCATAACATGTATATACGTCACACATCGTCGATAGAACGACTAACGTCTGATCGTATTTAAGTAACAAAATAATAGAACAAACCGTCTGTGTGGAGCCAGAAGGGCATTAACTAATGCAGAATTAAAGCCTCGCTGACTCTGAACAGATTTGATAAAGGCGTTATTCATATATGATTAGTAGTCTTATTCGTCTCATTGTTAAACATTAATACAAGGCTGGGAGTTTATGACGAAGTTATACACATGATAAAGGAACAGATTGTTACGATGGATGTACATAGAAACCGTCTAGACTAGCACCGGTATCTAATAATCTTCATCATCTTCTGCCTCAGCGTCGCAGGAGTCGATGCCGACCTCTTCGTAGTCCTTCTCGAGAGCAGCCAAGTCCTCCCGAGCTTCTGCAAACTCTCCTTCCTCCATACCCTCTCCGACGTACCAATGAACGAAAGCACGCTTGGCGTACATCAGATCGAACTTGTGGTTCAAGCGACCCCATGCCTCGGCGATGGCGGTGGTGTTGCTCAACATGCAGACAGCACGCTGGACCTTGGCTAGATCTCCACCGGGGACGACGGTGGGTGGCTGGTAGTTGATACCGACCTTGAAACCAGTTGGACACCAGTCGACGAACTGGATGGAACGCTTGGTCTTGATGGTAGCGATAGCGGCGTTGACATCTTTGGGGACGACATCACCACGGTACAGGAGACAGCAGGCCATGTACTTGCCGTGACGGGGATCGCACTTCACCATCTGGTTCAGAGGCTCGAAGCAGGAAGTGGTGATCTCAGAAACACTGAGCTGCTCGTGGAAAGCCTTCTCAGACGAGATGACGGGTGCGTATGTGACAAGAGGAAAGTGGATTCTTGGATATGGCACCAAGTTGGTCTGGAACTCGGTCAGATCGACATTAAGAGCGCCATCGAATCGCAGAGATGCGGTGATGGAAGACACAATCTGGCCGATCAGACGGTTGAGATTCTGGTATGACGGACGCTCGATGTCGAGGTTACGACGGCAGATATCGTAGATGGCTTCGTTGTCGACCATGAAGGCACAGTCGGAGTGCTCGAGGGTGGTGTGAGTGGTAAGGATGGAGTTGTAGGGCTCGACAACAGCGGTGGAAACCTGAGGTGCCGGATAGATGGCGAACTCCAGCTTGGACTTCTTGCCGAAGTCGACGGAGAGACGCTCCATAAGGAGAGCGTTTAGCCCAGATCCTGTTCCACCTCCGAAGCTATGGAAGATAAGGAAGCCCTGGAGACCGCTGCAATTGTCCGCCTAAAGAGAAAATAACAAAGAACCATTAGTATTGTGCCGTGATGTCGTCCCAAAGGTTGTCATCGCCGCCATCGCTACCATCAAACGCATATAATGAGATATAGAAGTAATATAAGAATCTACTGCGATATATGAATCTACTATTAATCATTGTCTGTAGCATGTCTTAATTTTCCATATTTCATGCTATTTTGTTTTGTTTATAAACGTCCAAGATTTGAGGCCATTTTGGTGTACCAGTCGTTAACGAGTATTGTGATGTTACCAACATAAATCGACTTCTTATGATATCTTTTTGCTTTCTAATTCGGTCTGATCAAAAATTTGATTGGACTATTATTATTGGGTGTATGAATACAACTCTGAGATGATCGGTTAGATAATTATATGACGAAATAGCTCGGATTTGCCCATTTTAGGCCTATTTCATGACCATGTTTGTTCAGCAACAATACTACTTAATTAAGTCACATAACTATTTGAAGAAGAAAATCTTACCAATCGCCTTATCCTGTCCATGACATTGTCGATGTGCTCTCGGCCGATGGTGTAGTGCCCACGGGCGTAGTTGTTGGCAGCATCCTCCTTGCCGGTGATCAGTTGCTCAGGGTGGAAGAGCTGACGGTAGGTACCGGTACGGACCTCATCTGAAACGAAGATTTGTAAATATTGAGCATCCCTTTAACTTTTTACATGTTAGACATGTATTATAGATCATGATGATTTTTATTTAATGAACAAATTACTTCGATTTCTTATTATTTTCCTCCTATTCCCGTTTCTTTCTCTCGCCTTTTCTGTCTAGCGGCTATAGTCTATATGCTAGTCATTGGACTTTTCTTTAGAACAGATGTTAAGTTATTAAGCTTGAATTTGGCATTTCTTCTTCTGTATGTTAGTATCGTAAACGGACGAGTAAAGAAGACGCCTTTCCCTCGGAGAGGACCTTAAGCCGTCGGTCTTCTTGTTGCTTACTAACAAGCATTTATTGCTTTCTTAGCGGTCAGGTAAAATAACCACCACTATCATAATTTGTTACATCTTTCGCACCCCTTAATATGTAGCCTTGTAAATTCACATTTCATTGTCCGAGTAAGACTGGTGCCTCCCCCCCCCCCCCCCCCCACCCCCACCCACCACCCGCCCGCCCCAATTGTTCCAGTTCCTCCTGAATGGAGGGGCCTAATTTTTCTACGCCATGGTGCCCAAACAGGTTCGTGACGATTGCATAAATGCCATGCATGGCTCTTACCTACGACCGAAGGTTCAAGGTCGACCATGACAGCCCGGGGGACGTGCTTCCCGTTACCAGTCTCACTGAAGAAGGTGTTGAAAGCATCGTTCTCCTTGCCAGGAGAGGTATCACCAGGCATCATACCATCAGGCTGGATGCCGTGCTCAAGGCAGTACAACTCCCAACAGGAGTTACCCATCTGGACTCCAGCTTGGCCGACATGGATGGAGATGCATTCACGCTGTGGTTATTAAATGAAAAACAGGAAAGGAAAAGGTTAGCCATACATGCAAACCACTTCTTTGAATATATCCGACTGTCAAGAATTGCTCAAGATGTAAAGGTGTCTCTTTTGTGTGGTGGTGATCATCCGAGCTCAATTAAATCACCGATTTCGATTATATTGCCAGTCGTCAGCATTGCAAGGGAAAGCGACAACGTGAATGGCATGTTCCGACAAAAGTACTTTAAAAGTGAAACAGTACGAAGACATGGATGTGTCCTCATAATCATATACGTTGGACATTAATGGTTTCACTTTCCCTCCATGAATTACAAAGATTGATTACAGAGTCCACAGCTCAGCACAAATTATGCAAACAGGCTTTCTGTCATGTCTGATGCATGGTGGCGCACTTCACAAAACACCACTGTTGAAGAATTGACTGTCTCGTCATTCTCCAGTGAAAATTACAGACAGTTTATCTGGAACCCGTTTCACAACGCCTTTTTTCAATGACAAATTACAAAAATCAGTGACAGATCTGTTGATAACCAATCAGAAGCAAGGATTTCAGTAGCTTATAATAAAAAATTGTCATTTGTCACTGATGACAAGTTTTGTGAAACGCCCTCCGGTTGTGGTACATGAAAAAGTGAGTTGTATAGGCTCCAAGGGATAGAAGAATATAATGTACTGCCAGCAAGCAGTATAATGCTAGTTATAAGAATATAATTACCCGGTTAGCTTGTTTGGTGTACAGTTTCGTAATTTTCTCCATGGTTCTGAATATACCAACTCTCCGCAATAAATAATCATCAAAAGATAGTGGCAGCCAGACACCAAATGACTATTCCCTCCAACTTAGTCTCTCCTGAATCAATATGATCCCGACCTTCGCGAAAATAACCCTAATTTCTGTCGCATAGATTTCCAATGTAATCCATGCAACTCTTCTAGACGTTGTGACTGAAAAAATAGAAATCGTCTGCCTTTGTAGTAAACACAGTGTCAGGACCCTCGTTGTTATAAGATGGTGATAGGATACTAAAGATTAGGAGTAAGAAGTTGCCTAAATTGGATGTTTTGAATCACTTCCTCAACAGGCTGCCTTTTCGGGGTGACACGGAAGTTGGCTAATTATAACGCCGGGGAAGAGTCATGCATACAATCGGCATTCTGCCATGTTTGGTGAAGAATGTTTGAAAGTACCGGTGCAAAACCTCACAAGTACGTGCTCTCAAATGCCGTTTTAAAGGGGATGAAAACGCGTACTTTTACATTTGTGAAGAATTCAATAATGTATTTGGAATTCCATTATGAGATCTGCCGATTCTTGCATGCAATATCTGATTTCGCTCCCCCTAAATCCGCTATCGAGCAAATATAACGATACAAAGTACTATTAAAACTGAG
Source organism: Strongylocentrotus droebachiensis (assembly GCA_035222895.1). Classification (NCBI taxonomy): domain Eukaryota; kingdom Metazoa; phylum Echinodermata; class Echinoidea; order Camarodonta; family Strongylocentrotidae; genus Strongylocentrotus; species Strongylocentrotus droebachiensis. Next base: position 32,907 of record JAVYIG010001500.1, on the reverse strand, counting down.
TGAACCTATTTGGTGTTATACCGTTTTTATGGACAGACAAAATAACACAAAGATCCAATTATGTAACTAGTTATCTGGTTCGTGTGACCATTTCTTAGCTGGAAATGATTTTGTGCAGTGTGATTTATAAGTGAGAAAAACAATTCTCTCAAGTTTACTTTAATATTCTTGATCATACATGACATTGTATATATGAAATGTTTTCATAACAGTTAATTTTATTATTGCAATTTATGTTTAATCCAAATATCAATGTAAAATTTATCCAGTTTTGTTAAGAATGATTTGTACAATATGTATTTGATATGAGACAAAATAATACAAAAATTACCTCTCTGAAAAAATTGTGTGTGTGTGTGGGGGGGGGGTACTGTCAGTAACCTTACTCGTTGTATATATACAATCACACGCAGAGAGCAACGATGGGGGGGGGGGGGGAGGGGTGGCACATTACTGATATTTTCTACTTCATGGGTGCCCCCACCTTTTGTAGGGTCACCTCTACTTTGCCCATATACCGTCTGATCATGAGCTAGTGTCGATCGAAATGATTTCTGAAAACATAAACTGTTTTCTTCATTCGTTAAGGGATGATCATTATCAGAAGACATGTTTGACTACTTTCCCTTTGTGGACGATACATTACATCAAACTAAATCTAAAATGTTCACGCGCTCAATCTAATCTGCATACTTCCTTCTGACAAGAAGCAGAGCCGGTTTATCTGATTTCCTTGATCCGCAACAAAAATACAGCCAGGATGCAGGTTGATATTAAAATCGATCATACTGATGACAAAGATTGCGAACATGAAGAATTACCGCGTCATTTCCTGTCCGGCTTTCCTTGTTAAAGCGGGACTGCACTACTTGCGCCCTCTACATAGCAAACAGTGCCTAAGCGGTACCCGTTGGTCCCCATGATCCCCTTTTTCTTATGTTAAGTGAGAGCTGTTTCGAAATGATAACCACCTGTCAGTGACCACGCAGGGAGGTCTAATCCCTCCTGGTCAAACTAGTGCAGACAGGCTTTAAAGTTGATATGGCATTGAAAAAGCTGAGTTAAACATTTTGATTGTCAGGATGAAATATGTTACTAAAGAAACGGTCGGATAATAGTTCATAAAAATGAAATTGATTTTCAAAAAGAGAATTTTTGAAAATTTGTACCGCGATACGAATAACAACAATAATAACTACTACAACAATACAAGCAGCATCGGCAACAACGAGAACACCAATTACGACAACTACAATTGCACATCATTTATATCAAAACGACCAAAGAATTAATTTCAAACGATATGACCATTATATTGCCAGTTTCTTAATATTGTACAAGTTTGTTGCTCAACACCTTTTGGGACTAATTTTAAATTATTATTTTTCGAAAAAAAATCATGACTAAAAAGCCCTCCAGTTGATGACGTATATCGCTGCATCCTCGTCGAACCAAGATTGGGTTGCAGCATGGACCTACTAATGGTTGCAGACTTCAAGTTCTTTGGGAGCCAAAAAGTGAAATAGTTCAGTCCGTCAGTAGCATATCCAACACAAGGTGTATCGCTCACGTATTCCCCGTTTTTTATATTTTGTATTACTGATCTGTTTAGTTTTTAGTATTTAGAGGAATGTGGGAAAATGATAGCATTTACAATGCATCTACACTCCACAGCCGAGGGGGTGTGGAGGGGGGGGGGGACAGGGACTTTCTAAAATATACCTCTCACACTCTAGTCTAGATAGTATCCCCCCCCCCCCCACACACACATCCATCCATGATCTTTCACAAAGTTTAATTAAATCGAATAACATAATGCGTTTCGCCCAAATTAAAACAGAAGAACTTTAATTAAAGGGAATGTGCTTCAAATGATTGTAACCCCTGCTAACAATTTCTCCATATTATAGACTCGCCGAAATTTATAGGATTTCTTATATTTCATCTTCTTCTTCTTCATCGTCTCTCCCTCTCCCTTTCTCTCTCTCTCTCTCTCTCTTTCTCTCTCTCTCTCTCTCTCTCTCTCTCTCTATCTCTCCCCTCACTCCCTCTCTCTCTAAAGATAGAAGACTGAACTCCCGGCCCAGCGGTGGTCACACCATATCATATCACGTGACCACAACATGCCCAGGGTAGCTTAGCTAATAGGCGTTTCCGGAAGATAATGGAACAGAAAGCCTAGTCCGTAGGCACAAGCACTTCTCAAGCGCTGTGCGTAATTTCATTGTCTGCACCGTGAGACTATGCTGCCGGCATACTACACATACTCAGTACTTTAGCTGCTCTTAACGACAAAAGACTGACAAAGCTAGGCTCTGCTCAAAGATTCAGGAATTGCTGTAAAGTGTCAAATTAGGGTCTGTTCCTGCGAACTACTGAAAAACATATACCACTTTCTTTCTGCTTTTAAACATGTTTAAATACATATTGCAGATTATGAATTATTAGAATGAAGCACGAGCATTTGTATTAGATAATGTTGACACTGTCCATTATTATCTCTTTCACAACTCATCCAAATATTATACTTTGCTACTTGATCATGTTGATAAAGTAATCTTGATTTAAAACCCCCCAAAATGCTTGCAGTGTATGATTGTCTTATTGGTTACATTATCATAATATATGATTTGCAAACCACGCAAAACATCGTTGTTTAATTACTGAGCCAAATAAAATTGATCTTTTATTCGATTATCTTATGATTACTTGGTGGTCAATCAGCACTTTGACTACGGAGTTAAAATTTTACTTGTCAACCGTGATTCGAGTAAGCATCAGTATTATTGTCACATTTGTTGAATAACTCAGTAATTTTTCTTGGCTGTACCCAATACCTTTGATTTGATGAACAAAATAATAAAGGGACACCTAAAAACTGAAACGGGGGGGGGGGGCAGAGACTGATAGAATGAAAGATAAAGCATTTTCAACTTTCTAGATAATATTGTTGTGGTCATATAGTGATGCATATCAATTGCACTCGAAGGGCGATCTATTGACAATTTCAGTTTCGTATTCAACTAAAACTTACCAAAAGGCCGGAAATGGACTATCATTATGGAAATAAAAACACTTTTCATTGTTTCCTGAACAGTTTATATTACTATAGTCAGTCTATTCACGAATAAGAGGCAACCAATTAATTCTTATCGATAACATTTGCATCGATGTAAATTCTTAATGTTAGTTTTGATTCATAAACCCCATACAGAAGATAGATGCACAGTCACAGAAAACGTTCAGATGTATTGGATATTATCCAGATCTCACAAGTATAGCGTTCATTTTGAAGCCCTCTCACAAATGCACACAATTCATTTCAGACACAATATATCACCCTGTATTAAGACATGGGCAGTTAGTACTCCATTAAAAGGAGAAAAAAACATGGATGTGAAAATGGTTTGAAGAGTAAAAGAGTCACTCCACTACGGTATCAATTATATCAACGCTCAAAATGAGGATATTATTAAAGTGGCAATCGAAACTATAATATTTGTCCAGGCTTAAAGACCAAACGCATTATCTGATCAAATAAGAGCGATAGCTATGTAATGTAAGTAAAGAGGTTGATATATTTTAACAGAACTGTCTTCAGTTACAGGGATTTTTTCATGACACAAAAAGAATATCGTAAAATTCATCTCCTAGCCGTTTTACTTACAAGGCAGAAATGAACCTGGCTACTATTTATATTGGATTCTGAATCTTGTGTGACCAGCTCATGAAGACTTTAATCTCAATTTAAACTATCACTCAGTAGGAAATACTGTTTTATTAGGCATACTAAAAGAATGGATAAATAAGAAGGATCAGTAATGACTTACCATATTGATGTAGATTTCGGCTTCAACGATAATGAAGAAAGACTGAGGAGGGTTGTTATTTCGTGATATTGGCAGATATTTTTACTTCTATTATTTTCTTCCGTCTTCTCAGAGCCGTGTTCGATGAGCGGACCAAGAAGCGAGAGAGAGGGACGCTGAGGCGAGTTTGCTCAGTATCTGAAGTGAATCGGGTTTATCGACGAGCAGCAGGTTTTATACTAACTTTGGACGTCCGGGGTGAACGCCAGTAACAGGAAGAGCCTACTTTTTAAAGGGAAATCCAACCCTTGTTACAAATTTCATTTCTATGGAAGCAGAACAATAAAATAAAACCGAATGGCGACAGTTTGAAATAAATCGGGCCAATAATAAGAAGGTTATTAATGTTTGGAAGATGAGATCACTATTAAAGTCCATGCAAATCTCAAATTGGCGGTTTGGTAAGTGGGTTGTGACGTAGTCACGAATAATCCTCCCGTTAGTCGAGTACAAGAATATCATTAACTTCTTTATTCTCCTTAGTGTCCTCTCCTTTGGGGCACTACTCATCAATTTATTATGGATAGCATGTTATTATAGGCTTGAAATTTTAGTCATTTTCTGGTTGGGAAAGCGGGAAAGCTGTCTACCACTAGATCACAGAGACATTACCGATTCAGCCAATTTGAAGAACCCATACCTATAGTGATTACAACTTTCAAAATTCATTCCTTTTTTCCCGATTACATTCATATTTTCACCAGATATTTCTGTTTTCCTCTAGAATAGTTTGTTATCAACTTTGGGTTTCTCAATAATGACAGGCCAACTTTTTTTGTATTCACACCCCCTTTTTGGGAGCCATTCGAATTTTTGGAATTAGGGGGGGGGGGGGGTGTCCCTTTCACTCCTTCTATGTTATGTTTAATTGGTTTATGTATTTGTGCGTTCCTTTATTATTGATATACTATTTTGCAACTATAAGTTATAGGGGGCTGCAATCTACAAGCCCAGCTTTTCAGCAGTCCCCTCCATGACCAACCTGTTTTATATGCCTGTTGTACACTGTGGACCAATTACAAATATATGCTAAATATATTACTCATTGCGGATATAGTATCGAAAATAATATCGCTAGTGATATTCGTTTGTCTCGCAATGTGGTCAATAAGGAATCTAAAAGATCACGACGTTTCGTATGCTACTGCAATACTTCGTCAGGTGATAAAAACTGTTGTAAGCAAGGGTCTTTTATACTTTACGGGAGGACCGTAAAGCGGTCTAAAATTCGATCGATAATTGGAACAATAACGCCCAATGCCTATTGGTCGACGCACACGGTGATCGACCAATCACCAAGGCCGCTGGTTCGGCCGCTGGTTCGGCTGATGCACCAGGCCTATTGGCCGACGCATACGGTACTCGACCAATCAACGGGCCGCTGGCTCGGGCCGTCTGCTGAATGGAATCGACCGTTGTTGGCTGGCACATAATTAATTAAACGAATATCACTAGCGATATTATTTTCGATACAAATATATTGTTAAGTTTCATTGTTTTACTATGTACAATGCAATCCCATATACTTTAATTATTTTGTTGGAAATGGAAATAAACGAAATGAAAATGAAAATGGTGAGAGTTGGGCGGTCATGAAGGCCGCCGGTGAAACATTGCAGGGGTAGTCATTATATTTTACAAAAGTAATACAGATCCTATTTATATTTGATTATCATGAATTATGATGTGTTTTTTCCTTCAAAATCCATAAATCAGATTTAATCATTGCACATTGGTACCATTCATAAACATTGTACGTTATACCCTGAGAACATTCATAGATATAGCACGTTGTCTATTCACAGCTCTATCCTATTGGTAGATTTCAAAGGCTTGAATGACTATTTCAAATCAATAACAGTATATTTTTCCCAGAATATTGGTCCCATTTGAAGTACCATAACAGCTGTAGGGTTATCACGTGAAAGTTTAAAATGCTATGAGCCTCGATCAGAGTAAAATAGTAAAATAATGAATCATGATTTTTAAATCTCTATGTACAGTGGTATTCTGCAGACATCCCCCCCACCCACCCCACCCCCTCATCTCACTAACCACCTCTCAAAGGAAAACATATCGGTTTTTAGAATGCAAAGTTTTTCTTATTATTACCTCTGGTACATTATGAAGAGATATACAACAACCTTATTCGAATATGGTTGTTATGCTTGTTGTGCTATCCATAGCTTTTAGAAATGAATAGGTGACAACATGTATCTTTTATGTTAAGGTCATTGATGGCAACTAATCGAACAACCTGTATCCTTTGTGTTAAGGCCTATGATAAGAACTAAACCAAAAACAGGAAGAACTGACGTCATGGTCGGAAATGAGAGGGAACACGTTGCCGGAAGTGATTGTGAAATCGATTATCTTTAGAGGGGAAACATGGGAAGGTTATGATAGGCTGTGATAGATATTAACATAAACAACCCACTATCCTGATGTAGGGCCAAAGATTAGCAATTGTTCATACGATTAATTTATGCGATTGATTGCACATAATAATTAAAGGGATTGGGTAATTTTGCCTCAGATTCTGAAACAAAATCCTGGATTTAGCTCATGCTGCAATGACAATTATAAACCTTTAGGTCAGTCAGGAACCCCATGACTTTTACAAGCCGTCGCCTGTCTGATTATCAAGATATTTACGATTGGAAATCGAAAACACATTTTTCGTTTTCCTAACGGTTTTCATAAAACTACATTGGGGAAAACGAGTATGGTAAAACCGGTTACTCAAATATTTTTACTTTTGAGGCATTTCTTGATCATTTTGAAGCGCATTTTTTTTAGGGCTTCAATATTACACAACATTACAAACACTGATAACATGGAGAGCCGTGCATTTTAGATTTAACATAGTTTAAACGATGCCTTTAATGCAATCACTCGCAAACAAAAAGTCATGGTCGAAATAATATCAATCCTTAGATCATTGTTGCCCCACGTGATACTGGACCAAGAACTTACTTAGAACAAGAGTTCAGCAGGAAGACCAGAATGCATTTATTCGTTTTGCTTTTATTTATACCCGCAATAACATTACATATAGAAGTTGCAGTGAAGAACAATAACAATCAGTAGAGAACGCATGTAGTTTGGGGCAACAACACATGAACTACATAGAGCTACAGATAGCAGTACTTTCAATATGTGCAATTAGGTCGCAGTGGTAGTAGTTAGAATAATAAATAACATTTAGGGTACTACAGGGGCTTGTAAAGTAGCAACCGCCCCTTATTCATATTCCTTTGAGGAGAAATGTATATGTTTGCACCTAAAAGCCGGCAAACGGTTGATCAGTGCCCCCTAGCTGGTCCCTATATGTCATTTTTGCCCATCAGTACGTATCTGCCTATTCAGAAAATGCATTTATCACAGCCCGGGGGAAAAGAATGATAAACTGCTCCTTGTTTCGTGTCATTTTAACCGGTGTGTTGGCTAAGTCAGTAGAGCGTCCACCTCACAACCGGGAGGTCGCGGGTTCGAACCCCGGCCGCTTCATACCAAAAAACGTTAAAAAACGGGAGTTGCTGCTACCTTGTTTGGCGTTCAACAATAATGGATGGATATAGCAACGTCGATCTGGCGCTGCTCAGTGGCTGCCGGGCTCACGATCAATAATTGGGCAAAAAGAATTTATATTTTCGGTTTAACTTAATAAAATTTGGAGTGGGCTCTAAAGGATTATTATTATTATTTTAATAGTAATGAAGGTTTTCAAACTAGTATCGGAATGAATGAAGGGAGGGGTGTTTGATGAATGGATGGGCGGCGGAGCGACTTCCAAAGTGGAGGAGGGTGCACTAACAAAAAGGGCACTTCCTGGAAAAAAGGGCACCTACAAAGGAGAATCTTAAGGCGAAAATATACAATGTTTGTATACGTTATTATATAACCCCTACATTGTGAATACATTATCAGGGATGATTTCAATATTTGTTTATCTTTATACATCATAAAAAGGGCATCTACAAAGGAAAATCTTAAGGCGAAAATATACAATGTTTGTATACGTCACAACCCCTACATTGTGATTACATTATCAGGGATTATTTCAATATTTGTTTCTCTTTATACATCATACAAGAAAAGGGGACTCTCATCGAAAGGAATAAGAAACTTATTGGAAAAGAAAAGGAGCACGTGTCACAGTACAAAGGGTAATTTTAGAGGAGAAAATTGGCACTTATGACGAGAATGGGAAATGGGCATTTTTCGACGGAAAAGGGGCACCCATCAGATTTTGATAGGGGCATTTATCAGAGGTTAAATGAGGCATTTATGAAAAGGGGATATGTCCCCCATCATAAAAGAAAGGGGGCACTTATGAAAATGACGAGTGGCACTTATAACAAAGAAAAATATGCATTTGTTGAAAAAAGGGGCGTCAATCAGATGTTAATAGAGGCATTTACCGGAGGTGAAAGGGAGTTATTATGAGATGCGAGAAGTGGCTCTTATTAAAAAGAAAAAGTGGTACATGTTTAAATAAACTGGGCACTTATCAGAGAGGAAAAGGGGTACTTATTGAAAAGGAAAGGGGCACATGTGAATATAAAAGGTCCGATTATCCGAGTTAAGAAGGGGGTAGTTATTAAAAGGGGAAGGGCAAAAGGGGCACCCCTCAGATTTAAATAGGGCAATTATCAGAGGTGAAGGGGCACTTATGAAAATGGAAAGGGGGCACTTATTGCAAAGGAAAATGGAAACTTGTCGAAGGAAAAGGGGCACGTGTCGAAATAAAAGGGGCACTTATCAGAGGTGAAAAGAGGAGGGGCACTTTTACAAAGTAGAAGGGGCACTTTTGAGGTACTTGAAAAGTAGGGCGGTACTGTGCCCCCAGCCCCCCCCCCCCCCTCTACCCCCCGGGAGCGCCCCCTCTGAGTGAATAGGTATGACACCATCGCCGCCACTCTCAAAACTTTTCAAATGAATTTATGATCAAATTTTAAAAAATGAAAAAATGAAGAAAAAAGTGAAATAAGACGGTGCTGTCGATTTTGTCACGAGATGGCGCTGCAGAGTTTGGTCCTTCGAGCCTTGTTTAGCACCTGCACAAAATCAACCTGGTCAAAGCATATTAATATAGATAGGTATACTTGTGCAGGATGTATGTCTGCCGCTTTTAAACGAACCCGCAAAGTCCTGTTATGTCATCAGCATGATCAGATGCCAGCATACACCACAAGCCATATTGTGACTGACTATAATATCACAATGTTTACGGTAACTGTTTATATACACGACCATGATCAACATTATTAGTATTGTTGAAATTAGCAAATTTATTTTCATTTTCTATCATTTTTTATCTTAACATGGCGCCGAAACGGTCATTTGTATCAACCCCTCCTCACCAAAGCTGCGTTGTACCACATCACAAACAATGAATCACATAGGCATTAAGCAGAATACGCTTGATTAAGCAACATACTTTGCAGTTGGGTGTGATGGTCTGTATATTAATTTTCGAGCGAGCAAAATTTCAAAGATTTGTGAGGTCCCATTGCGAAAACTTACATCTTAAAAAGAAGACAAAAAACAAACCCTGATGAGTATTATGCACAATCTAATGAAGAAAGACTGAAAAGTTCTTTTATAAGTAACATTATTATAACATCTATAAATGCGAGCGAGCGTAGCAAGCGAGCTCTAGGGAAAATTAAAGAAAAAGGGGCTCTAAGTATCCTTGAATTAGGGGTGCATGTTATGGAGAAAGGAAAAGAAGGTATCAAAAGGGAAAAGGATAGTTATTAGAAAAGAAAAGGTGCTCGTGTGATCGTGTCAAAGCAAAAAGGGCAATTATCAGAGGTGAAAATGACACTTTTAGCACCTGAAAAGGGAAACTCAACAGAGATGAAAAAAGGAACTTGTGAGCATGGAAATGGGGAATCTGTTGAAGGAAAAGGGCACCTATCAGATTTTAGTAGGGGCATTTATCAGATGTTAAAAGGGGCCTTTCGGAAAGGGGGAGAGAAAAGAAAAGGGGCACTTGTCCGATGGAAGTATGGTACTTTATATTAGAAAGGTAAAGGGGTACGTGTCAAAATCATGAAAGGGGCACTCACACGTATCAGAGGTAAAAAGTGGCATTTAAGAGAAAGGAAAGTTGGTTCTTATTACGAAGGAAAATGTACACTTATCAAAAAGGAAAAGGGATACGAGTCAAAGTTTAAAAAAGGGGATAAATATCAGAGGTGAAAAGGGGAATTTCTCGCACCTGAAAAGACGTACTCACCAGAGATGGAAAGAGAGGAAAAGGACAGTTATTAGAAAAGAAAGAGGCACTGGTCCTTTGTAAAAAAAAATGGGGGCTTTTTAGGATGACCTCCTACCCATGCCCCATCAGTACGCCAGTGATGATAGAATGATCCACCAATATATCACAATTACATTACTAATTTGCCAAATTGAAATCTTCATAATGTGTAACACTTTTTAATTAAAAAATAAAGATTTAAGTTTCATATTGTTAAAAACCGATTTATTCCATGTCCATTAAATCTTTTTCTCTATTTTTCATGTTTATTTCGCTGGTGATCCAAAAGGCATGCCCCAAATGTCATTCTAATGTCCCGCCCCTCTTTAACGGATGTCTGTTTCTTTTTAGAACACTTTTTTTCTCTCATCTCACTATATTTTTCTATTTCTCCTTGTCCATCGTCCCCATCCCTTCTGTATTCGATTTTCTCACACACAACATCAGTATTATCATCAGTATCATCATCATTATCATCATCACCATCATGATCATCATCAATATCATTAATATTATCAGCAGCAGCAGCATCGTCGTCATCAAAATCAGAATCGTTATCATCATCAGTATCAGTATCAGAATAAAAATCCATATGATATGCAATACCATCGACACCAGCAACAAGCAGCATGAGCAGTATTGTTATCATCATCATCAGTTTACCAACATTTTCTCAAAGATCGTGCAACACTGCCAATATCTTATATCCATCACAGAGGTTTATGATCGAGAAAGCTAATGAATTGTCCAGATGCAACATAAAAGTTTCTGATTTAAATTATTTTATTCACATGACTGAGATAATGAGGGTAATTTTTACAACATGAAAAAAGGCAAACATGTAAAAACAAATAAACGAAATGAATATTGCCAGATACATTTGTGACGAGGAATGCAAAAATTCATTGGTGGTGAAGGCGATGATCATCAGTCTAATATTCTTCTTCGTCTCCTTCACCCTCTCCCTCCACGCACGAGTCGACACCAACCTCTTCATAGTCCTTCTCGAGAGCAGCCAAATCCTCACGAGCCTCGGAGAACTCTCCTTCCTCCATACCCTCTCCGACGTACCAATGGACGAAAGCACGCTTGGCGTACATCAGATCGAACTTGTGGTCGAGACGGGCCCAGGCCTCGGCGATGGCGGTGGTGTTGCTCAACATGCAGACGGCACGCTGAACCTTGGCAAGATCACCACCAGGGACGACAGTTGGGGGTTGGTAGTTGATACCGACCTTGAAGCCAGTTGGACACCAGTCTACGAACTGGATGGTACGCTTGGTCTTGATGGTAGCGATGGCGGCGTTGACATCCTTGGGGACGACATCACCACGGTACAGGAGACAGCAGGCCATGTACTTGCCGTGACGGGGATCGCACTTCACCATCTGGTTGGCGGGCTCGAAACAGGCGTTGGTGATCTCGGCAACAGTCAGCTGTTCGTGGTAGGCCTTCTCAGCAGAGATAACTGGAGCGTAGGTGGCAAGAGGGAAATGAATACGTGGATATGGCACCAAGTTGGTTTGGAACTCAGTCAGATCGACATTGAGGGCGCCGTCGAATCGAAGAGAAGCCGTGATGGAGGAGACGATCTGGGCGATGAGACGGTTCAAGTTGGTGTAGGTGGGACGCTCAATGTCGAGGTTGCGACGACAGATATCGTAGATGGCCTCGTTATCGACCATGAAGGCACAGTCGGAGTGCTCAAGGGTGGTATGAGTTGTCAAGATGGAGTTGTAAGGCTCGACGACTGCGGTGGAGATCTGGGGAGCAGGGTAGATGGCAAATTCAAGCTTGGACTTCTTTCCGTAATCGACGGAGAGACGCTCCATGAGCAGTGAGGTGAAGCCAGAGCCGGTGCCACCACCGAAGCTGTGGAAGATGAGGAATCCCTGGAGACCTGTGCACTGGTCAGCCAGCTTCCTGATCCTGTCGAGGACAATATCGATCAGCTCCTTTCCGACGGTGTAGTGACCACGGGCATAGTTGTTAGCAGCATCTTCCTTGCCGGTGATCAGCTGCTCAGGGTGGAAGAGTTGACGGTAGGTACCGGTACGGACCTCATCTGAAGGGATAGAAGAAAAAGCAACAGAACTGAAATGTTGAATACAATGTCCTTCTTCTTCCTCTTTTACTTCTACATTTTTCAAAATGATCTTCATGTAATAATCCCAGTGGGGTTCTAACAGTGGCGGACCCAATGGCGTGATTTTCAAATTTTCGGGAGCAAACAAAAAAAATAGTTGGGCCCCCCCCCCCCTCCTAAGAAATCCTGGATCCGCCCCTGGTTTCTAAAGAGGGGAGAGAACTGAACCCTCTTTAAATGTGTAACATGTCGCCTAATTTAATATGTCAACCCCCCCAACCCCCAACCCCCTCCCCATTTTAAAATGAAATTTGATTTTTTTTGTTTTTTTTTTTGTTGGTGATTTCATTTTACTGGCTATCTAGAATTTGGATTTTTCTTTCTCTTCAATTTAAAATGAACGTTAGTCCTAATTACACCATACATGCAAGTTCCTAAATCAGTGACTAATCACTACCTACGATATCATATTACTCACCGACTACGGTTGGCTCGAGATCGACGAAAACGACACGGGGGACATGCTTGCCAGCTCCAGTCTCACTGAAGAAGGTGTTGAAGGAGTCGTCACCACCTCCGATGGTCTTGTCTGAGGGCATCTGGCCATCAGGCTGGATGCCGTGCTCCAGGCAGTACAACTCCCAGCAGGCATTGCCCATCTGGACTCCGGCTTGGCCGACATGGATAGAGATACATTCACGCTGTATGGTGAGAAAAGAAGATTTGCTATGAGAACATTTATTTGTGTAAGTATAATTATTTACGGATTACGGATTGATCTTGAGATGAGAGGGGAAGAAGGCTAATCCTATATCAAGAAAGCTCACTGTATTTCTTGTCTACAGATTTGTTGGTTCAAGTAGTGATCCCCCCCCCCCCAATCCCCTCACTCCTCATGTTTCAACGGCCCATGAAACTGGTGCAATGTTACAATTCCGTAGTCTGGTCAAAATGTCAATAAGAAAGTTTTACATAATGTATAACATTTTATACAAAATTACTAATAATCTTCACATAGGCCTAAATAAATTTGCAAGTGAACTTAAACATTTCTATACAACGTTATAAATAAGTTGTCATATAACATTTATTAGCAAATGAAGTTACACATTTACAAAAGAAAAATATCCACATAAACAATATAGACTGTGGGCTGACTTCTGAAAATGTGAGCCATTTTTCAATTCCGTGGTCCACGAATCCGAACCACACACTTTTACTTGTTTCTAGGGTACTTTTTGGTGCTGATTTTGATTTTTCCACTTGCCAACCCCAAAAACTACAAATAAAAGAGATATTTGGTAATTTATGCTAATTCATGCAAAAATGTGATTTCGGCTTATGTACACGTTCTTGAAGTTGTTTCTTATATGTAAAAAGATAATTTGAGTTGAGATTAATGCAGATTATAATTTAAGCCTTGAAATATAGATGTTATTATGTATTTATTACAAATATTAAAATAATGAAGATAAAATATGCAAATTATGCATATATTTGTCCACTTGTTTTCACAGCATGAAACGGAGGAGAGGGAAAGTTATATTTTTGGTTGTGTAATGACGATGTTTTTTTTCTCATAGTAATCCAAATTATCTGGTCAACACATTCACTCAACAATCAAACAAAGAATCAAACAAACAAAAACAAACAAAACGCATCCACAAACACCAGCAACTTTCTTGTATTAATTTTGGCGTTACGAGTCAGTACATGTATATGTCCGGGAATACTACACTAATTCGCACACATCTTCACACCCTATCGCTCACACATTAACTCAAACAAACAAACAAAAAACAAAAACAAAAAACACTCACAAACACTAGCAACTTTCTTGTATATTACACCCTATAAAAGACTTGATACTAACAAACACTGTATATGGCAAGGCACATTAAACTTTGATTTATTTACACATTCATTTGGCATTTTTAATTCTCACAAGACTTATGACTTTGGGGCATGCATTCAAATTTCTTCTACAAACAAAATCATTTCTTTTTATGTCAGTGCTACATGACTACATGTAATATACTTGACAATGATGATTCATATTTGCTTGTTTTAGTGTCCTATCAATTGTTCAACAGAGAGAAGAAATTTTTTTTTTGCAAAGAGCAAAGATGATAAACTTCAAATGGTTGAATATATTCCATCCCCCCCCCCCCAAAAAAAAAAAGAGTTGAAGGAAGTGATAACATGTCTTTTACGGATGTCTGTTTGGCACTCTAGCTGCACTGTTCACTGCATTTCAATTTCCATACTTGCAATGCTTAGCATACTTATACGTGAAGAACAAAAAAAAACACCTCACAAACCAGATACTCATATTGCCAAGTGAAAACACTAATAGTCACTAATTTTTGTAAGTGAGGATATTTACATAAATTTTGACAAAAAACTTTTCTGAAATATACAGATCTTAATAGCATAAAAAGTATGTGTTCATGTCGTATACAGTAGCTGGATTGTATACGTGTAAACAAGTCATATACATAGGTTAACATATAGTATAAAAAAGCATACTGGATATTCTTATTGCACAGGTCCAAATCATACCACCGGTTGGTGCCCTCCTACATTTAGGAACGGTTGTCACTATCTTATCATCTTACACTTCCTCCAGGTGATTAATAAAGAAAAATAAGAAATACATCTGTTGACTTTCCTCTCAGACATAAAGTGTACAATGTATGTACTTACATTTCAAGTTACAATAAGCATAATACACTATTTTTTCTTTGCTTTTGGTTTTCGTAATCACATTCTTGCAAAATGTCCCATTTCATCTAGAACTTAGAAGGGACCAATAATTTCAATACAATGCCACACAAATTACAGATGAATGTCTCACTGTGTTACATAATTGAGTTTTACACATGAGCAACAACATGTAATCAATCCCTATTCGTATCTTTGAAATACTGCACTACATCCTACAACGTAACTGCAGTTATTGTATAAACAGGAATTTCTCATACTTTTGAGTTCATTTTAGTTGAAGTGCACATGATTGTATAACAATCATTTACACACCAATCTGTAATCTAAAGCAGTAAGCGAATTTAAGTGAAACAATTTCACAGTCATTTGTAAAAATACGCTTTAAAAGTAGATTGGTGTTCAACGAGGATGCATGAAAATAAGTTATGGAGAAACAAAATCTGAAAAATGCACAAGAACAAATCAGGGACACACAAATACAGTACAGCAAATGATAAATGCTTTCCAAATCGAATACTAGTAGCCCATGCTATTACTTTTCCCCGGCAATGCAGCATCAAAATGTATTGATCACCCAACACGTCTTCTTGTACTGTGTTGTACTTCTTGAACTATCGAAGCATGACATCGATAGGTCGCATCGTGTCGCTGTGAGGAACAACGAGAGGATCGAAGGAAAAAAGAAAAAAACTCGAACAATAGTGATGAAATTCACTTCATACCGAAAACGGAACGAAGTTCTCCGATCTCGCAGGAAATTAAAAGGTTCTGGGATTGGCATCGATGAGTCGCTGACCTCTGTCAATCAAGATCTGCTTTTTGCTACCAAGAAACATGAAAGAGTCAAAGAGGCCTGGGCCTCTGATGGCCGGATCATAGCACTGCTCGCCACGACAGGGAACAGAACAATCAAAAGACAAATACGATCAAAAGATGAACTTTCAACGCTTTAACTCAGCTCTTTCATAGAGTTGAATGCATGAAAATATATATAGTTGCGTACTTCAATTGCACCCCTGCATGTAAAAGAACTTTTACGCATTTTAACCTTATTCTTGTTTTACCTTACCTTAATTTATTTTGTATACGTATATAGTTAACCTATGGTAGTTTGTGACTCCCCTTTCCCTTTTAGTAACCTATCCAAATTAGAATTTGACTGTTTATTCCAAGATTCGAAAAATGAGTTTAATAATAGTAACATAAACAACATGTATGGTACGAATATGAACCCGACTGAAGAGGATAATTTATCAGATATTGATCCTGATGTTAACTGCCCTGTACTTGATGATCCGAATAAATACTGGCTACCAGCTGACTTCAATTCTGAAATGCACTTTGATAATGATTCCTTTAGTTTACTCCATTTTAACGCAAGAAGCCTAAACAAAAATGTTGATAATATACATGATTTTATTACAAAACATATACATACAAATTTTTCAATATATGGATTCAGTGAAACATGGATACATCTATTGACACCAAAAGAATTATTTCATTTAGAAAATTATAGTTTCTTTCATAGTGACAGAACAAAGAGTAGAGGTGGTGGAGTGGCCATGTTAATTCATGATTCATTGAATGTAAAAGAAAGGGTGGACATAACTTTGGCGCATAATTTATGTGAGTCTCTCTTTTTAGAAATTGAAATATGTAATCGAAAAAATGTAATTGTCGGAATAATTTATCGTGATCCTAGTTCAAATATAGCTGATTTTAATGATGATGTAAATACGTGTCTTAATAAAATGTTAAATGAAAAGAAGGACATATATCTTATGGGTGACTGGAATATAAACTTACTTAACACCTCATCAATTGCAAATGTTAATGACTTCGTTAATATTATATATACTAATTCTTTTCGACCCTTAATTAACAGACCGACGAGAATAACACAAGGCTCGACAACTCTTATTGACAATATTTTTACCAATGTCTGTGAAAAACAAATTTCCTCTGGAATATTATATAATGATACAACTGACCATTTACCTATATTTTATATTACCCGTAATACAAGGTCCTATCCTAAAGCTGATGACAATATGAATTTTACTGAAAGATGCTTTAGCCAAGGAAATATTGATAGTTTTAATAAAGAGTTACTCTCATTTGATTGGATTGATATATTATCAGTACACAATATTGACGATGCATATAATAATTTCCTTGAAGTATTCAAACTAATGTTTAATGCTAATTGTAAAATGGTAAAGAAGAAAAATACAAGGTCTTCAGCTAAAAAACCTTGGGTAACTCAAGGATTGTTAAAATGTATTAATAGAAAGAATCGTCTACATAAATTATTTTGCCAAAAACGTACTAAATCCATTGAATTTAAATATAAGAAATATCGAAACAAATTAAATGACATCCTACGAACGGCTCGTAAAAAGTATTATTGTGACTTGTTAACCAAGAATAAGCACAATCTTAGAAAAGTTTGGCAAATTATAAATGATTTAATGTGTAAGAAAAATAAAAAAAACTTTCCATTATATTTTATGAAAAATAATGTAAAAGTGTATAAAAATGAAGATATAGTAAATGAATTTAACAATTTTTTTTCGAACATTGCTGCAAATACCTTAAAACAAATTCATCATAATTCTAGAAAACAATTTAGACACTACCTTAAAAATCCAAGTCAAACATCAATGTATTTTTATCCAACTAATGAATTAGAAATCATCAAAATTGTTAAAGAAATAAAAATAAGTTATAGCACTGGCTTTGATGATATCAGTACTCAGTTTTGTTGTAAAAAAAGTAATCCATTCCATATTAACCCCTCTAGTCCATATATTTAATTTATCTTTATGTTCAGGAGGAGTACCTAATAATCTGAAAATTGGAAAGATCATTCCTATATTTAAAAAAGGCGATAAACACTTATTTTCCAATTATCGACCAATTACATTATTACCATGTTTTTCAAAAATCCTGGAAAAAATTGTTTATAAAAGACTCATTTCTTATTTGGATGGAAATAAAATATTAAATAATTGTCAGTATGGCTTTAGGGCAAGACATTCCTGTGAACATGCATTAATAGATTTAAATAACACTCTTTTATCTAATATCAATAACAATTATCACTCATTTGGAATATTTTTAGACTTGTCAAAAGCCTTCGACCTCATAGACCATAACATACTTTTATATAAATTATCCCATTATGGTATCAGGGGAGCAGTATTGGAATGGTTTCAGAGCTACTTACTTGATCGACGTAACTATACTTCATTTAATAACTATAATTCCCAATACTCGACAGCCCAGTATGGGGTCCCTCAAGGCTCCATACTGGGCCCGCTCCTCTTCCTAATTTATATTAATGATTTATGTACAGCATCTTCATTTTTTGATTATGTCTTATTTGCAGACGATACAACTATCATTTCAACCCATAGTAACTTTATTGTTTTGTTAGAAAAAACCAATAATGAATTATGTAAAATAGCCGATTGGTTCGATGCTAACAAATTGATTGTTAATTATGAGAAAACTAATGTTATGTATTTTCGAAAACCTCATGTATCACACAATTGTTTAGATTTTCATATAAAAATGAATGATGTTTTTTAAAATTTGGTTAACTCTGTCAAATTCCTAGGATTTATAGTTGATGATAATCTGTCATTTAAGGAACACCGTTTCTGTATAAGTAATAAGATGTCAAAGAACATAGGTATATTATCTTTATTACGTAGTACCCTTACTGAAAAGCACCTATTTATGCTTTATAATTCTTTATTACTTCCCTATATTTATTATGGTAATATTACTTGGGCAAGTTGTGGCACTACTAAATTGAACCCTATACACAGACTGCAAAAAAAGGCCTTACGCATATGTTCGAACTCCCCTTACTTAGCTCCGTCAAGCCCAATATTTGCAAGGTTAAACACACTGACAATTTTTGATATTCATAAAATCCAAATTGCGATTCTGATGTATTACGTAAAACATAATTTAGCACCTCTTAATATAATTAATTTATTTCAGTATAATAAAGATTACCATCAGTATAATACCCGTTCCCACTCTAAATTCCATTATCCATTAGCACTGAATCAGTCAACTCTTAATGCATTTAAATCTGTTGGTCCTCGAATATGGAATTCCCTCTCTTCTGATGTAACTTCCAGCAGTAATGTTACTTCCTTTAAAACCAAACTCAAACGTTCAATAATAATTACCTATGTCAAATAAACATGTAATTTTATTTTTCCTCCCTACGTTTTCTTACTTCACCTTTTCCTATTTCCCTTTGCCTGTATGTTTAGTGTTAAATGTTTGTTTTTTTATTTATTTTTTTTAAATTAAGTTTGTTTTGTATCTCATGTTTATTGTATGTATATTTCTTTATGTATTGGGCACCCCATCAATCAAGCTTTGGCTTTTAGGGGCACCCTGACCATTTATACTGTATAATTTTCATACATGCATGATTTGTATATTGATTTTTTATTTTAAATGGTTGAATAAAACGAATTGAATTGAAAATTGAATTGTCAATATAACGCAATGTACTTCAAAATGACAACAGGTTTATGAAACTGAATGTAATCCTGGGCTGCATCCTTTTCAATGACAAAAAATATCATCTCAGTCCCCCATTTCTTCTACCATTTCGCCTTTGGAATAATTCACAAGAAAACAATTTCACATGATGAAAAGGATATGTGGAACATATAAGACTATGCTATTTTATCACAAATTTATTATTATTTCAACTTCTAATCCCAATTGCAGCTGTGGGGCATCAAATTGCAACACAAAAGCAACAAAAATAATAAATACAATTAATACAACATACATACATGTATGTATAACATGTAATTTACAAGGTGTCGAAATATTAAACGATAAATGAACTTATTCACTGGATTTTTTCCAAACAATGACACCCTTCCTTCTTACTCAAAATCAGAGTCTTCATTATCTTCATCTTCTTCTTCCTCTTCTTCTTCTCGCTCTTCAGCAGTGTCAGCAACTTGATTTTCACATCTTTCACAATTGCACATTTCATTGCACATTTCAGTGCACGTACGGACTACGGTATCATTATTGATATTGGCAGTCTTTCTTGCAATATCAGCTTCTCTTGAACCAGAAATCTTGATCTAGCGAAGGCAACAAGTCAGAAACTTGGACCATCCTCTACTCTAGACTGACAAACTATGACTTTTCCATCTTGATCAGAACATAAATGCATACAACAAAAGACCTTTTTGGTAGCAGACGTCACATCCATCCTTGTCCATGTTGTTTACAGGCTACAGCACTGTATGCAATATTTATGTAGAACAACCAACCTGAATCATATTGTACGAGCCTGCTCACTTTGCATGCATTGTGGACTGTCTAATTCCCATACATAGACAAGCTACACACACGTACACACAACACAACATGCATGCATATGTACATGGGCATGCTGTGTGTGTGTGGCTTGGCCCTGGATGCCCACGTATGGTCCATATGCATGCTGTTCACTAATATTCATATACACTAATCATGGATAGTTTTTATTCATTTTCATTTTATTTTGTAAGAGCTGAGACTGGCAAGTGGTTTCAGATGTATTTGCATATTTTTAGGAAAATATTACAGCTAACAAACTGTGGTGCGAAATTGTGGTCACGAAACGAGTGATTTTTAGGTGTCAGCCCATAGTCTAATATAGATTTTACAATTTTCTCGACCAGGTTGCATATAATTTTTCAATCATTTCCTTTCTTTTCCACAATATTTTTTTTTAATTCCTTTAGAGAAAAAAGGGTTATATGATAAACGTAGTGAGATAAACATACCGGGTGACTGAGGCTTTTTCAGTTTTAAATCCCATGATTTATATTTTCGTTAGTTTTATGTGGCAGGTGCGAATTCCTAATTATTGTGGGGATAGCGGTTGCCATAGCGATAGGAATATCATGAAATGGTTGTGCCGTTAAGTGACGTATCATTTTATTCATAGTAATGATTAAAGATGACGGTGGTGTAGCAGTAGTAAAATAAATTGTATACAATTGTATATATAATGTATTTTGATTATTCTGAATGTGATGTCAAGTCAGTATGATGTAAATAGCATGATTGTGATTATATGTACTGCCTCTGATATTGAGAAGAAAAAAAAAGAGATAGGAAACTGCATGCAAGCTTGTGATTGATTGGAGGACCTCCGGGAGGACCTGCGACTGAATCGGATCAAGTTACATTATTTCTACATGACTGCGACCCCTGGGTTACGGGGGATTTTCTCAGAAGGATATAAAGTAAAATCGACTTACCATGATGATGTTTGAAGGGTTTAAATTTCAAGTTCAGTGTCCACGAAATGCTTCGACGTGCGATGTGCCTATTAAAAGCATAGAGTGGGGAATGAGAATATACTGTACGTTATTATGCTACATATGCATACACACGCACACACGAACACTCACGAGAAACCACGGCGGCACGCGTTTTGTTTACCTCGCCCACAGCCAACACAAAGGCATCGCATTGGTTGCCAGCCGCAAATCAAAAATCATAAAGGCGCCTTTTCGCTTCGTCTAATG
Source organism: Strongylocentrotus droebachiensis (assembly GCA_035222895.1). NCBI lineage: Eukaryota > Metazoa > Echinodermata > Echinoidea > Camarodonta > Strongylocentrotidae > Strongylocentrotus > Strongylocentrotus droebachiensis. The sequence continues at coordinate 11,379 of JAVYIG010001500.1, read as the reverse complement.
AATGGGGACTTCGGATTTGGGAAATCATTACAAAGAAATTGATAGAGTGAACGATTAATGCATTCATTTTGGACAAAACTGATCCTGATAACTCATAGATAAATCACGTACAGCTCTGTCCTAGTGATAGATTTTAGAGGCTTGAATGACTATTTCAAAGCAACTGATTGCCCAACATATTTGTATCATTTGAAGTACCATAACAGGCTTAACAGCTGTTGGGAATAATCACGTGAAAGTTTGAAATGCTATGAGTCTCAGAGTAAAATAGTGAATCTTGGTTTTTAATATGTACTGTGATATTTGCAGACCCCCCTCCCCGTGTTATGGCCCCTGGGATAAAGAGAATAATAACATATTGAAAAGGTGAGTTGAGTGATTGAACGAGGATACCTACAGCCCCCCCCCCCCCCCCCCCCCAAAAAAAAAAAAAAAAAAAAAAAAAAAAAAACATATATTCATTTATAAAGGACGGAAGTAGGCTGAATTAGTATGGGATGACCTTTAAATTGGCAATAGTAATGAAAATAAATTTTGTGGCACTCTCAAAACAGTTCGTATGAATTTATTATCAAAATTTAATTTGTACTAAAGCAAAGATTGGATAAGATTGCCATTCTTAAAGTTCATTAAAGTTTATTTTATGATATAGACCGAACCACCCCTGTTACACATGCGTCGGCTTTTAAAGCGGGCCCCGGAGGCGGCCTCACACCTGCAATTTGAAGCCGCCTCGAGATCATCAAACCCCTGTTACACATGATCTCGGGCCCGCAATTTTGCGTCTACACATAGGCCGGCCTCACGTCGCCTTTTGACGAGCTGATGTTGGGGCGGACTCCAGAAAGACAGAAAGAGAAAGTGATAGAATGATAAAAACAAAGAATAACATAAGAGAAGGTAATAGAAGGAAGAAACAAAGAATAACATAAGGAAAGACAGAAAGAGAAAGTGATAGAATGATAAAAACAAAGAATAACATAAGAGAAGGTAATAGAAGGAAGAAACAAAGAATAACATAAGGAAAGACAGAAAGAGAAAGTGATAGAATGATAAAAACAAAGAATAACATAAGAGAAGGTAATAGAAGGAAGAAACAAAGAATAACATAAGGAAAGACAGAAAGAGAAAGTGATAGAATGATAAAAACAATGAATAACATAAGAGAAGGTAATAGAAGGAAGAAACAAAGAATAACATAAGGAAAGACAGAAAGAGAAAGTGATAGAATGATAAAAACAAAGAATAACATAAGAGAAGGTAATAGAAGGAAGAAACAAAGAATAACATAAGGAAAGACAGAAAGAGAAAGTGATAGAATGATAAAAACAAAGAATAACATAAGGAAAGACAGAAAAAGAGAGTGATAGAATGATAAAAACAAAGAATAATATAAGAGAAGATGGAAGAAGGAAGAAACAAAGAATAACATAAAGGAAAGACAGAAAGAGAAAGTGATAGAATGATAAAAACAAAGAATAACATAAGGAAAGACAAAAAAGAGAGTGATAGAATGATAAAAACAATGAATAACATAAGAGAAGACGAAAGAAGGAAGAAACAAAGAATAACATAAGGAAAGACAGAAAGAAAAAGTGATAGAATGATAAAAAAAACAAAGAATAACATAAGAGAAGATGAAAGAAGGAAGAAACAAAGAATAACATAAGGAAAGACAGAAAGAGAAGGTTATAGAAGGAAAAAACAAAGAATAACATAAGGAAAGACAGAAAGAGAAGGTTATAGAAGGAAGAAACAAAGAATAACATAAGGAAAGACAGAAAGAGAAGGTTATAGAAGGAAGAAACAAAGAATAACTTAAGGAAAGACAGAAAGAGAAAGCGATAGAATGATTAAAACAAAGAATAACATAAGGAAAGACAGAAAGAGACAGGATAGAATGATAAAAACATTTCACATAAGGAAAGACAGAAAGAGAAAGTGATAGAATGATAAAAACAAAGAATAACATAAGGAAAGACAGAAAGAGGGAGTGATAGAATGATAAAAACAAAGAATAACATAAAGAAAGACAGAAAGACAGAGTGATAGAATGATAAAAATAAATGTCGGCCGGTCTCTTGATGCCTTCTAACAACTTTCTTTTTGTCTGCCTCCGAACCTTACACCACAAGTCATATTGTGACTGACAAGTTTTACGGTAAATATACAGGACCATGTTCAACATTATTAGTATTGTTGAAATTAGCAAATGTATATTTAATTTTCTATCTGAACATGGCGCCGCAAAGGTCAACTCATTGGTATCAAACCCTCCTCACCAATGCTGCAGGCGCGGATCCAGGATTTCTTAGGGGGGGGGGGGGCCCAAATTTGAAATTATGCGAGCCAAATATTGGTACGTAATGGTGACCAACAGTGAGGTAATGCGGGGGGTGGGTCGGTGCAGGGAGGGGCGATTTTCCTCCTCCCTCCTCCGCGAAACGCGGAAGCTTTGACGTTTCATTAAATTATTAGAGAAAGAAGACGATTCGTTGTCGAATTCTCGACTCTTAATCCTCGTCTGAATTTAGGTTCCCCCCCCCCTCCCGCGCGAAGCGCGGAAGCTTTTAAATTTCCTTAAATCATTAGAGAAAGAAGACAATTCGTTGTACCGTTTTCGAAAATAATCCTCGTCTGAATTTAGATTCTCCCCCCCCCCCCTCCTCCCGCGCGAAGCGCGGAAGCTTTTACGTTTCATTAAATCATTAGAGAAACAAGACGATTCGTTGTACAGTTCTCGACTCTTAATCCTCGTCTGAATTCAGGTCCCCCCCCCCCCTCCCCTCCCGCGCAAAGCGCGGAAGCTTTTAAGTTTCATAAGATTATGTGAGAAAGAAGACGATTGGCTGTACAGTTCTCGACTCTTAATCCTCGTCTGGATTCAGGTTCCCCCCTCTCGCGCGAAGCGAGAAAGCTTTTAATTTTCATTAAATCATTAGAGAATGAAGACGATTCGTTGTACCGTTCTCGAAAATAATCCTCATCGGAATTTAGTTCCCCCTCCATTCCGCGCGAAGCGCGGAAGCTTTTACGTTTCATTAAATCATTAAAGATTCGTATTACCGTTCTCGCCTCTGAATCCTCGTCTGAATTCAGGTTCCCCCCTCCTGCGCGAAGCGCGGAAGCTTTGACGTTTCATAAGATTATGAGAGAAAGAAGACGATTCGTTGTACCGTTCTCGATTCTTAATCCTTGTCTAAATTCAGTCCCCCCCCCCCCCTCCCCTCCGGCGCGAAGCTTTGACGTTTTATCAAATTATTAGAGAAAGAAGACGATGCGTTGTACCGTTCTCTATACTCTTAAACCTTGTCTGAATTTCAAAGATGTTCTTTGTCTGCTCCTTTTTCTTCCTAAGTCCTCTTCCGATTTGGGGGGACCGCACCCCCCCCCCCCCCTGGCTACGCGCCTGCGGTCAGATAAACACATTTTGATACCTTGTCTAACCCCGCAAGCTCAGGGGTTTAAGGCAATAAATTACGGTCAGATAAGCATTCAGGGGCCCGTTTTAGGGCCCTTGGTGGGGTCGAGGCGGCCCCGGAAGCTCAGGGGTTTTAGGCGTTTAATTATTAGGTCCGATCAGATGAGCATTTTTTTTGTATACCTTATTATTTGTGACACTTGCAGGTCACTATTTGGCGTGGGGTCCAGGGGCGGAGCCCCCAAAAATCAGGGGTTTTAGGCATTAAATTACCGTCAGATGGGCATCTAAGGGCCCGCCGTAGGGCCCTAGGTGGAATTCAGGGGGCAGAGCCCCCGGAAGCTTAGGCGTTTTAGGCATTAATCACGGTCAGATGAGCATATTTTGATGCCTCATTATTTGTTAACACTGGCAGTTAACTATTCTTTCTTTCTTTCTCTCATTCTATTTTATTTCTCTTTAATTTACTTTTTCAAAAAAGTGGGGGGGGGGGGGGGAGGGGGAGCTCGGGGCTCCCAAACCCCGCCGTACCTCGGGCCCTGACATGTAGGAATCTCAAGAATTATATTTCTTGCCTGGCTGTAAATTTAGGAATTTGCCATTTTCCAACAAACACATACAAACGTATAATTTACTAAAAAGTGACGAAAAATCTCGAAAATTATGTCATTTCAGCATTATTTGTAATCCACCGTTGTGGAATTAGAAATAAACCACGTTTGAATTTGATTTCCCCCAAGCCCCCCCCCCCCCCCTATCAGTACGCCAGTATCTCCTCTTTTCCTTTTTTCTTTCCCTTTCTTTCCTTCTCTCTTATTTTTTTGATTGGGGAGAGGGGGGGTCAACAGCCTGGGAGGCAAGGCCCTTTCGCCCCCTCCCCACCCCCCCCCCCCGATCTCCTTCTTCCCCCCTTTTTTTTTCTTCTTCCTCTTCTTTCTTTCCCTTTCTCTCCTCTTTCCCTTTCCCTTCTTTTCCTTTCTTCTCTCTTTTTTTTTTTTTTTTGCGAGGGGGGGGGGGGGCCAATGCCCGCCCCACCCCCCCTGGATCCGCGCCTGCAATGCTGCATTGGACCCCTTTAATCAATGAAGCACCGAGGCATGAAGCAGAATTTAACATTTAAAAGGATTTAAGACCGACATAACGCTTGATTAAGGCCTGACCAACATTCGGTGCATCATAATAAATCACCATAATAAACTTGGTACAAGGACATTTTGTACAAGGACAAACCTGGTGCTTAGTCATCCGTGGCGTGTTATGAATAGGGTATCACTATAAGTAGACAGAAAACAAGTTGCTTTTTATAACGAAATAAATTTCATGGTCACATTACATATGACTTATTAATTATAAGCTTCTAAAGTTTGGTACACATTTTGTATACGCACTGCAGAGACGCCATCTCGTGTAGTGGAGAACTTTTAGTATAACAAATTAGTGATAGAGTGATCTGCTAATACATCACAGTCACATTACTTGTTTTACGAATTGGATTCCCCATTATGTGTTACACTTAAGATTTAAGTTTCATATTGTTTAACCGATTTATTCCAGGTCCATGAAATCTTATTCTCACTTTTTATCATGTTTATTTCTACTTTATAGAGCGGCTTGCTAGTTTAATAGTTAAAGGTAATACAAAGTTTTGGGACATTTTGAACATTGGGTGAATAGCGAATCTTTACAATTTTGATATATTATGATGTCCATGTGGATGTATAATAAACACTAGAAAATTTAGACCTTAAAACACTTCTGCTTCCGAGAAAAATTGTTTTATAGCTTAGTTAATATTTTGACCTGGAGAGGGAGCTATACAACATTAACAATTTATTATTTACAATTTCATAATTTTAGAATCGATTTCAACCATGGCAACGATCAATGGATATTGCAGTATCGCATATGCTTCCAATATGTTCATTTTAACCAAATTCATGACCCCATACCAAAACTTTGTATTACCTTTAAGTCAAGATTCACCTCGAAACTATGTTTCGTCAAGCATTCTCTTGTCATGCCATAAATCTGCGAATATAATGCCCCACCCCTTCTCTATTAAACGGATCTCTGTTCTCCTTATATCCCTCTTTTCTAAACCACCGTCTCTCTTTCTCACTATCTCTTTCTATTTCTCCTTGTCCATCGTCCCCATCCCTTCTTTATTCGACTTTCTCACCCTCATAAATATCATCATCATTATCATCATCACCATCATACATTTCATCGTTATCATCATCATTACCATACAATCATCAGCCTTATCATCATCAGTATCATCAATTCATCATCACCATCATGATCATCATAAATATCATTAATATTATTAGCAGCAGCATCATCATCAATACAATCGACACCAGTACCAGCAGTATCGTTACCATCGTTTGCTCGAGGATCGTGCAACACTGCAAATATCGTACATTCACCACAGAGGTTTATGATCGAGAAATCTAATGTTTTACAAAGATGCAACATAGAAGTTTCTGATTTAAATTATTTTATTCACATGGTTCAGATGATGAGCGTAATGTTTGTAACAATTTGACAAAAAACGGAACGAATAATGGCAGATACATTTATGACGATCATTACGAAAATCCGTTGGTGGTGGAGGCTATGATCTTCGGTCTAATACTCTTCGCCTTCCTCCTCCTCTCCCTCTGCGTCGACGGAGTCGGTACCGACTTCTTCGTAGTCCTTCTCGAGAGCAGCCAAATCCTCACGAGCCTCGGAGAATTCTCCTTCCTCCATACCCTCTCCGACGTACCAATGGACGAAAGCACGCTTGGCGTACATCAGATCGAACTTGTGGTCGAGACGAGCCCAGGCCTCAGCGATGGCGGTGGTGTTGCTCAACATGCAGACAGCACGCTGGACCTTGGCTAGATCTCCACCGGGGACGACGGTGGGTGGCTGGTAGTTGATACCGACCTTGAAGCCAGTTGGACACCAGTCAACGAACTGGATAGTACGCTTGGTCTTGATGGTAGCGATGGCGGCATTGACATCCTTGGGGACGACATCACCACGGTACAGGAGACAGCATGCCATATACTTGCCGTGACGGGGATCGCACTTCACCATCTGATTGGCGGGCTCGAAGCAGGCGTTGGTGATCTCGGCAACGGTCAGCTGCTCATGGTAGGCCTTCTCAGCAGAGATGACTGGGGCGTAGGTAGCAAGAGGGAAATGGATACGTGGGTAGGGCACCAAGTTGGTCTGGAACTCGGTCAGATCGACATTGAGGGCGCCGTCGAATCGAAGAGAAGCCGTGATGGAGGAGACGATCTGGGCGATGAGACGGTTCAGGTTGGTGTAGGTGGGACGCTCAATGTCGAGGTTGCGACGACAGACATCGTAGATGGCCTCGTTATCGACCATGAAGGCACAGTCGGAGTGCTCAAGGGTGGTATGAGTTGTCAAGATGGAGTTGTAGGGCTCGACGACTGCGGTGGAGATCTGGGGAGCGGGGTAGATGGCGAATTCGAGCTTGGACTTCTTTCCGTAATCAACTGAGAGACGCTCCATGAGCAGGGAGGTGAAGCCAGAGCCGGTGCCGCCACCGAAGCTGTGGAAGATGAGGAATCCCTGAAGACCTGTGCACTGGTCAGCCAGCTTCCTGATCCTGTCGAGGACAATATCGATCAGCTCCTTTCCGACGGTGTAGTGACCACGGGCGTAGTTGTTAGCAGCATCCTCCTTGCCGGTGATCAGCTGCTCAGGGTGGAAGAGTTGACGGTAGGTACCGGTACGGACCTCATCTGAAGGGATAGAAGAAAAAGCAACAGAACTGAAATGTTGAATAAAATTATCTTCTTCTTCCTCTTCTACTTTTTCCTCTTCTACTTCTTCTTCATCTTTCAAAATAATGTTCATGTAATAATCCAAGTGGGGTTCTAAAGAGAGGAAAGAACTAAACCCTCTTTAAACGTTAGACATGTCGCCTAATTTAATATGTCAACCCCCCCCCCCCCCATTTTAAAATGAAATTTGATATTATTTTTTAATTTTTTTGATTTGATGATTTCATTTTACTGGCTATCTAGAATTTGTATTTCTCTTTCTCTTCAATAAAATGAACGTAAGTCCTAATTACACCATGCATGCAAGTACCTAAATCAGTGACTAATCAGAGCCTACGATATCATTACTACTCACCGACTACGGTTGGCTCGAGATCGACGAAAACGACACGAGGAACGTGCTTGCCAAGCTCCGGTCTCACTGAAGAAGGTATTGAAGGAGTCGTCACCACCTCCGATGGTCTTGTCTGAGGGCATCTGGCCATCAGGCTGGATGCCGTGCTCCAGGCAGTACAACTCCCAGCAGGCATTGCCCATCTGGACTCCGGCTTGGCCGACATGGATAGAGATACATTCACGCTGTATGGTTAGAAAAGAAGATTTGTTTTGAGTACATTTATTCGTGTAAGTATAATTATTTACGGATTACGGATTGATCTTGAGACGGGAGGGGTAGAAAGCTTATCCTATATCAAGAAAGCTCACTGTATTTCTTGTCTACAGATTTGTTGTATCTGAAGTTCAATTATTGCTAGCCCCCCTCCCCCCCCCCCCCACCCATTCCTTTCACCCCTCATGTTTCCACGGCCCATGAAACCGGTGCAATGTTACAATTCCGTAGTCTGGTCAAAATGTCAATTCGAAAGAATAATCATTTTTGTCTTCATAGGTTTTTATTATCTTCTCTCATAAAGAAAGTTTTTACATAATTTATAACATTTTATACAAAATTACAGATAATCTTCACATATGCCTTAATAAATTTGCAAGTGAACACTAACATTTCCATACAAGGTTACAAATTAAGGTTCATATTACATATATTTGCAAATGAACTTACACATTTACAGAAGAAAAATATTCACAGAAATATAATTGTAGTTTCACATCTTAAACAAATCGCACATTAAGTTTTTACAATTTCCTCGAGAAGCTTGCATATACAACAAAAATCAGAGAAAAAAGGATTATGATAGACATAGTGAGATAAACATACCGGGTGATCGATGCTTTTTTCGGTTTTAAATCTCATTCATATTTTCGTGAAAATGAAGAAATGGTGATAATTTTTTTAAAATTTGCTTTCAATTTCTCATTAGTTTTATGCGGCAGGCGCGAATTCCTAATTGTGGGGATAGCGGTTGCCATAGCGATAGGAATATCATGAAATGGTTGTGCCGTTTAGACGTATCTTGGAACAATAATTGTGATTTCAGCCAGTATGTGTATTATATAGTATTTTCATTCACATTAATGAATAAAGATGACGGTGGTGTAGCAATAGAAAATCATTTATTTCGTAAAATATGACATCTTAGCAATGAATTGAAGCTTTATTGCAGATAATTTTGATTTGATTTGATTTTCTTCTGCATTCATATAAGTACACAGTTTTTCAATAAGAATAGTAATATAAAACAAAAATAAGTATTTTTCTGACAGTGAATCATAAATAAGCAAATATATATATAACAATTGTTATTTTCAAAAATGAAATGATAATCTGTCATAAATACTGACTTTTCATCAAACATTATAAATTTATTTGCGGAAGAAGGACTGTCATTGTATGCAGATTGCTTAAAAATATGCTTGAAAATTGAAATTGAAAATATGACGGCCCCAGACAAAACTCTTGAAATAGATTAACACATTTATGAAGCAGAATGGATAAGTAATTGAAAATACAAAGGATGATGATATTGACAATGCATGTGAGGATGATGCTGAGGATGATGATGATGATGATGATGATGATGATGATGATGATGATGATTCGAATGAAGGAAGAGATAATATTATGATAAAGATCGAAGATTTGACACAGAAATTTTACCTTGAATATTTTGATAATAACATCGTTTTAACTTTGATCTTAAATGAGTAAAGGGAGCAACATGACTTAATAGATTCTTGGAGAACTGGGATGTGATCAGAAGGATATAAAGTCAAAATCGACTTACCATGATGATGTTTGAAGGGTTTAAATTTGAAGTTCAATGTCCACGAAATGCTTCGACGTGCGATGTGCCCAAGCAAAGAGTGGGGTATGAGAATATACTGTACGTTGTATGCTATATAAGCATACACACGCACACCCCTCGCCAGAACCCTCACAAGAAACCATGCATGGCGGCAAGCGTTTTGTTTACCTCGCCAACAACCAACACAAAAAGGCATCGCTTTGGTTGCTAGCCGTAAATCGAATATATTCGCATTTTTGCTTCGTTTATACAAGGACCTATTACGTAATAGGTCCATGGTCTATATATATTGAATGCGGACTGCGGATTCGGGAAATCGTTACAAAGACATTGACAGAGTGAATGATGAATGCATTCATTCATTCTGGACAAACCTTGATCCTAACAACCACGAGCTTCCATGCATTGTACGTTGTACACTAATGAACACTCATAGATAAGCTCTGTCCTATAGTGATAGATTTAAAAGCAAATTACCCAATTAACATATTTGTATCATTTGAATTACCATAACAGATGTAGAGAATAATCACGTGAAAGTTTGAAACGATTTGAGTCTCAGAGTTAAATAGTAAAATAGTGAATCTTGGTTTTTAATTCTCCATGTACAGGGATATTTTGAAGATCGACCCCCATCCCCGTTTTATTGTCCCTAGGAGAAAGAGAATGATGAAATAAAAAGGTGAGTTGAGTGATTGAACAAGGATACCTAGAGCCCCACCCCCCCTCCCATCATCAAATCATACTCACCCCCCCCCCCCTCAAACATACATGCATTAAATTTCCCTAATCAAGGACGGAAAGTAGGCTGAATTAGTATGGGATGACCTTTAAATTGGCAATAGTTATGAAACAAAAGTCTGTGGCACTCTCAAAACATTTCATATAAATTTATGATCAAAATTTAATTTATACTTAAGCAAAGATTGGATAAGACTGCCATTCTTAAAGTTCATTAAGGTTTATTTTATGATATAGACCGAACCACACTCTATGTCGCATGGCAATTGGACAAAAGTTGGGGCAATTTTTAGGAAGAAATTAAAAATAAAAGAAATCAATGAAAGAAGACAGTGTCACGAGAATGGCGCCACATAGTTGCTCCTTCAAGCCTCGTTTAGCAATCGAAACCGGGATGACCAGATTAAACGTGATAAAACAGAACTACTAAGTTGTAAACCATCAAGAGACTCCTAATAAATTACGATTCTGGTGAATTCATCATATCATTACAATATTTAATTTTGAGTTTTCTTTATTGATAACTGAATTTTCTTATATAACTGATGAGATGGCGTAAATGTTCAGTATACAAAATGATGCATATGTTTGAGTGCGTCGGTAGGGATTGTGTGCACAAGGTATCTTTGAATGGTTTTAGACCAAATTCAAAGGTACGGAGCGCACACGATTCCACCGACCCACGAATTAAACCTGTGCATCATCTGTTTTATAAAATGGGGCCCCAAAAATTGTCAAAAATACCAATTATTATCCATCCTAGAAACATAATTTTGGTGTCTATCCCATGGTTTTGGGGGTCAGAGAATCCATTGAGACAAGTATATAAGAATGGTTTGTGATGGTCTAGGAAACCCCCCAAATCCAAGATGGCGTCCAAAATGGCCGCCATAACATAAAAATGGCCATAAGTCCGAGAGACATAATTGGGGTGTCTATCCTATGATTTTCGGGGGTCATAGAATCCATTAGGATAAGTTAGAAACGTTAAGAAGCGGTTCAGAAAACCATGAAATCCAAATATGCCGTCCAAAGGGCAACAAAACCACTCAGTTTCTCAATAGAGGGCGCCATTTATGAACAGGAAATTAACTTATAATGTTTCTCTCTCACCCTTATGGTGTCACCGACCCCCCCCCCCCCAGAAAAGGGGTCAATTCAACTATTGACAGGTCGTTGTTAACACTGAGGGAGGGGCCGAGGGGGG
>JAVYIG010001499.1:0-329630 GCA_035222895.1 Strongylocentrotus droebachiensis | reverse complement strand
TTGTGATATTGTGAGAGATAAGAAATTTTAAATGGAGTGGTATATTTGAATATTCCTTATCATGCAGATATATCATAATCTAACTTCCGCACTGGTGCAATACATATATGTAGCATGTGTTTGTAATTATGTAACAGGTTCTTTTGGTGTCATGCACGTACCTTGAGTCGATTTGGCATGAGATCAAAATGATATTTAAAACTACTGAAGGCTGACTAGAATAACTCAACTTAATTTTAGTTAGTATATAATGTGTAACCGCTTTGAACGGCTAATGTATAGCTCAGTGCATATCATAAAGCTGTTATATAGAATGGTGATTATTTAAGCGTGCTAAGCTGTGTCAATTAATCTAGGGATTTCAACGAAGGCCATAGAAATGATAGGATTAAAAAGTAGCTTTCTCTCTTTATCCCTTTTGATAGGAAATGCCCTGCAATTCCTGCCAATACTAATAATACGTAGATAGCTGTATGATTGATTGATGGTCCGAAATATAAACACAGTATTAATATTCTGATGTATACTTTGATGGGGTTATTTAGATATTCTGTGACATTGTTTAAAGGTGTTTAAATTTGAAATCATGTAAGTTTAATTGAAATTACGGTATTCCCATAGTAGAGCATGTTTACAAACATTTCCATCTATAATTTTAGAAATTCATTATGTAACGCTTAATAATGTAATATGTGTATAATACTTTGTTGGGCTATTTCATGTTAAACAGAAAGTTGCAAAATATCTGTCTTTTGGTCAGGGGCATCCATACATTCAAAACAATTTTTGTGTGTAATCTCTTGGGGCTCTTTTCAAATTTGACACAAAAGAATTTTCTTGAAGACAAAAATGCAGGCTAGGGCTACTTGGAGGGCTAGAGGGCCAATTTGTGTACCTATAAAGGCAATAAATACCCCAATACATTGTGTACTTTAAGCACCAGAAGATAGTTAGGAGGAAGGGGGGGGGGGGGTGTCAGTCAGATGGTATGGTTGATTAGTGTTGCAAAACTACCAATGCTGCCTGACTGTGGTCATTTGACATTAGATTTAGTGACATTTTCTACAGGCCTTATTTCATCCAAGGATTTGGGTTACCATTTGGTTTCAGGGTTGGTTTGTTGAATACCTAGTGGTCCAGGACGAAGTAAAAGTTGGGTGATTGGAAGAAATTCATTTGGGGGTTATCGTCACTGGAGCATGTGTAGACCAGCCCTTCATGTACCTAACTTGTCCGGGATCTATTTCTGATCCATGGCTGCCCCTAGGGTGTGTCTTCATGGATTACAGGGGAGTGGTGGGGTATGAGTTGATTCACAGACAGAGCATGTTGTATAACCTGTGTTCACTTTAATTCCCAGTTAGTTAGCATGGCACTACTGAGGGATATGTCTTCAGTTATAAATCATCATGAACTATTTTGTTTGCTTGAAATACAATCACAACCATGTCCATCTCCCTTTAAAAAAAAAAGGAATACAATTATTTCTGAAAATTGCAAATGCATTGTCTTGAAGAAAGAAAAAAAATTGATAGACAATAATTGCCCATGAGTGGGATAACAAAGTATTTGTAACTGTCATGCAGCATTTTTCAAAGGATTATACTGGGGATGGGGAGAGGGCACTTGTCATACACCCTGTTGTTTAAAACTTACATGTAATGAAGGAATAAATCATAAACAATATTATAACTGAATATTCATGCTTGTATTGTATTGTATTGTATTTATTTTCCGTCATTTAAAAAACGTTGACAAATATATATTTGCAATCATAAAGACACACTTATAAATGAAAAAGTGGCATATATGAAAAATAAAGTATAAAGATAATCTATTTCCTCATGTGATCTACACTCATGTTTTGCCATGCCCTCTGCCCTTTGGATTCTGTTGGTGATTATTTCAGCAGAACAAGTATAATTTTGAGTATGAATACAGTCTGTGACTACTCTCTGAACTCTCTAAACCATTTCAAATCGTGCCGTAAGATTATTCGTTTGTCGGTCAGCTAGACAGGCAGATGGTCAGAGAACGACTTTTATTCATCTGCTCTTCATTTACAGGAAGTGTTTCATAATGACTTTTTGTTGCATGATGTATGAGCTATTTAAAGGTACTTCTTAACTCATTTGTGGTTATGATTTGTTCTAAGCAGTATTTATGGCAAAATCACGAATTAAAATCAAATAAATAAACAAAAACAAAACTGGACAAAACAAAAAAAAAAAGAACAAAACAGTAAATCATTTATCAAAGAGTGAAATTTATAGATATTTTAGCAATCTTTTTCAATTTTTTTAGCAATAAAGACAAAATTGGAAAACATTTTAGTAGGTAAAACTATTAATGAGATTTTTCTTGTAAATTTCATATCCTTTCTCAATCATTTAGGTTTGATTCATACATGGTTCAAGTACATAAACTTTCACTTGGAAATTTTAAGTAATAGTTCTATTGGTTGTAATTTTATTGAATGCAGGCTATCCACATTGGGTCTCATATTTGTGTTTGCACATGTATTGTCAAAAGACACATATTCACACCATACAGAAAGCTGTTTAATATAGAGTAAAGTGCCCTTCCAACTCTCAACAGATGATACAAGGAATAATTAATGGATAATTCAATGAAAGCAACGTATTAAACAAGAAAATTCCATTGATAATAAATAATAATAAAAACGGTGCTTATAAAGCGCTTTCCACCAAAGTATCTAAGCGCTATAACAAACAAAATAAAATGATAAACAATTACATATTAAACAAAACAAATTAAATTGCAAATAAACCTACAAATAAACCTACAAATTACAATACATACATGTATGAAATATACATCAATGTAAACAGAGTAAGTTAATCATCAAAAGCAATTTTCAATAAATGTGTCTTAAGACAAGTTTTGAATTGATGAGTAGAATAGCCATGGTGAGAGATATTAATTCTTCATTAATTAGTATTTTTCCAAGAATGAAGGACAACACATGTAGCTGTACTTGAAAACAGGGATCAACACCACTATGATTATACCATGGACCTACTGTGATTATACAAAGCATCTGCACTGTTAGCAGCACATATGTTTAGATTACTGCTCTACGAGATGTTGGCCAGGCTGTCAAGAGATGACGAACTTGAAATGAAATACTACATGTACAAGGTCAAATGAATACTTGGAAATGCAATCAAAGGTGTCACCTATCTAGTCTCTCTGTATTACTGACAAGGGACACAAGTAGTCTGACCCTTAAAGGTGCATTAGGATTGTCCATTCGCATAGATTGCAAAATGGGAGATTAGATTAAAGAATCATAAATTATGTCCTTTTAATTCATGTACAGTTAACAGCTAAATTATTTGTAATACCCTTTCCAAGTTGTGTAATTTATTTTAAGTATGTGAAAAATTGATTTGTCCCAATTTGCATTTCTTGAAAATGTGAAATTATTATAGCTTGCAACCACTCCACATTTCATTCTTGAGTTGTTTCGTAACACATTAACACAAACACATCAATTTTACAAGGGGCATGAATAATAGAAAAACTTGGTACCTGTATGAATAATTAAGTCGTTAACTGTAAATGCTGTTGGTAACCTCTTCCTGATCTGTGTTCTTAAAATAGTTTTTTAATACCCTGCCCACCTATATTTCCTTTATTAGCTTTAATTACACCTGTTAATTGGTGTTGAGTGCTGGAACATAAATAAACATGAATAAACATGAATAGGTGCTAATGGGGTTTTATCTTTCACTGATTGGCGTGAAAAGGAGTTTGCTGCAATAGTGAGGTTCATTATGAATTGATTTGTCATAAGGTGATGTGGATTAGGATGAAAAATGTGTGGGAGAAAGGGATTGACTGCAAGATGGTCTTTTGTATCCAACCCTCTTTTGCCATCAACCCTCTAAATTCCATTACTGTGTTTATTCCTTTGTTTTGTTGTTTTGCCATGAATTGTAATTTCTATCTGTGCAAGTATTTTATGTGTTTAAGTTTATCGTATTTTTTATTCAATTTCAAATTGAATGGTTATGAAAAATCAATAAATCTGCAATAAACAAGAGCAGAAAGTGAAGAGATAAATATGTTTTCATCTTACGAAGAGAGATAATTAGCATCTTTCCAGAAGAGAAGTTGCTTATCGTTTATTTATTTGTTATTATCATTATTTATGTTTAGAAAATATAAATCGAGCAGGAAACAGGGGAAGCTAGAGAGTGCTGAAGAGAAGACGAAAAACAGGGGGGGGG
Organism: Strongylocentrotus droebachiensis; assembly: GCA_035222895.1. Lineage (NCBI taxonomy): Eukaryota > Metazoa > Echinodermata > Echinoidea > Camarodonta > Strongylocentrotidae > Strongylocentrotus > Strongylocentrotus droebachiensis. The sequence goes on along the minus strand of JAVYIG010001499.1, from coordinate 325,374 downwards.
GGGAGGGAGATATAAACAAGAAATTAAGCATGTTTATCAACCTCCATATGATATTTTACCAACACTTTGAAATACCCAAATTTTGTTAACCACCATCTGTCAGCACCATCTGACAAAAGAAAAACATGCTTTCAAGTTATTCCTGTTAAAATCATGCTGATTTTAATTAACAAAAATTGCAGGTGGCCACAGTGGAGGTAAAAATTATGATTTGAAAATTAGAAAGACCTATATACAGACCACATTTTGTTCACAATTTGGGGTGAAGGATCACCTGGAGTCAATTACCGGTATATAAAAAAGTGCAAAATCTTGACCTCAGAAGTAATTTAGACCTTACAGTGTGCTATCCCATTTTTATTAAGAATAAGAAATATATTTGATGCAGATACAGGGTCGTGAACTTGCACCTCCTTACAAATGAAGTTGCTCAAAGTAAAAAGAAAACTTATTTGAAGAAACATTTGCTTTCATCTGTGTCCCATGCTGTGCGATAAATGTAAGTTTCACATTTTTAAAACATTTTTTTCTAAGAATACAGACCAAACTATACTCCAAAAATGTTCTAATCTGAGAACAAGTTTTTTTTTTCCCTCTTGAAAAAGTACACCAGGATGGTTTAAATTTTTGGGAATAAGTGCTGTGACTCATCCAAAGCTGATGACCTCATGAAAATATGCATGATAATCAACTATCTACCTGACTCCACTCTTTGTAGATTACTTTACATAATATATCAATCCTACAAATTAAACATTCCATGCACATTATGAAGTCAATGCCATTTTATCTTTGTGAATACACAAGGAGCAGCATGCATGCCTATAATCGATAAGGCTCCATCACAATCCCTAGATACGCGCAAGATCTGAAATAGACACTTTTTTCATCTTCATTGTAGCAGCTTACATTTATCAATGACAGATATATAGCCTGTAGTATGATCATCATGAAAGGAACTCTGAAATGTCAGAAGGCCAGTCAGAAGGCCTGTCAGAAGGCCTGTCCTCATCAGCTCGAGTTTGACCAAAAACCTGCTATTTTCAAACTCAGGATATTATCCTGAAGCTCAAAATTGCGTGTTCACCAGACCAATACGCTCATCACAAACTAGCTCGGACGGCGCTAATTAGCCTGCTATTTCCCAAATAGTGGGATATTTTGGAAACAATGACAAGATTTCTCGACCAAATATCCCGCTAATTGCAACTGCGGGCTGATGAATACGCAAATTAACTGGATAATTTGCGATCGGGATAGTTAAAATAGCAGATTATTTGGCAAACTCAAGCTGATGCGGACAGGCCTAGATAGCCTGTAGTATGATCATCATGAAAGGAACTCTGAAATGTCAGGGGGACCTTTTAACGATGGCCATGAACAGATTGCCCCCATAAGGAGGAGCAATCAAGGTGTCATCCTTAATTGCTACATGAACGGTCCCCATGCACTGGTTACCAATTACTTAACCCTTCAGGGTAATGGACTGTGAAATCATATACAACAGTAATTAATAATCTGATGGACCGCTTTGCCCGTTAGGCACTGGACTTACATATAGGTAGTTGCTATATATGTGGTGTTCTGTGTAATATTAGTGTTCAATATCTGACCTTTTAGAATAATTTAAACAATTTTTCAATAAGTTCTTAAAAAATTAATAAAATGCAGAAAAGATGAAAGAATAGGCATTTTCCCTATAAAGTGTTAGGTGACTTTACTTGTTTGTATTGGTTAGATTTGTGCAGCTCTGAATTTCAATATGTTTTATAGGGTCAGTCATATTAATAAGTTACAACAAAAAATCATGAATTATGTTCTAAATCTCCATTTTCATGTAAATATAAACATTCACTAATTGTGCATTTTTCAGTGAATGAATATGATTATTTCGTTATTGCCTTATTGGATATCAAATAATTGCAGCTCAGATTAAAATATGATTCTTTGTTTGAATCTCACTGACCCTTTTGAAGAAAATATTTCTACTTGTATTTGGCATTATTTGCTCATAGTTAGTTAAGAGAAATGAACATTTAGACCATGGACAAGCATGAATTTTTTTTAAAACAACCTACATCTTCATCATCATGTACAAGTCTCCATCGTCATGTACATGTCTCCCATCTGTTCTTTTTACGTCATCTCACTTTGCTCTCTGATGGAAGTAAATGCATGTGAGATCAGGCAGACTGAACAAACAAGAAAGTCTGCCGAGGGAAAAGAATAGATTAAGCTTGTATGTCTCGCAATCACCATGTTGCCAGCGTATCGATCCGCAGGCATGATGTGTCAATAGTTACACGGTATAAGATGGATTATTATTATTCCCCCGGGGGATTCCGTGGATCAGATTTGCAATTTTCATACTTGAGATGGGAGAGTCTCGCTATGCATTGTAAAGGCTAGTCCATTTATCTTTTATATGTAATGGCTTGCCTTTGTGAATCTGGTGTACATGAAGATAATAAGGTTTACTGTCTTAAGAGTGCTCTGTCTATCATACAAGATAGATAGAGAATAAACGGGAGATAGTGACACTTTTTCAAAATCACATTCTGCAGGTCAATTTTGAGTCATTCTTTGTCAATGAGCATTTCAGTGATATGTATTCTATGTCCTATTATCTTCAATTTATTTAAACAAAATACTCTGGACTATTTCAACCAGCAAAAACGTAGAATGAAAGATTCAGCATACATTTACTTAGGAATACTTTGCTTATGATTTTAGATAATTCAAAGTATGAAAAGATATCAAATGCTTAGAATATGATGAATAGGGCATCAGCATCCAATTCCATTTGAAATAATGATTCAAAATGCATCAAATGCATAGGAAACTCTGGAGTGTAATTAGTTTTATGTCTGTAATTAATTTTAATCCTCAATTTAAATTATTGAAAACTTGTACCAGCATAAAGAAACGATGCAATCATGATTTGTTCCAAGGCCGTGCACTCTGTATCCTTGGGATTATGAATGCATTTTATCTGTTTGGAGCCAGAAGGGCATTAACTCATATACTTTAATACAAAATCAATTGCCCTTTTGGCTATGAACAAACAGATTATAGTACATATCATAATCATTATCATTATGGGAACATTGTGTTCCTATTACCTATCAGTACCTACACATCATGTAATCATTCCCTAGGAAGAGATTTTAGAGATTGGATATCATAATCTCTTTGCTTTCTAAATGGGGATGATACGAGCGTTAAATGGATAGGCGTCAAACATTATGCATGCTTCTTTTGATACCAGACATTGTATTGATGAAATAAGAATGAACATTACTCACTGAATACAAGCATGTTTGGGGACTATTTGTGTTTTAAATCTGTTTATTACATGAATAAATAATTTATTAAATCAATCAATGAATAATGTTCAGTGTGAGTGTTATTGGGTAGAACATGCTCAGTTTCTCTCTGTCAATTCATCCATCTATCTAACCATCCACCTATCCATTCGTGCTCCAGCAGTCCTATCTGGCCAGTGATCCATCCAGCCATCCATTTATCAATTTATTTGATCATTTATATAGCAATAGATAAATCAATAATCATATCATTCATTTGTTCAATCAGACAATTAATCAGACAATCAATTACTCATTAATTTTGCATTCAGTTATTCAACCAACCAAACCACTGAGCTATACATTTCATAATTTCATTGATTGATTAATACCGCAGTTCACTTAATGCAGCCTTGATCTATCAATTCAATCCACATGTCACCCATTTTATCCATGTGTTTGTGTTAGTCAGTTTTCTAGCTATTTCCACAAGAAGATGTGAATTATTTTTCTCTCCAAGGTTCTGTTTTTTATTGATGAGAGTTATTGTTCTTCTGTGTTGTCCCGCTTGTTACATTTCAATTAAATAATTAATGTAACGTTTGCTCACACTTGTACATGTATGATGTCTACTTTCTACCTTAGATGTGAAGTCATTTAATTTCTAAGGTCAAAGTTTATGATGATTGTAAACTTAGTTCTAAAATTTTCAATATATACATATGCTATAATCTTCAGTCTAAATTGTTTTGGAAATCCACCAAGTCCATAATAATGAATACATAGTGCAAATCAAGAAGACACATAGACTTTCGCAAATTTCAAAAACCCAGTGTTATATTTCAGTGATTCAGCAGCTTGAAACTTTAGCCGAGCATAACCATTCTTGAATTCTTTAAGTGTCTTATTTTGCATCATATATGAAACATACCCTTTGTGTATTATAAAATGTTTAGATTACATGTATTGACAGTTCCATGTGTCCATGCATACAATGTATGTGTCAGATAGAATGGGGGAAAATGCATTTAACAATGAGAGAAAGAGAAAGAGGGAGGGTGTGAGAGAGGGAGGGAGACACAGAGAGAGTGAGAGAGAAAGAGAGAGAGAGAGAGAGAAAGAGATACAGAGAGAGAGAGAGAGATACAGAGAGAGAGAGAGAGAGAGAGAGAGAGAGAGAGGGAGGTCTTGATATATTTAGCTAGAGGAAAAGAAAGTAAGAAAGAAGTAAAGATTGACCATGTAACCAACTTTGACCTTTAAACTTTTATTCATATTAATTTCATATAATTTAAAGGGAATGAACAAAAAAGCAGCCTAGAAAATAGTTATTTAATCAGGTCAGGAAACCAAAATGACCTTCCTCAAATATTGAAAGTTGTAATAATTTAGATTTCACATCTGGACGCCATTAGTCTCACATTTACTTGACCTTATATCAGTCAATTCTTTTAGTTTGGAAGTAAACGTCACATGTATTTATAATAGCTTCTTGTGAATATTCTAAACAAGATGCAGAATGAACAGCCCTACGTACAAGAACTTGAAAATAGTGCCTTATTTTTGGAATCAAGCGCATTAATGGAAGGTATTTGGTTTATTTATAGTACCTGAGCTATACCATTAAACTTACTGTAAGAACAACATATGATTTTTTTAGAGTATTTTTCTTACTTATTACATCCATCCAGGCAAAAGAAAGATAAGGTGCAAAAATAATATGAATAATGATCATGTTCTGTGTGTTTCTTATTTATTTCATTTGTATATATGCAGGAGAAGTAACAGCTTGTGATGATTTTATGTTTCCCATCTATTCCATGTATACACAGACCAGAGAGTTGCTTTGAGAATCTTTTTTTTTTCTTTCTCATTTATTTCAATTAAACAAAAGAGTGAGAGTGAGGGAAAAGGGAGAGAGAGAGAGAGAAAGAGAGAGATAGGGAGGGGAGGGGGAGAGAGAGAGAGAGAGAGAGAGCGAGGGGAGGAGAGAGAGAGAGTGAGAGAGGGGGAGCAAAAAGAGTGAGTGAGAGACAGAGACAGAGACAGGAGACAAAGGCAGACAGACAGACAGAGGAGAAAGAGAGATGATCGTTGCTGTGACAACACAGAGTCATTATTATAATTTGTCTTCTATGTTTCTCTCTTATTCTACTCACACAGGCAAGAGAGATGAGGATATAGAGACTGATATCAATCAGAACCAGAGGATGAAGGATAGGATGGCAGAACCAGACATCTTTGGTGTCCAACTAGAGGTAAATAAAGGAGATATAGAAAGAGAGGGGGAGGGAGAGGGAGGGAGAGGGGAGGAAGGGAGGGAGGGAGAGGGGGGATGATGGGAGTACATAAGAGATTGGAGACTGCAATCTTGCAATTGATTTGGATCAATCGCAATTCAGATGGGGCCTGGTGTAGTTTCATCCACACTGTTTCTAAGATGATACTTTATCTAGGTGATGGATCAAGAGTTGTACTCAAGTAGCTGTACTTAGCAAATGTAGGTTACTTATGCACATAAGTACAGTCTTTTCAAAGTTAAATTGTCTGAAATGGATATGTTTTTCATCGCACACAGGATGATGCACAGGAAAATCCTCGAGAGAGAGAAAAGGTTCCTTGTTTTGATGTTCTTCAGGTTGCATGTGCTATATAGCGGTGTATTGGGGGGGGGGGGGGGGGGGGGGTGCCTCCTGTTCCTCTCTTGTGTAGGTTTAAACATATCCCAAGGAAGAAAATGCATGTAAAACCTCAAAATGTGAACGCTTTGGATATCACCCGATATCCATAACATTTACAATTGTGAAGGTTTTAGTAGCTCTTTTTGTCAAATTCTTGATCTACTACATGTATGCTACATTTGAAATATTCTTAACTGAAATCAATCATAAATACTTTAAAAGGCAGGTTTCAGGCAATTTTCAACAGATTTTATACCATGTTTTCTATAGTGTATTAGCCAACAAACTAATGACAAGGTGTGGATTTCTGTGTCATACCCAAAAAATAATCACCAGGCCAAAAATCGGTTGTATCCACTTCATCTTATTAAAACACCAAATTTATCTGTCATCAGTCCAACTTCTCTCCAAAATTCTTGAGCATAGTTAAGGTCTTCTCTTCTATCTGTTAGCCTTAAGAAGGTTAGTACAATGTGTCACAAAAATAGAACCGTTCTGTTATCATTATCATTACTACTGATGCTATCTGTTCTGTCATCGCTTACTAGCGCTTCCTCCGGAATCGATGAACATGATTTATCTGATCTGGAGCTTATACAGTGTGTCCCAAAAAACACATTTTTTTTGGTCATTATTCATAGCAGTGATGCTGACTAATTTGTCATCATGGAGACTTCTTCAAAAAAAATTGGCCTTGACTTGCATGGCATGGGTTAGACATCAAGGATGCTAAGATATCTTTTTTTATGACTGGACTGTAGTATGACTTATCACACTAGAGCAATGAACTTTTTCTCCCAAGTGCAGAGGATATTATTGTTATTAGCAACAGGATATCTTCAGATTTTAAATATATTCTGACTTTCCTACTCCACGTATACTTCAAAACTAAATTCAATTTTAGGAGTATCTACCATGATAATTGTGTTTGATTTAAGTGCAAGTTGATGACATCATGCTAAAAGCTGACTTTATCACTTAAATGTACCTTTGTAAAAAAAGACCTGTTTCATCTGTGAAAGCAAGCTATTTTTACTTTTTCTATCACATTCAGATGCTACAGAGAATTTGTTAAAGTATACAAACTAATGCCCTTTTGGTTAAAAATAGATAATGTGCTATTGTAATCTTACGATGATAGATTATATCATTGCATACAATTAGAAAACAGAGGTTCATTACTTGTATACTCATATTAGAAAATATAATCATAATTAAATATAGTTTTTAGGTCAATTCAAATTTATGAAAATCATTGAAAATGCCAAAGAATTTCCAGAATAAAAATCATGGGATTGATTGATAAATCCATCATTTCCAGGAAATTCCATCATTTTTCTTTGCTTTGAATGTCTGTGATGTCCGGCAAAGAAGCTTTAAGCAGGCAGGGGAAAAGGTCATGAACTATTCATAGAGAGATGGTCACTCAGCTAATATGCAGGAAACCTTGTTAGGAAGAGAGTCATTGAGTATGTGTGAGTTGAGGCTCATTTATGTCAATTTAAGAATATACACACGTGTCTTTCAGCTGTTTTAGTCACTTTTATTAACTGTAAACTGTTAATGGTATTCCAAAAAGTATTTCAATATAGATTTTCAAGTTTAGCATTTTCACTTTGGATAAAAATGATAGTAACAGTGAAAATATACAGACTTTGACAAGATAAACTACAAAATTGCAATAGATAAAATATAAACATATTCAAGAGAATTATGGACAGTTTACAGACACACCCACCCACCAAAAATGTATATTCATACAAATCTATAATTGCCAGAATTCTTCATTTTTCTTTGAGATTATAACCTTTCCTCCTTTCGGATGGGCTGAGATTATTAATTATTTAAAGCCTATCTGCACTAGTTTGGCCAGGAGGGATTATACCTCCCTGCATGGTCACTGACAGGTGGTTATTTCATCAAATCAGCTCTCAATTGACATAAGAAAAAGGGGATCATGGAGGACCAACGGTTACCGCTTTAATAGGCATTGTAGCTACAAGTAGTGCAGTCCTGCTTAAAGAAGAAAAAAAGAATCAGAATAAGTAACAAGCATCTTCCTCTTCTCTGATTTAAATGTCATTTTGGTTAGATTAGCATACCAAGTGTACAGGGATAGATTTCAATCTTTCATGACAACTTGTAGCAGCCATGCTCAATCTATGATCAGTAATTAGACTGTGGTTTGTGGAAAATACTGATATATGACCCATTCACATTGAAGAGATTGATGTTTAAATAAACGTTTCAACAGAGTGTAGAGAAAATGAAATGCTCAGGATGATATTTCATGTCTGATTGTAGCACAGGTATTAATAATAATATTCCGCGTTTATATAGCGCTTAGAGCAAAGATAAATATATATATATATATATATATATACAGATATTTAGGTAGAATTAATTTTCAGATGTGTTTATATGAGATATGTATCATTAACTAGTTATAAAAGATGATATTGAATGGAAAATTTTCTGTACACAGAAAAGTTGCTCTGCAAAGCATTATTTGCTGGGACATCTATTTCGTAACCATTTCTTTAACTTGAAATCTAGACTTTTTGTGATTTTCAAGTGAGTCACTGTTTTCTGTACATGCATGACCTTCATTTGTTGCTGTCTCATATACACCTCAGACAAGCAGCATGTTATTTCCTAACCTCAGTTTTAATATTGCCCTTAAGGGTACATAATAAATTATGATTTGATTGAATTTGGATGTGAATGAGGCATGATCATGAGGCCATTGACCACTGGTTTGTGTGATATGAAGCTTTTTAACGAGACAGTCGACTTGATGATAAGTCCACTTGAATTGTCAATTTTGGTGTGAACTGATCGATTCCTGCACCTGAACATTTTCATTTATTGGGAATCCTCTGTAATTTTAAAATGTAAACTACCGGTATAGCTCACTTTATCCAGTGTGAACAGGGTACATTCAGGCCATTGACCGCTATTGTGTTTGACAGGAAGCTTTCTCAATGGTTGATTTAAATAAGACAATCAACTTGATGACAGATAGAAGTTATATGGTGTGAACTGATCAATTCCTTCAGTTGTATTATACATGTAATAAATGGAAAACCATTTGCTGATTTATAGATAAGGTAGGTGAATTAGGGTAGTTTTAATAGAAAATCACAGTAAAGAAGTATAAAGGAAAGCAAATGTCGAAAATGAAGTGGTACATGTATGGAGAAGAATTAAACAGGATATAGATGCAAATGTTAAATAAGAATAGCCAGTTTATGTTATTTATAAGCTGATTGCTGTTAATTAAACAATAATTACAGCCTTATAGTTTACTGCTGACTAACCTGTAACAATACCATTGAAATTTAAGGGAGAAAATGTGAGGAAAGACAAGGAATTTATTGCATAGCATTCGCTTATAAATATTTTCTTTGTTTGTCCCTAGCATACCTTTGTCTGTATTTCTGTTGGGGAACAGATGTACAGGAAGACTCACGGCTGGAATCATTAGTACATTGACACATTTATGGAGAGCACTGAGAACATGAGTAGACATATGTATGAAATAAGAGAGAGAGAGGGAGGGAGGGAGAGAAAGTGTTGCTGGAGCTTTTTTCAGTGTTTCTTATGGGAAGTTCAGATTATTCATTGTGATTGGATCATTATGTAGTCATTATCATCATCTTCATTAAAGGAATTAGAATGTTATTAACATGTCTATGACGCATGATATTTATTAATAGGAAACATTGTTTGAATTTACTTGAGTATATATATCATCCATCTGTTATCTTCTTTGCAACATTCAATATCTATGTATTTCCACAATATTTAATTTGTAACAGTTGTTGAAATTTTGGAGGGCACTTAACTAGCAGTTGTGCAATGTCAATTGAACATTTAAAATACAGAAAGGTGCCACATATCAGTTCTAAGATCAAAAGGTCAGAAGATAAAAGTAGTGTTTTTTGTCATTATTTAAAATCTAGGTGACCAGTCGTCTTTTAGATGCCGAGAAGAGAAGGCTGCAGGTCCTATCAAAGGAGTTGAGATCTAAACAGCCTGATGTGGTCCAAGAAAATCAAGATGCTCGGAAGGTGAGTTCTGCATTCTCAAGGCATCCTTGAACTTTCGGATTCATCTATTAATGAAAGAAGTTGAGACTAATATGTATTAAAAATGTGCTTTAATGCATGCACCAGTGACAATAGCTCTGGACTTCACAAATAAAGGGTTATGGTTGGTTTAGGGTTAGGGTTAGGTAAAAAGTGTTTGGTCCAGGGTTAGATTATTTTATTAACTGTGGAGCAAGTGTTGCAAGAGCATGTGTTGTACCACCCTGAAGACCGAGGCTTGATGATTACCAGTTAGCTAGTCAAACAGAGAAAATATCAAATGTATGTTATTCTCACAAATGATAAGTTAAAAGTAATCAATCTTCTGTATAGGGTCAGAAGGGCAACTCAACTCATAATGTTATATTGATTACAGTGATAACATCAGTGTTTTTTTTTTTTAAAGAGATAAGGGAAATTATAGATAATGAAAACAGAACCACACAAACAACAACAAAGACCAGAAAAAACAATTTTACAACATTACTGTACTTGCGTTAAGGCTTCAGTTTCAAGTTTTGTATTTCGATGTTCAAAATGTGATCTGCTTTCTAATTAGAGTATTAAAAGAAAAGGGTATTTATAGGGCAATCCTTTATTTCACCAAACCTAGTAAATCTACTACATGGTCAATCCTGATGACTCATTTTGATAGACTCTATTTAAGTCAGGTGCTGTAATTAGTTAATTCATAAACAATTTCACTGTCACATGATTAATTGATGACAACACGCATAAGAAATAAAGTTAAATGTGCATAAACGCAAAAGAAAACATCACTATGAACAATTCAAAGAAAATTTGGGAAGTAATCAAACTTTTGACTGCCTAATAATTCCTCTCAAAATTTCTAATTTCCCTCTATGTAAATCTTTGGAACAATGATCAGGTGCATTAAAATAAAATAAAAAAATGATGTAAATGTAATGTATTCCCAAAGTTGGCCATGGGCATGAATGCGTAGTGTGCCAACATTTGACGAACCCAACTGTTTGATGCCCGTGCCTTCCTGCCTCAAAATTCAAGTTCAATGCAAATGCTTGCTCCAAGGGTCCAGTAGGATTGCGAAGGTGATCCTATCTTTTGAGAGAAAGAAGGGTGTTAAGTGTATGATAAAGGATAGGAGCTAGCACCCTTCTGGCTCTCAGCTTTCGATGTAGTCGATCCCTGAAGGAAAGATTTGCTTTCTCTCTTGTCTCATTATGTTGAGTCACCTCTCATCCTTGGAAACTATGTTATCAGACTCCATCCAAGAGGAAGGGGGCGGAAAAATAATACTCTTAAAGTCTGACAGGCTAACCTGCTCCTAAATTTTTTTCAAATTAAAGAGACAAATTTTGAAATCTAATAAGTTAGATGTATGCTTCTCTATTATAAATCATGACACTCCCATATCATATGTTTAGAGCCAGAAGGGCATTAATTCTGTGTAAAATGATAGGAGTAAGCGCAGATCTGGCTCCAAACAGACAATATTTTGAGAGTCATAAGGGCTTAACTCATTTAACATAAAGTTAATTAATACCCTTCTTCTCCTCAGTAGAAGCTTTACTGATACATGAGCTCTAGGGTACAGGAAGAAGAAGCTATCGGTTAATAGTGGATTTTGTGTGTTTTCACTAACATTTGAGTACAGCAATAAGAACAAAAATTCAGGTTTTCATTCTTGCAGCCTTCTTTATGCAAGAAAAGATGACTCGCATCTTTTTTTCTGTTTTGACAACTTTATGTCATCCATCCCGCCAAACATTATGTTACTGAGTAACCATGTACCCTTGGGTTTACATGACGAACCTGTCTGACCGAACAAATCACTATGTACTGTTACTTATGTGGTCTCAAGTGCCCTGTTCATGTTGAACAAGTTAGATCGACTCAGTTGTGCGAATCTTTAACAGTCCACAGGTATAAATACACATCAAAGTCAACATCAATGGTTTAAAAAGTAGTCTTGGGCGTTGCTAAAAAAGACTATTGTTATTATTATTATTACTACTAATTTAAAACAAAAAAAAATTGGGGTGGGGGTAGTACATTGTATGCAGACACAAAATTTCCTGTCATTCAAATTGCAAATCTTAGAGACTTTAAAATTAATGATCATTTTTAGCTTGTTTTTAGCTTACTTTTCAACAACTAATTGTTTTATTTGGTTAATAATAATAATAATAATTATCCTTGCTTATATAGCGCCTAACACTTCCTATGCAGAAGTCTCTAAGCGCTCTACAATAATGCAGCATAATGTAGATGATGATTTTGTAAGTGTGAAAGAGACTCATGTTTTAATTAGAATTCCATTCTTAGGTGTGCATGTTTCGTGTTGATAATATTACGAAGCTTCATCGATGACAGTCTTAATTAAAAAGTGTTAATTAGTTATATAAGTAGTAAGTAACACATGGCTTAATTATAGTTGGCCAAGTCTGCTCATCGCTAGAATTCCAAGCTATGTACATTGATGTAAGATTGTGATTTTGTATACCTTAAGATTTATATAAAAAAACACAATTGTCTAAATGTTTTTTTTACATTGAAAGTACAGCACATAATGAGTTTTTTTTATGAGAGTGTATTATATTCAAAACTATCTGCAGACATATTTCTGTACTCATTTCATTGTTTGTCAGGAAACATATATAACATACAAGTTGTTTTTCTTTATATCTTTTTTATGCAACAGCAAAGAGACTTTGAAAGACGGAAAGCATATCTGACGTAAGTATAAACCATGAATACAATTACAGAGATTAAAGGGCTTACTAAAAAGCATCAAAGAATATCTATGGCAAGGAGATCGGAGTAAAAAGACTAGCAAAATATGAAAATATGATATTAAATGCTTGAATATGGGTAAAGTAAAGATGGCAATGAAATCCAATTAGATTCGAAATAAAAATAGAGTAATAAATTATGCTGAATCAGATATACATGTAGGTAAACAAAATATATGCTGTAGAGAAAAATATTAAAGTTGATACTCTAAGACAATCCGAAATACTGAGATAATTACATAAATAGAAAGCTTTTAACCCCCATAATAACACCAAATGGTGTCCACCCGACAAAACGAGTTTAGAATAATGAATTTATTCGAGTAAACTCTACCAAAATATCTAAGTCTGAAACCCGGAAGTGCACGTAGAGTCGGGCCTCTATCCGTGACGTCACGAACGGGAGTCATGGGCTCAGTGAGAGTGAATGGCAGTGATATCCCTACGTAAATGCTATCCTGTCAGAGCTTAGATTTGTTGTTGTTAAGGAGTATATTTGATGGATTTTCTGTTTTCATTTGAATGAAGAATAACGAAGCAACATTTTCCAGTCGCTGATTTCTTTTTATATCCTCATATTCACCTATTTGGTAGAGATTTAAGACGAGTTTACTGCTTAGGAATTAAAGTTAAATCGTGCACTTATGAATAGGCGGATGCATTATATTGTCATCAGATGAACATGAGCAGTTTTGTAAAACGAATAGGTCTAGAACTATGATAGTACTTATCATAGATGTGTGTGACTGCCTCAAAAAAGGATACAGTACCAGTTAAACATTTTATGTTGTAAAATATCAAACTTGAACGAGATCATGCAAGCGCGCTTCCTCTATAATATTTTGGCGAGTGATGCGGCTCTTGCATGAACGTTCGTGGAGCGAGCAGAATCGGGAGGTAAGACCAAGCCGCTGCTCTAGGCGCTGCTTGCTTGTGATGGAACGTACGTGCGCTAGTTATATGTTTATCGGCAATTGCAAGAGAATGAAAGCGACGTTGCCAGCTAAGAAAAACAACTAACAAAGACTTGCTCCTGACTACCGGTGTCAGAATTGGTAGATGAAGGATGTTCAGGGCCAAGGCGAAAGACATGGGAAAAAGGAAGAAGAAACCATCGGGAGATCGCTGTAGTGTATGGTAATGAACTGTGCATGGGTAGACAGCTACTGTTCACTCCGTGCCTGGGCCGATTTCAACACCAAAACAAAAATTACATGGTGAAAATATCGACTAATAGCACATCGTTGGCATGTATATGTCATAATTTTTAAAAGGGGAATTGATATTAATACTATGAAGTACTAGGGGAAGGTAAAGAATTGTACATAGAATTATGATTTATTAGACTTTTCAGCCTTTGAAACAAAAATATGCAGAAAATCGTATCACTCTGCACATGTTTGCTATGGAACATCCGGGTACGTGAATATACTCTCTCCCGGACGTGAGGTCATAAATAGTAGACCAGCGTCGTGACTGATTTTCTATGCAAAGAGAGGCGGATATTTTAGACATGTCAATTGAGGATTTCGAGTAGACAGAATTTTTTTGTGATATACTAAGTAATTGAAAAACTTAAAAATAACATATACTTGCCGTAGGTAACAAATTAAGGGACATTTATTTGCTTAGAGTATCAACTTTAAAGAAAATAATGAATGAAGAAGAAAAAAAGAAGATTTTGGCCATAAGGAGGAAGAAGGAAAAGGAAAGGAATGAGTAATTTTTTATTAATATCTGTTTTAGGAACAGACAGATAAAATGATTATTTGCATGCCTTTTCTTTGTTTCATTCTCAAATATATAACAAATTAAAAATTCTTATGGTGTATGTTTGTTTCCATTTTTTATTTTGTGCTCCAGTCGGCTTCAATTACAGCATGATTTTTTGGAAAGAGAACTCTGATGCTTTTTCTTTGATTCATTCTCAAATGTATCTCAAATAACAAATATAATGATGTTTTTTTTTTTCCAATGTCTATTTTTTGCTGCAGTCGGCTTCAAATGCAGCATGATGTTCTGGAGAGAGAGTTCCGAGATGCAGCGTTGGGGATGTACAAGAGATACCATAGAGGGGCTAAGGTAAGATTTATGGTAGGGCTTAATGGAACTTGCGATAATAAAAATGTAAATCATTGCATTTTAACGTGCCCATTGCTCTTTGCTCAAAGGTTGTATACCCCAAGATTTAATGGCTGCTAGTGTAATCAGCGGAAAGTGCCTCACAAGGAACCCAATTTGTAATCTCGTTCTTTTACAGTAAAATCTCTTAAAGCAGCTACCTGTCTATATAGAGACCACATATTTTTTGTTTCCTTTAAAAATGTTTTATCATTGAAACATGTATTAAAGAAACCTGTATGAAAAGACCACCTGCCTCAAAAGACCACTTTCCTTGTCTCCCTTGATTGGTCTTTATACAGGTTTGACTGTATTAGGGCAACCTGTCTTTAAAAACTACCTGCTTATGTTGAGAGAGACAACTGCTGATAATATGCCTGGTGTAAAGGCAGAATAAGCACCGTTACAGGATTTGAACCCCAATCTTCTTATTGTAAGTCAAGGGTATAAACCACTTCACCACAGTGTCCCACACTGAGTCAAATTCTTGGCTGGTAAAAGCTCTTGGCTGGTAAGGCCTAGTGGTAAGAGTGATGGCGCTAGCTTGTGAGGTTGCAGAGTCAAACCAGGGTTTGAAATGATCGACATCATCCTCTTCATTGTTCAGTGTCCATTTTTTCTCAAGCTGTGGGGTTGGGCGTTTCATTTTTCTCTTATATGGCCCTTCTCTAACTCTTACGGTCTACAGCATCCGCCAGGGTGAGGCCAGATGCTCTCACCTCTTCTTCTAGTGTCTTCTTCCAGGTTTTCCAAAGTCTGCCACAGGGGTTTAGAGACGGCAGCCTGGAAGTACATTGCTCTCTGAAGCCAATGGCTTTTTATCCCCCCCCCCCCTTTACCTTGACAATACTCAGTCTACCCATCCTTGTCTCCTGGCAGATTTTTGTCAGCCCTCAGGATTTTTTGACAGACAAGACACTTTTAATTAAAAATAAAGACCCCGTCCATCTCCCTATTGTGTTGCTACACTATTCCCAGTCACTTCATATGACAGTCTTTGGCGCACAGGTTGAAAGTCCTGGAGATAAAAACCGTTTGCAGGGTTTGTTGACAGGAGCAGGTGGAGTGCTGCTTGTCCAAGTGACAGATATACTCAATAATTGTGAGGTTTAGAGAACCTAGGCATTATCTATTTTTATTTCTTTCTAATGAGCGGAGTTAGGAGTAGCACGTTCCTCAATATGTCATGAAGGACACAAGACAAATATAAATTAATGATAACCGCAGATTGACCTTTTAAGATTGCTTTTCCTTCTGTGTATGTGTATTTTGCGAGGAATGAAAACAAATTTTGACGTCTCTCTTAAATTGAGCAGCAAGGTAAAAAGGAACTATGGCATATCAAGCTCCAATTATTTCCTTCCTAAATGGAGCAGACGATATCCTGGACCCCCATGGCGAGCACTGCATGTAGTCCGACGTTGGTTGGGTTATACTGCCCTCTTGGGTTTAGTACAAGGAAGGTTGGGTATACATGATTTATGCTTCTTCAATTTCCTAAATATGGAGGGGGAGAGTTTATGTATGATCAAGATAATTGCAAAGTCATCGAGACCTTTATGAGAGTAAAGGTAGTAGAATTCTACTGACCAGACAACAAGAAATAATGTTTCGTATCCACTATCCACAAAGTTAGAGATAGTGATGTACGTGGTTTCTTTATGTTTGCAAGATTCTCTTGCATGGCATGTAGGAAGATTTTGTCATTGAATTGTACAATTATTCCAATATTAATAATAATCATTAGTCTGTAAAAGAGTAGCTTAAATTTTTACCAAAGCTGAAATCAACTCATTACTCAAACTGACATTGTTGGGGATATCATTGGAAAGTTTTAAAAAATCCATTTGATTTACATGCATATGTTATCATCTTTCATTAATGTCTTTCCAACGTGGGGCCATAAATGTTTATATTGTTCTAATTTCAAGAGGTTTAATTTTAATTTACCAAAAAAAAAGGATATTCATTGCATTTACAACCATAGGACTTCTGCCTCTCAATCAGAAACTTATTTCTAAGTTACTCTAGTGCCCTCTTGTGTTTGATGAAAGATAGGTTTTTGGCACAGCAAGCAGGATTTGCCAGCTCTTTGGCGATGCCATTGCATGGATCTGGGGAAGTGCAAACGATGTGTTCACTCAAACACATGTGGAAAATCTTCAGCTATAGTGCCATCTATTGGTGACTTGACTGTTTGTGAAAAGGGATCATAGGATACAATGCTTTGAATTGATCTGAAATATCCATCTTTTATTACTATGTAATGGTTGACATTCTAGTATCTATTTGAATTTTCATGTATTGTGTTGTTTCTCTTGATTTTTAAAGACTCTCCAATTGTTTGTATATTGTATTGTGATTCAATAAAAAATTATAATTTTTTTTTAAAGGTTTGACAAATATATATCCCCCTTTTAGAGCATATCAAAGATGATGTGATGAGTAAAAAAAAACAATCACATGAAATCAGTTTTCATAAGCCAGTATTAGTACATCTTTTTAAAATGTTTGCAACGATATGCATCGTTTCTATTGACGTTTCATCAAATTATTAGAAGACGATTCGTTGTACCGTTCTCGACTCTTAGTCCTTGTTTGAATCAAGTTCCCCTTCCTCCTCGCGTAGTGCGGAAGCTCTGACGTTTCATTAAATTATTAAAGAAAGAAGACGATTCGTTGTACCATTCTCGACTCTTAATCATTGTTTGAATTCAGTTTGCCCCCCTCCTCCGCGCGTAGTGCGGAAGCTCTGACGTTTCATTAAATTATTAGAGCAAGGAGACGATTCGTTGTACCGTTCTCAACTCTTAATCCTTTTTCTTCCTACGTCCTCTTCCCTTATTCTTTCTCTCTCTCTCTTTTTTTTGGGGGGGGGCCAGTGTTTTTTTTGGGGGCGACTGCCCCCACCGCCCCCCCTGGCTACGCGCCTGAATAAAGAGACTGTGTGTGTGAGAGAGGGAGAGAGAGAGAGAGAGAGAGAGAGAGAGAGAGAGCGAGCGTGTATGTGTGTGTTGGAGAAAGCTAGGGAGGGGTCAGACAATCAGGATCAACATGTTTGTGTATGAGCCACCTGTAGATCCATTTACACCTGTCCATCAGAAATTGAGGGACCACACCCTTTTTATATTCACTCTGTGTAATTAGTCTTGTCACAGAGAGAGAAACCACCTGCGGCAAAGAACATGATCAATCTCCAAACAAGCCAAGCAATCAGCCTCCCCTAATAGATGATATTACTGAGTCATCTTCTTGCTTCTTGAGTTTGAGGAGAGGAGAGGAGAGGAGAGGGAGGGGGCTCCAAATTACGTTCCTACCTGCTTGTCTGTCTGGGTTTGTTAATGGAGAAGATAGAAGTTGATGTAATTTGCGTAGAAAAGATGTAGACTAAAGATTAGGCATGGAGAGGAGGGGTGAGTAAAAAGGGAGGTAGTAAGAGAAGTTTAAAAGAGGGAGAGATAGAGCAATGAAAAGTAGTTAGAGAATATAAGATTGAAAAAATGAAAAATGAAGACCAGAGAAACTGAAGTTAAAGGTCGGAATGGAATCCCCCCCCCCCCCCTCCCGAAAAAAAAGGAAGAAAAAGAAGAAGAAGGGAATGGAGAAACAGACCGATACACAGTTAGACAAAAAATGAGAAGGTCTAGGACAAAGCTTGAGCATGAGAAAAGAACTAAAAAACATTGAAAAGAGAATGGCCCCAAGTTCTTGTCACAGTGCAAGACTACAGGTCAGTGCCCCTATAGATTTTTCTACGGTTTTCTTTGAAGTTTATAGGATTTAGCTTTAGAAGGAAAGGGTCACTTTGTTGAGAATCAGATCCCCCCTCTCCAAAACCCAACAAATCATGATCAGCAATTTTCTTGTTCCTCCAAGGTTCTTTTATCGTCCTTCTCCCCGCCATTTTGTCTTTCTTCCAGTCTTTCTTCCTGCCTAATTGCCCGCATGTGTGAGTGTTTTGGTTGGTGATTCATCAGGTGTATAATGTAGGCAATGATATCTCCTTGGCTGGCCCACAAATTGGATAATAATCCAGACCCATCTTGCCCTTTGTCTGCCGAGACCTGAGTTTTAATGGAAGGAGGAAACCAGATGTGAACGAAGCTTTGGCCTTTCTGAAAGATTGTTGCCTCGATGGATTAGAACAAGGGTTATGAAAGTGATGAGAATGATTGTCCTTTCTCTTGTTTTGATTAGTAAGATATTAAAGGTATTCTTAAGATAATCTTCTCAATGAAAGCGAGATCGTATATCAAGTGAAAGTGTCACTAAGTCCTAATGTGAATTGGATGTTTGGACCCGAAAAATGTAGACTAATTAATGAAAAGTTGCTGAAAATCACTGATTGAATAATGCATGAACTGATATTCATATCATGGAAAAATGTCCAAGATTAATTAAGCTTACGACCACATCTGTTATTGCTCAATGATGAGCTACCATATACTTTATAACAGATATTTTTGGCTTATATACATATTTTTTGCTGAGATCCAGGATTGCAATAAGTCGTCATTTAAAATAAGTTAACAACTTTTGGCTCTCAGCAGATGATCCTTGAGGTCTCCAATGTTGTGCTAGAAATGTTGTTAGATGTTGTACAAAGTTTTAAATATTCCTGCATATCAAAGTGGAAGATTACCTTTAAAGTATTATCATTTATGTAAGAACAAAATGTGGTTGAATGTGGCCCCAAATGGGTACGTGTTAGTGTTGAAGTCTAGGATTCTTGGAGTCATACTTTTCCTCCCATAGCCATGGGGAGATACAGGCAGTCACCCCAACAAATGTTCTCAATAAATAAATAAAAAAGTGGAGAAAAGAAGAGAAAGTGAGGAAAATGGGGTTAATTCATCCTTTTTATCTGCAGACGGCCAGAAGTGCAGTCAGAGGAGGGGCGATATGGCTCAGTGGAAGAGCAGTGGTCTCGTAATCGGGAGGATCTGGGTTTGAAACCAAGCCAATGCGTTTGTGCCCTTTGGTAAGGCATAAATCCTCATTACCAAGTCCCTTGGAGAGGACTTAAAGCTCATCGGCCCCCTGGTTGATATGAACGAGAGCGAAGGTGGAATCTGAATTGTGTTGACCCTTGAGTCATACAATTAGAAAGGGGCTCTCCGCCTTTTGTGCACCCTTTATGTAAGCGTGGTCACCCTCCCCATCTTAAAGTCATGGTGGATGATGGGGGAGGAGGTAGAGGTGGTTATGCTTTCTCTTTGTATTCAGTTTTCTGATCATCTTGATACCGATCTATGAATGTTCTGAATGTTCTCTTCCTGATCCTGACAGGACGGAGATATAAATCATGATTAATCATTTACAAAGGCAGGAAAACTTGTTGCTCTAGTGCATGAAAATGCTCTTTAGGGATTGATAAATTTTGACTAATATTCTGTGATATTTTCTTTGGTAGGGGCCCGGTGCACTAAGCAATGAATAATGAAAGGAAGAGTGGGTTGTTCATGGAAGAAGGGATTGGTTAGCTCAAAGGAGGCATGATGGATCTGTGGTAGAGCAGTGTTCTCATAACCGAGAGGTTCCGGGTTTGAAACCAAGCCAATACGCTTGTGCCCTTTGGTAAGGCTTTAATCCCCATTACCATGTCTCTCAGAGATGTCTTAAAGCCGTCAGTCCCCTGGTTGCTTACTTAGCAAACGGGTAAAGCAGTCCTCAAACATCATTACATAATATTAATGTATATAATGATGCTACATGGATTTTTTACGGTTTTAAGACACATGCTCTTATGACAGTTACTCCTATGATCAATATCCTACTAAAACCTAAATCTTGTCTGTAAAACTCTTCACGGATTGATAACTTTTAACTAATATTCTCTAAAAGAAATTGTATGGAAAAAGTGGGTTATCCTTGGAAGGAGGGTTTGGTTAGCCTATAAACGATAATTTATTTAAATCAACAATAATTTATTTATATCAACAATAATTTATTTGTATCGACGATAATTTTTATCAACATGGCAGTTGCTCACTCAATATTCTACTATATCTCAAGTCTCAAACACCTGTACCTATATAACCTTAACCCTAAAGATAACCTAAACCCCAATTGCAACCCTTAGACTATAATCTATTGCTAATTAAATCTATTAAATCTGTTGCAAATTACATCTGGAGCATTCGTCACTGGAGCAAATGTTATGTTACACCATGAAGACCGACAGGGAAGGGAAGGATGGATGGAGGAAGGGAGAGAGTGAGAGATAAAGAGAGAGAGAGAGAGAGAGAGAGAGAGAAAGAGAAACACTAATTGAGATAGTAGATGGAAAGATAAATAGAGATTGGGAAAGAGAGAGAGAGAGAGAGAGAGAGAGAAAGGGTGAGAGATTCTGAAAGAAGTTGCAGGGGTGAAGGAGGCAGTATGAAGTAATAGAAAAAGATTTTTTAAAAGAATGAGAAAAAGAAGTAGATGACAGAGAAAGAGAGAGAGAGAGAGAGAGAGAGAGAGAGAGAGAGCAGCAGCAGCAGGGAGAAGAGATCAGATTAAGGGGGTAGAATTAGTAAAAGATTCACAGGGAGATAATGATAGAGATTGATGTAATAAGGAGATTAAAGATTTAAATTTAGAAAGACTTGGCAATCTGAAACAGAACAGACAGAAGTAAAAGGAAAAAAAAATGGTAGACATGTTTGACGACTTCAAAATATGTCTTCAATTATGTGAGGAAAAGGGGTGGATTCTAATAATCTAGTTGATGACATCTGTGAATAAATCAATCAAGAGACGGCGGGATTAAATATATTGACATGAAAAAACAGTAGGAATAATACCAGGGCTGTGAAAGAGGAAGACTAAAGGCCATTCATGCCTCATTCGATGAATCATTTTGCTTTACTGGTACTCTGAGAATATAGGAGAAATAAAACAGAAACCAGCAATCAGTCAGCTTGATTTAGTATCGCCATCATTATGAATTAAAAGTTTATTTAATATAATCCAGCTAAAAAGATATGCTTGAGATTAAGGAATGGTTAATGTATTTAAGACAAAACAAGACCAAGATAGCTAGATAAAGACAAATGAGACCGTCTTTCAAAAAATGAAGTCGTAATGCTTAGGTTTAAAGCTAGGTCTAACTGTGTAAGTCATGGAAGATGTGAACAAGTTACAAAGACATATTTATATACGATGAACTAGCAAAGAAGGAGGAGGGGATATACAAAAAGAGGGGAAAGGAAATCAGGGGTGGAGATTAATAGACAATAGAAATTTAGGAGGAAGGAAGTATTGATGGTATCATGGCATAAGAAGGAACATAAAAATACAAAAATAGATACTTTATGGGATGTTGAAGAAAATGAAAAGAAGTTACACATGATCACCTTGTGGTCAGTCACAAGACTTTAGGAGATGTTCCACATACTACTTTCTAAAAATTTGGCACAGTTTTATTAAGATTTGTATCATATTTGAACTTGTCTCATGTTTTTTGTTGTTGCATTGATCTTGATTGCTTGATCTTTCTTCTATCAATGTTCAAAGAACTAAGTTTTGTAGGTGGTTTTTCACCATCCAAATTCCAAATTGTATCTCATAGTTGTAAAAGATAACTTCTCTTTCTCTATTGTTGAAATAAAAAAAAGCTTCAAGAATGAAAAATTTATATATCATGGTATGTGGTTTCCATAATATTTGATAAAGAATAGGGAAACACTTAAAATTTTTGACTGACTACAGTTAAATATATGACAAATCCTTACATAATTATGATACATATTTGGTACCTGGTAGCATAGCATCGATCGGCTGCACTGAGGACACTTAAACCTGCCTATGATACTGAAAGTTTGTAAAAAAAGAAAAGAAAAGAAAGAAGAAAAGAAGAATAAATTCTTCTCAAGGATTCCGAGGGAATACAAGCAAACTGAGGAGTCTGACTCAGCCCAGAGTCAGACGGAGAAATTCAAACAAAAGTTTGGTCAAGTATGTCATCAAATGTTCGCCTAAATTGAAGAAAACTCAGTGAGCGAAACTATTTTGGAGTCGACAACACTGAATCACACGGCGGTTGCTAGGGACGTAACATGATGAAAATTTGCGGTAAGAAATGTAAGGAGAGAGACAAGGTTAAATGCACCAATGATGATATAAGATTTCAGAAGCAGACGTCAAAAGGGCTTAAAATGCAATATTAGGCCAGCTGAGAGGGGTTTTCGTTGCACTTGATCCTCAAATTCCATTTTAGTTGAAAGTTTTTCTGCATTATCCACTGTGCATGAAGTAAAGCATGATTAACATGTTGCTGATTGTAAGATTTTCATTGCCCCATTCATTCCTTTTATGAATAGAAGCTGGAAGCAACAATTTGTTTTTAAATGTTTCATTTAATTTTCATTGTAACGTGAAATACAGATTGATTTGATAAAGTGGTAAATACCAGAACATTGCTTTATGATAAGCTGCCATCAGGATTATTTAAAAAGGTATAAGGATGACATAATGACAGTTTCACACTTTCTTTTGAAACAGCACTACTTGATACATTGCACTTCGTATTTGCCAAAGGAAGACTGCTTATTGCCTGAATTCAAAAGAAGAAAATAGTATCTAGAAATTGAAATGGTTATGCTGTGTCTGTCAGTCAACCTGGCTTTGTTTAAATTTACTGGCCCCTTGACACATTTCATTCTTCCGGTTGAGCAGTTGGATAGATAAGGATGGGATTTTGATTATAATAAAATCTAATGATAGTGTGAGACGAGTCACAAAGCAAAGCAACACAAAAAAAAACAAAGAAACAAACAAACAGACAATAGGCCTACTAGTACATTTAAGAACGATTAAGAAAAAAGGAAGTCCAGCTCTTCAATTCCCTCACTCTATTCTGGTACTTTTCTCAGGTGCATTCCAAATCTTATATCAAGTCACTCTAGGCCATGACCGAAATAGGAGGAATCATTTCATCATGTGTGGAAATTTTTCATTTCCAACTTGTATCATCTCCATTTTCTATCGTCTATTATCACATTAAATCATGTAGTCATGTAATGGCATGTAGAACTTGTAAAGGAGATGATACAGTGGGAATATCTGTTGACTAAACATCCTGAAATAAGTGGTCCGCTTCCTCCGAAAGGATGTAAGATTCACAACAAACAATGAAACCCTAAGCAATAAAGCTGAAAAAGAAAACATTAAAAATACCATAATTTTGTTTCTCTTGCAATCTTGTGGTCAACCAGATGACTCACCAGAAACATGGCATTGGAAATATTCTTAGCTTCTTTCTGAAAGATTCCAATGAGTCCTTTCCGTCTGATAACATTCTAGGATTCAGTCTGTCGTTGGGATGAAAGGTATCTCATCTCAACGCTATGTCTGCGGCTCATGTTCAGTGTCTGAGTCAGGTGTCGTTGATTGAAATGGAGGGAAAGTTCTAGTTTTCGTGCCAACATTTTTGTGGGGTTTGACGTCTGGCATCTCTTTTGGTCATCAATGTTGTACGATACATGGAGAGAGAGAGAGAGAGAGAGAGAGAGAGAGAGAGAGAGTATTGTCCTGAAGTATGAATCATAATGATAAGAATAGAATATTCCAAAGAAAATATTTAGAGTTAAAAAATAGTGAAGCAGAACAAACATTTATCATTTCATATTTTTTGTTTTACATTCTGCACTTGAACCAAACTAGTGGAACAGTGTCCTCATTTTCAAATTTGTACACCTGTTGTATAGGTAGCTTATCAAACTGTGCATGGAACAAAAAGACTTGTTCGGTATGCAAAATGCATAACAGTCATTTGTGTTTAAGTTCTTTTTTGACGTCTCTGAATTAGAATGTACTGTTATTGTACTGTTAAGCCTGATCAAGATGCGGTTAATGCATTTACCAGCTCCATATTCTGAACATGTATTTCCACCTCTGTGTGATAAAATTATGATTATGATTTTCAGCAATCATGCAGTATGCAATCTGGATGCATCTTTTCATTTCGTTTATCTACATTTCACTAAGCAACGACATGATGAAAACTAGGATATTTCTTGGCCAAGTTGGGCTAAGGAGATAGGGTGCTATAGCCATCACAAAGGGGAGGGGGTTGGAGGTGTGAGGGGGGGGGGGGGAGGGGGTGGGGGGACGTTGTGTGACACCCCCATTCATATGTTCGAAACAAAGCTCTTGCCAATTACTATATATTGAGTGTTATTTTTCTCCTTCTGTTCTTTGTAGAAAGAAAGAACGATGTGAACTTGAACATGAACTTCCCCACATTCTTGCGGTGGACTGTCTGATTTAATTCCAAATCTATTACATATTAGATAATGTTTAGAGGGTGACTGCCAATTTAGTTACCCACATCACGTTCTGTGGTTGGTAGTCTGTCAGGCCTGATCGATAGTTAAGAACGTGTGAAGAGTAACCAAGTGCGAATAGGGGGTGTCTACATTGTGAACAAAATATGTTTCCTAACCTCGTTGAGATAACTGCCCTTTCAATACTTATGATACAGAGGTTTTTTACAAATAAAAGTTGAAAGGTTCATCAAACAGTGACATGCTATCAACAATATAGATTGAGTTGTCCTAGACACATGTAGATTATGTAATTCATTTTTAACAAACTTTTATCTGTCATTTGCTTTTTTAAATTTATTTGACCTCAGGGTAACTCAGATTTTATTTATGGTAGTCATTTCATATTATTTAGTGTTGTAATTTCATTTTGTGACATAAAATTTTCACAATAATGGACCAGTCATAAAATTGGAAAGGTTTCTTGCAGACATATTCTTTACAATTTTAACAATAACAACTCTTATTGGTTAAACTTGTAGGAGTGGATATTTTCAGTTTTTAGATGATCATGCATAATCATAAGCATTAATAATTGTACTGGAATGGCAACGGGAAAGTCAAATTCTTTCAATTCAATTTTTGTTTATCTGAAAATATTTAGAAATTTTGGGTTCATGACCCTGTTATGCTTTAAAAATCATCATACATTTTTAGTAATTAGATTGGGCTTTAGTATTTGTTCTTTATACACTGATTTTTCATCTTGAAAAGTTCCCATGAGCATGCTAAAATTTTTCTTTGTGAAGATAGGATTGAAATTCTTTGATTTAAATGTTTGTTTATCTTAAAATATTTTGAAATTTTAGCTTCACGACCCTGCTTTAAACATCATCAAGAATTTTTGGTAATTAAAATAGGCTTCAGTATTTGTTCTTTATACACTTGATTTTTCATCTTGAAAATGTTCCCATGAGCATGCTAAAAAAATTCTTTGAGAAGATAGGGTTGAAATTCTTTGATTTAGATTTTTGTTTATCTGAAAATATAAATTTTGGCTGCATGACCCTATATGCTTTAAACATCATCAATAATTTTCAATAATTAGAATAGGCTTCAGTATTTGTTCTTTATACACTGATTTTTCATCTTGAAAAGTTCCCATGAGCATGCTAAAAAAATTCTTTGTGGAGAAAGGGTTGAAATTCTTTGATTTAAATTTTTGTTTATCTGAAAATATTTTGAAATTTTTGGTTCATGACCCTTTAAAGCTTTAAAAATCATCACAAATTTTAAGTAATTAACATAGGCTTCAGTATTTGTTCTTTATACACTGATTTTTCATCTTGAAAAGTTCCCATGAGCATGCTAAAGTTGTTCTTTGTGGAGATGGGGTCGAAGTGAAAGGGGGTGGGGATTGCTATCTGATGAAACGGTACTTCCTGTGAATGGGTCAGGCTTGTTCGGAGGAACGTGTCGATCCTTCAGACGTCAAATTGGCAAATGTAAACAAACATTCTTCCCGAGGCTCTCGTCCCCCTTCACCTAGTTCTGAAAGGGGTTATGGATGGATGGAGGGAGGGATATCTGATGAGAGAATGAGGATTTGGATAGAAGAAGGAGAGAGAGACACAGAGCTGGAGACAGAGAGAGAGAGAGAGAGAGAGAAAAAAAAATAGTAAAAGGATGAAAGATAGGTGGATAGATATATATAGATGGGTGGATGAATGGATGTATGGATGGATAGATGGATGGATGGATGGATGGATGGATGGAGAGAGAGAGAGAGAGAGAGAGAAAAGAAAACTGACCTTTCACCTACAAACCTACTTCTAGAGGACGTTATGAAGATAGGTCGATGTATAAGGATGGTAGAATGAGAATGTGGAAAGAATTAAGAAGAAAGTAGAGACAGAGAGAAATAGAGGGAAATGAGAAAGAGAAAGAGAAGAATCTTCTGAAAGAATTGGAAGAAACCTTACAATATATATGTTATATACCGGTAGTCTAAAAGAAACACCTAAAGGAACATTGGTCTCTTAGAAGATATCCCCAAGTCTCTGCCCCATCTGAAATTCATTTTCTCTTGGAATGGAAATGCATATTTTGACTGCCATCTTTCAAAAAAGCACGTCTAGCCATGACTTGGCTTTATTGAGCAATGCATATAAACATGTGAAATTTGATTGGAATTGGCAAACTCGAGGCTAAAATCATTACAAGAAAAAAACTTCAGGGTGTTTCTCACTTAACTTCTCCGCGATAATGAGGGGAAAATAGTTTTAGGAGTCTGGATGAAGTGATAAGTAATGTACTTACATTTCTCCCTCACATGATCGAGGGAAAAGCACTTTAAAGGATGTTTCCATAAGTTTACCGAGGAAATTTGAGAAAGATATGCTTATGATTGATGTAATTTGAGGCAAGTATTCTTAGAATATTTGGTTCGGACGAGGAATGGTTCGGACGAGGAATAGGGAGGTAAATTGAAGATTTGGCAAGGGCTAGAAAAATTAATAACTTTTTTTTAAATATGGGAATGACTGACACTTTTTATAAAATTGGAACTTATCTACAACTCTTTTAAAGTCTTAAAGTGGTAAATGAAAAAAAGATAAATGTTATTTTTTAGGTATTCACAATTGCAGGTAGGTACATGTAGGTTTTTGATCAAAGGATACATTTCAAACTATTTTAGGATATCTGATACCTTTACAACAGTTTGAAATAACCTGGCTTTGATTACAGTAGACCCTATGTTACTTTAGTACTTTTTATCACTCTTAAGTTATTCCAAATACCATAATGGACACTGCTATATAATGGTGGTCACTTATATTTTATTCCTATAAGAATATTTCTATAGTGTTAATTTGTGCCATCTCCATATAAAATGAGAAGTATTGTTGAACTTGTCTAGAAAAGCCATCTTTTTTGGTTTCATTTTAATGTTCTTTATAGACAGGTTTAGATTTTTGTCTTTTTAACAGATAAGCAAATTTTGAAGTGCATTCAAACTTTTCAGTGGTAGATTCCACATTACTTCACTAATAAATGTACTTTACAAATAGTCAAAACCACACGCTTTCAGCTTATTCTTAATGTATTATTTTTTTAATAATCCATCAGTTATCAATTATTTGGGTCACCAGAATAGATTATTAGGGTGGATTTATAGATAAAAGAACATATGCTTTTAACACCAGACTTGTAAATGTGCAAGTGCTTGCAAACTTTTTCTACAATAGACATTATATTCATCACTTAACGTTCTCTACTAATACCGATTTGAAACCACACACTTCCAGCTTTTCATTAATATACCCACTATTTTCATAATCCATCAATTTGCAATCGGGTCACCTGAATAGATGATAATAAAACGGAGGATTGGAAGTATTTAAGACACGGAGATTAGGAAAGAATTGAAGATAACAAGAAGTTCCTTAGAGAGTCACAATCTATATTTAGGATCAAAAAGCAATTAATTTTCTAAATTGCAAGAATACCACTATTCCTGTCACTCGATCATTCAAAGTGTGACTAAGAATTTCTCCTTTCTGCTAGTAATTAGGAAGATGCTATGTCAGTCACCTCATGCTAATTGGAGGACGAAATTAGCTTTTCCTTTCAGATCTATTATTCTACTCTTATTTGTGACTAGAATTGACAAACTTCATTTGACAACTTGAATATTGTATTTTGCTTACTTTAGTATACTTGACATGTGCCTGAAATTTGTAAATTTTGAAAACATTATTATTGTTATTATTATTAAATTCATGTAAATGAGAAGAGTTTGATTATTCAACATATAACTCCTTGGAAAATGTTTTTAGGTAAAACAATTATTGTTAGTTGTTAAAAATCAAGATTTACTTCTTGTATATTCTTTATTTTCTTAGTGCATATTGTAAGAGCACTTGTTAGGTAAATCCAACAAATGTCAAACTTTGATAAAAGTATTTTTACACAACTTTAAATGTTCCAAATACTTTTAAATTGATGTTTCATTAAAACAAAAAAATAGGACCTATATTCGTTGTCACCCACATCCCTGGTATATGGTGTAGGTAATTGATTCTCTAACCTGTTATTAAATCAACTTTTTGAACTAGAGGGAAGTAGGAGGCACAATAGCTCATTGGTAGAGCAGTGGTCTCGTAACCTGGAGGTCCCAGGTTTAAAACCAAGTCGAAACCCAGTAATCCTCATTACCAAGTCCTTTGGAGAGGACTTTTCGTCAGGGTCCCCTGGTTGCTTGCTTACAAGCATACACATGCTTTCTTTAATAGCAGGTAAACAAACTAACAACAAAACTAGACTGCTCCTGTATCAAGCCCTTATTGGAAAGTATAGAGACTTCAGTAAGTCAACAGGTTAAACAGGTAGTCATAATTGCCTGTTCACTCAGGTGATTTGCTAAGTCCGCTGGATAATCTCCCTGTCTAGAGAAATGATCCAATAGCTCCATTTCCCCTGGAAATTGCAGAGCGATCACTCTGGATATCCCCATTTTCCTTGGATTCTAACCCCCCTTGACTTACTGTAGGAAATGATCTCATCAAACACTACCCAAAACTTTCAGCGCGCTGGCTGACGATGGCTGAGAAGCCCCCCATTCCCGCTCCCTCCCCTTCTCTGTCTAGTCTAAAAAGTACAGACTTTTTGAAGCTGTATATGTACTTCCCTTTCATAGTCTTACAGCTCAGACCCTACTTACAGAGTACTATTGAGTAGTGAGTAATGTTACAGTATGTGTGGTATATTGGATAACATAGGAAGAATAGAGAGAGAGAGAGAGAGAGAGAGAGAGAGAGAGAGAGAGAGAGAGAGAGAGAGAAAGAGAGAGAGATAAAGAGAAAGGGACAGATGTTTATTGTGCGATTCATGGAATGGAGAGGGCGATAAAGAAGAGATAGACAGAGAAAAAAAAGGCAAGCAAAAGAAAGAAAGGAATAGAAGAGAGACAACAAGAATGATCTCACTATCAATTAATTTCTTAAACGTTTGTTCTTTTAAATCTTTGATGTTGCATACTTGAGATTACTGATCTTGAGCCAAGGCTAAAGTCTCACCTCTCAAGCCCATGGCTAATGTGATTTTAACCTAGTCCCTACAGCTTGTTCCCCTTGCTATCAGCTCTCCCCTCTTCTCCAGGAAACTCTGTCTTACGTTAACGCAAGCCTTCTCCTGGCCTACACCCCTCTCTATCTCTCCTGCACCCTTCTGCTTGCGTATGGATATCCTCTCAGAGCACAGAGCAGACAAGAGGGCTCAATTCGTCAGCTTCTGTTGTTGTCATGACGATCTGCGTAGCTAGCGAGGGTCCCCATGAATTGGTGGTGATTCGCAGTGATCGAGAACAAGCGAGGAGGGGACGACCGGCTCTTTCAAGGGCTTCTTAATGACACATTATTTCTTTCACTCCACCGCTGCGCTTACGCATATAACCTGGCCTTGCCGACTTCTTTAAGATCTGCTCATACCAGAACTTGTTACCCTAGGAATAAAGAAAGTTTCCAGTTATAGTTTCAACGCAGCAGACACTTTTTCAGTCTTTTCGTGGTCTCTCTCACTTCTTATCTTAAGACTGAAAGCCTCTCTTGTTTTTTGCTTCATTACTGAATTTCCTCAGTGAACTAATAGCATTACTGTGGATTTCTTATTAAACTCTTGTTCCCGTCTCGCCATATGTTGTTAGCCAACTATTGAATTAATCGTTTCAACATTGTGGATATACTGCAAGTGGATTTTTTGGCAGATTCTCAGATACTTTGGGACTTTTCTCAAAGTTTACATGAGGAAATACAAGAAAAGACTTTGGTGCAGAGTTGAACTTTCTCTCTTTATCATTGGATGACAGCTATGGTCTCATTTATTCAAGATATCTTTGATTCATGGATCAAGAGCTAAGGAAAAACAGCATCAGTTTTAGAATTCAAGCCGTAAAATATTTTCCTGGAATTAAACTTTTGCAGGGATCCTTTCAAGGAATTATATTGTAGCAAGGAGAAGTCTTCAGCTGGGAACTTTGTTGTCAAGCTATTCAGAAGGACTGTCACATCTCGTCATCTTGTGATACTTCTATATTTTCCACCATCTTATTTTCTTGCATCAAACCTTTTATAAAGATATAGGCCACTGACATTTTCGACAGCTCAAAAGCTTTCACGGAGCCACCATTATCGCAATCAACTATTCTCTACCAGTTTGAAACACCTTCTATTTGTCTAATCAACAATCCGGTGATCTCGATACCCACTTGTGACTTCATAGGATACATAACACCATCTGATTGTGCTGTCTGAGCTTATAGCTTGGATAATCATTTCGTATAACCTTCCTTATTTCTGGTGTTTTACAGCAGATGTCAGAGGGATTATTTTTTGCTACTCCTGAAACTTTACAAGCATGTTACCAACATTTATGTCAAAGAAGATATGCTCATAGTACAATTTCTAACATAGCAACAATATATAATTGAAGCTACACTGTTGCATCAATTGAACTGTTATAGAGCTGGATTGCATTCTCTATCTCGGTGTATTTCTTCATAGACGAAATAGAAACAAAGAAAAATGGCTTCACATGCATTGTTCATGTTTGTTGGTCGCATAAAACCAAAGCGCTCCAAATCACAACACGCAAAGCAGGCCCCTCTTCGTAAGAAACCACTCCAGGTAGGTACCCATTTTTCTGTGAGAGAACATTCTTGTCATGTTAACACTCTCCACCCAGGTGTAATAAATGGGTACATGGTATGAATATATTCCTTGAATGCTTTGAGTGCCCCGGGCAGCTGGACCAAAGCCATGGTAATAATTCTACTTTGTAGGTGCCTTGAGCATTCACTGGGCTCGATACAAACATGTGCAATGCGACGATATAGCTATTATTATTATTTTATACGGTGATAGGAAGACAAGAAATACAGTCTTGAAAATCATGTGGTCTGTATGTACAGGTTATATTACTCCCTTCATTTACAAGCATGGGGGGGGGGGGGGGGGTGTAGTTTTTTCTGTGGCTCACCACTTAAATGTTTACTTATAGTTGCAAAACATATATCTATGTCCAAGAGAAAAAAAGTAGATATCTGAAGCAGGTTTCACTATTTTTTCACTGTGTTCCTGCATGGTTTGTAAATCATTACCTGAACTTGTATTGTGGTTTAGTGGTTTGTAGTTTTGACTTATAATCAGAAGGTAGTGGGTTCACATCCAGGGCTGGTGCTACTCAACCAGAAGGCATTGTTTGGAGCAATTCTCATTGGCTACCAAATAAAATCAAGGATAATGGTTTTCAAAATTATTTTAGTAATTTAATAGACATAGTTCAATATATTACACACCACAAAAACTGGTCATTCAAAATGTTATTTCAATGTTGTTTTTCTCAACAATTAGCTCGACCTGATGAAACCTGGAAATACAAAAACAAAACAATTATGTATCAAATGGGCACTGGTCCAATTCCGCTATGCCATGGCATAGTGGGGGCCAGCCAAAACAAATTGAAAAGAAGAAGAAAACCAATAGGGAGGATAATTTTGTCAAAAAGTACAAGTGTGCACCAGCAGAGTTTGTGTCACAGGGCTTTGTTGTAATTGTCAGTTTTAAGAATAAAGTTGTCGTCTCATTTGGCAATTTAAAACAATGTGCCAGAACATGGGGGTGTAACGTGACTTGAAAAGTAATCAAAAAATTTTCTTCAACAAAGTAGATCTGTCAGTGTAATATATTTTTTATAGTAAAATTAGCTCACAATTGAAAATTGTCTGGTTCCTTATTTCATTTTTAATTTCCAAGTCAAAGAAGATTCTTAAACTTAAGGTTGTTATTTAATCGTATACACTAGGCAGATATCTAAAGGGTTTTGCATTTGCAAAATTTACCTTGAGTTTACATTTTATGGCGTATTAGAAAAAAGCTTTGAATAATGATTAAATGATGGAAGTACACAAATAGTGTTTTAATTATTTGTTTTAATTTGTTTTATTAACTATTCTATGTATTGGAAAAATCCCATGATCAATTGTAGAATAATTATTTTAAGACGTTTATGTCATCACCATTCATTAAAAACAAATTAATTTCCCATGACCCTAACCCAGTTCTTTTCCGAAGGAAAGATTAGATCTCTCTACAAACTCGTGAAGAACTTAAAATAGTTTGAAGGTTCTCACAGTTCTTGAAATAACTGCTCCAATGTGAACTGGGTCACATGATTCCTGGTGTCCAGAATATACATATTGCTTATTTTAATGTGTCAATAGTTTCTTCAAGTTACAGCATTAAAGAAAAAGAACAAATTCTTTAAAGTTTAGTTAATTTTCCAGATTTAGGCCAGCATTCTCTTTTTTTATGTTCTATTTATTGCTCCTCAAAAAGTTTGAAGAGCATTTTTTGTCTAAAGGCAAAAAGTGATTCTCTTCAAATTTATCTCTCTCTCTGAATTTGATATACATTGAAATTTTGACTTTTTTAAAGCTCAGTACCTTTTTTCTTTTGCAGCATTGAAAGATAATTACATGTTGATAATGAGAATACCATCTCGGTTTATGGTTTCATCGCTTAGTGAAAACAAATCATCTTTTGATAGCCAAAAGGGCATTAAATCCTTTGAAATTATCACAGATTTATTGCCATTCTGGCTGTCAGTGCAAAACATATTATACTAGGATTAAAGTATCATGTTGGTCTACAGATCCACACAATGAAATCTGAAGCTTTGAATATGCAATGCCTTTGAGAAAATTGCAATTTCATTTTTTTTTTCTCTAGAGCTTTGCTCTTGACTAATGTTGTGCTTCTCGAATAACCAATTTTTGTCTCTATCTGAAATATTAGCAGACAATTTCAAGTAACATATACAAGATAACTATGGTCGCATGTAATATATCACTTTTGTTTCAAGGGGATCTCAAATTCTCAATGATCATTCCAAAATTGTTTATCGCTCTGTATGTTTTTGGTTACCTTGGTGGAATCATACATCTATTAAAATTCAAATATCATCTCAAAATTCTGTGTAGATAGACAATGCAAGTGAAAGTACCAGATGAAGTAAGATAAAAAGAGACTTCTGAGTAGGAAATGATTTTTGAATAGAAAACAATATCAATTCCTTTCTTTACTGAGACAAAAATGGTATTTCTACAATTCTTCTTATCTAATTCATTGGCAAACGAGAGCATTTATTTGTTTCAATTCAATGGTTTGCCATTTCAGAAACACATCTCTCTGATTCTTTTCAGATAAATGTTTCTTTAATGACATAGTGTAAAAAATATTCTAGCAACATATAGCATCCAACAACACATTTTGTCATTGTAATCCAAAGGAATATCTAGTGATGTGGGAAATATTGGAATTGATAAATTACAATGTTTTATCCTTTTCTTTTTCTTTTATTACAGTCACAGAGGAGCCTTCCACATCTGGGCATCAAGCAGACAAACAAAAACAGAGTAAGTCAACCAATAGCATTTATGCTTTCATGAAATGTGACGTGGTGGAGGAAATGTATTTATTCAGAATTATATGTTTGTCTGTCAGTCTGTCTGTTTGTTTGTTTGTACATCTGTATGTTTGTATGTTTGTCATTCAACCTGTTTGTATTCATTTGTATCTTCATGATTGATTGATTGAATTATTGATTAATTGATTAATTGATTGATTAGTTGATTGATAATGTGAACCACCAGTAAGTTACCATAATAATAACAGTGCAAATGACAAAAGGGTGCGGGTGAAACTTGAGGTGTTTTTTTCTGTGTCAATGCTATTAAGTAGGTTACACTGGAGTAAACTAAAAATGTTATATACACATCACTGGAATTTTTGAAACTCTGGTTAAAGAAAGATACATAACATAATTCACAGAACAAATTTCTGGTGACTTATTGTGATTTTGAGCTAAAGGGTCTCATATTCTCATGGTTTTATGATTTATCAATTGATTGGTGAATTGATTGATTATGAGTATCTGTTCATTTGTCTACCTGTTAATGTATTAGTGTGCCTCGTTTGTTTGTTTGTGTTTTGTCTGATGGATAGCTTAAACAATTAATTGTGTATGAGTGTACTCATCAATGGCTGTGCATGTTCATTTAAAGGCTAACCCATCAAGGTCATTATGACTAATATCTAGGACAGGACCAAAACAAAAGGACTACCAAAATGCAGATCATCTTAAACAAGGTAAGACTGATGGTTTGAGTACAGTCAAACCTGCTTTAGTGACCACCTGTCTACAAAGACCACCTGTCTACAAAGGCCACATTTGCTGTTTCCTTTGAAAATGGTTTCTCATTGAACCATGTACTAAAGGAACCTGTCTATACAAAGGCCATTTTTTGTGTTTCCCTTGGGCGGTCGCTATAGACAGGTTTGACTGTACTACACAAGTACAGCCCTTGAAGTACATCTTTCTTGCATGAACTGAAGAGAGACAAAAAGTGGCTTCTTCTTCCGTATAACATCTTGCTGCTTAAGTGGCAATTAAAGTTTGGAGAGCAGCCACAAGGGCTTCCATCTACAGAGTTAATTCCTGGGCTTTCTGGCACACAGCAAGTGATTTTTCCATTAAAGTGTAATGGAGAGCATGTAGGTATAAGTTGATGTCAAGAACAAGCAGGATCGAGTACTTGAAAGCCAGAATGTGGTGAGATTGGTTGCATGATGATGCTGCCATTACCTGTTATTGCCACCACCATCACCACATCCTGTTACCATAGACACCGCAACCACTACTACTTCGAGTACCATCATGACCACAGGACCTGTCCACTGATGCCCGTCATTGAGAACAAGATATCCAGGCCCCTTGCTCCTTTAAACAGGTGAACAGCTGAGCTGGATACATCGCTAATGTTGAACAAAATAGAGCAAGATGGGGAAAGGGAGATAAGAAGCAGAGAGAGAGAGAAAAAAAAAGGGGGTGGGGAGGGGGGGGGGGGGGAGAAAGAGAGAGTGAAGGGGAAAATAGAAATGGTAATATATACATGCAAGCAGCATAACTAAAACATATTTTTTAACTCAAAGCAGAATTAGGAACAGACAGAATTATTAAAGAGAGGAGGGATGAAGAGAGAAATAGATTGTAATGCCTAATGATGAGCCGACGCCATTGAAATGACAATCCCCTCATGTTTTCTCCACAAAATATTAATATTTATTAAAGACCAGTCTGGACCTAGCCTCCAGAACCATCGATTCCATGGGCTTTAGAGTACATTCATCTCGCAAGCCCCACGGAAAGATGCGTAGCCAGATGGACATAATTCTGAGCCTCTATTTCCTTCTTTCCTGTCAATAAACCTTAATGGTTGTGTCAGGACAAAAGTTTTATCCCGAGGACAATTAAAGCTGGTACTGGTTACTCATTCCTCTGGAAGGCATTTTAGAGTATCTCAGCGATTTCCTTGATAGATCCAAGTGTCCCGTTAGGAAAGCATGGATATAACAATGTCAATTATATGATTTGTTTCAAGGTTTTCTTTTGTTTTGCAGTATACTGTAGTTTTATGAATGTATTGGTGATTTATGGTGTCCTTCAAAAGATGAGAGAATACAATCAATATGTATAGTTTATTAGAGGAAATCAATGGATGTCACTGAAAAGAAGTTTTAACAGATGGATTTTTTCAAACCTATTATAGATAAAGTCTATTTGGTCTATATTCTTAAATTTAAAACCGAATGCTGGGTTTGAGCTTGCTCTAAAGTAAAGTTTAACACCTGAGGTTAGAATTAAGTCTGAAAGTGTGTGTCTTTTGCACTTGTTTTAACATAGGAATGATAGCTGGTATATGGGCCTTGTAGCTTATTATGATTATGGATTCCATATAGGAAATAAAAATTAATTTCAATATTTTTTTTGAAACTTTCTTTCTGATCCTCTTGTTTCAGTATGGTAATGCGACAGAAATTTTAACAGAGACAATATTGCAAGTTCAATTTAGCATGAGACTCTTTGTCTGTCACAAAACATTTAAAGTAGTTTAGATAATCTAAAACATAGCCTACGAGTCTAGAAATACAATTTCAAGAATTAGGGCAAGAGTGATTATTAAGCTTGTGCCTCTCAATCCTCCTTCCATTTAAAGTAGGAAATTGTCTGCCCCTTCCCCTGTTGTGCCCCCTATTAATTCTGTGTGTTTACATGAAAGAGATCTTTTATCCTACATGTATATGTTTAAGAGAATTTAATTGAATGAAACACATCACTGATTCACTGATTAGGAGTCTAGATATTGATATAAGACATCATCAATAAGTCTGTAAAGAAAAGAATTAGATTAATCCTTTGCCTACTGGAACTGGGTGGTCCCTGTATAAAACCTTTTGGAACGAGAGAATTCAGTAGTTAACAGGTTAAGAATATTATTTAAAAGTTTGTACCCCTCACTAATAAAAGAAAACTTGATCAAGATCTGACTTCCGGTGCCCTACATTAAATCTGCTTGGTGACACAATTAGAAGAAAATCTATGACCCATGTAAGAATATTTAATGAAATAAAACACACTTACATGTAGTAGTCCAGGCTACCATCTTATAAAGAGTTGCGATTAATTCAAGTCAATCGCAAGTCCTCCATTCAATGGCAAGTTTGCAGTCTCTCTTATGTTCGTAGTTGCCAGTGATACCGCAGTCACAAATAAGTTGTGATTAATATCAACTCGTTATAAGAAGAGGCCCAGATATTGACAGAAGACATTACCCTGTAGACCTAAATTTGAAAGAAAAATCATATAAGAATAATGTTCAAACCCTATTGTACCCCAAGTTGTCTCTGTTTGTTAACATGGAAATAAAATTTGTTGTTTAGTCTCAATAAGACCTGAATAACAAGGAAATGAGTTGTCCGAGATCAAAGCAATTCAATCTAGGTATAGTTATGTTTTTGGCACATTTCTTGATTTTGTCAAGGTGCAAGTCTAGAGTTCTTTTGAAGAACGAGGGTACTGGCTCATATTCTGAAACATTTGTTCAGGTATATACAGCTTTAACTTTACTGATGGTTTTGTTGATAGCACTATGTAATTCGAGTAGGTTTATTAGAAGTTGTTGTGTTGTATATTTCTTCACAATATTACGTACATTTTCAATGAAAAAAAATATCCCCTCTAATAAGAACAAACTACTTTTAAGCTATAATTCACCTGTTGAATATTTAATTGTTTAATTCCCAAAGGCTTAATACAGAAGCCACCCTGTTCCAGTAGTCAATGGGTTCACTTAACGATTAACTATGTAAACCAATCACTCTCCACTGAAGAAGGTGGTTATAACTCATTATACAACCATCTTGTTTTTGTACAAGCTTGAGGCATTAAAGGCTTATAGACCACAACAACAGTGTATGATATTTATGCTGAAGTATTAACTTACTGGAGACAGTTTTCTAAATGTTTCGACTCGGTTTTCTCAAATTGCACATTTCTTTTGTGTTCCACTCCTCTCAGACTGTTCTAGATCTGCCGTAGGTCAAACAGTTGCACTATTCTGCAGAGCTTCATTTGGAGTCATGAGGCCTGTGGGCTTTTTATAGATATCTCTCAAAACACTGTTACTTTCAATCCCGACCCCAAACAAAGGAAAGATATTTAAGAAATACATAGTGAAGTATCAAACAATGCCTGTCTCCCCCTATATCAGCTGTCCCCCCACAGACCTGTTGTAAGAATCAGTTACATTTCCTGTTTATATTTTCAAGATGTTTTCTGAGGTCTGCGTCCTGTCTCTTTGTCCACAATGCCTTATAGACAGCTAGGGCTCCACTTTTTTTTTTGGTCTGGACTGCAATATTGTTTGCCTATATCCATTGAGCCCTATTTGAAAATTCTGAATTTTGTTTGGGGGGGGGGGGGGGTCTGGACTTAGATTTTGGGCGTCCATGTGTCCCTGATGCCATTTAGTGTCAAGCCCTTTCTTAGATAGCATGTATTCCATTGTGATGTCAACAAGACAAATACTGGTATTTATGATAATCATTGACAATGAATTGATGTGAATCCTAAATACCAGGAAGCTATTATGATTGATATTGCTTTTTTTATCTATCTGTCAAGGTATCTTCTCCCAGCTTGGAGGTTGATTGCAACACTTTTCCAGATATATC
The DNA here is from genome assembly GCA_035222895.1 of Strongylocentrotus droebachiensis. NCBI lineage: Eukaryota > Metazoa > Echinodermata > Echinoidea > Camarodonta > Strongylocentrotidae > Strongylocentrotus > Strongylocentrotus droebachiensis. Next base: position 286,020 of record JAVYIG010001499.1, on the reverse strand, counting down.
TCTGTTTCTTGCCACTCTAGTACACTCTTGCATTGCCTTTCCACTCCTTGTCTTCTTAGTCCTTGGTTTCCTTCTTGGTCTGGTACCTTCTACTTTTTCTTCAAATAAAATATATTCTGTTGTGCACCTGCTAAAATATATTTGTACAAGTAGGTCCAAACCTTGAGATACTGCTATTTGGACATCAAAACTGTTTCAAAGGTGTTTTCTTGAATAATTCTCTTTGACTTCCAAACAATTGATGATGCAATTATTATTTTTGTTTTTAGCTGCACTTTAGTCTCTGACTCACATGACGGAAGTTGACATAAGGTAGCACATTTCCCAAGAAGCTGGGTATTAAACCTCTGTCAGTTAATGATCAGAGAAATACCCCCCAAGAAACGTTGGCTTCTCTCCAAATTATACCTGCACAACTTGTGCCTCTCTTCCTTGTGTGTTTCAGAAATTGAAGATGAAAGATAATCCATGAGGAGTTAATTGTTGTCTCTCTCCTTGAAAGGGGGAGGTTGATTATAAAAAAAGATTGGAAGTATATATCACGCTCAGCTTATACATGTGAAAGTGACTTTCAAAGGAATCATTTTTGCTATTTCTTTGCTCTATCAGCCTTCTCTCCTTGTCCCTTCTATACCTCTCTCTCTCTCTCTCTCTCTCTCTTTCATCTACTTTTCTCATTCTCTGGCCCTAGTTTTTCCACTGCACACCCCTTGTCTGGGCTTCAGTGGGCTTCTTATGTAGTGAGGACCTCAAATACTTCTTGTGAAGCAAAGATTTCAAAGACGAAGGGTGATAAGAAATACCCCTTAATTCAAAGGAGGGTTCTGTAAGGTGAATGGCCAGTTCTAAACAAAAACTTTGGAATATTTCCAGAGAAAACAAAAGAACAAGTGAGACAGGGTGAAGATGTGATAACACTCGATCAAATCATTGCTTCAGACAGCTCCTTAAGGGGCTTTTTCTATTACCTTCTGCTCAGAGCCAGAGGGGCATTAATTCTTACATATCTTGAACCAAAGAATGAATGCCCTTTCAACTCTCAGAATATGAAAATCTTTTGAAGTCTTGGAGGAATTCATGACTCTTCATGTTCCTAATCCAGGGGGAGGTTCATTTAAACTTCATTTCTGAAATGATATTAGGCGTCTCTTCAGCTACGATCAAGGGGTCTTTCTGAGGACATCTTTGTGGCCTGGCAATGTAAGCTTGAGTCACAAGAAGGATCAACTAAATCAGCCCGTCTTAGTCACACGGCCATGATTGCCAGCAAAGTCGAAGACCTCTCTAGCTGGGCGGCCACGTGCTGTTGGCTTTCCACTTGATATAAGATGATGCATGTGGTATATGAGTAATCTATAATTTTTGCAAGAACATACCCCTTTTTTTGGTTTTAAGGGGGAACTTTCCTTGGAGTGTTTCCTTACTCATATATCCAGGCACCCACCTTGTTAATAATGAGTCAAGAAAATTGATTAAAGTTTGAAGAATGATGAGGTGGGAGGGTTGTAGGAGAATCATAAGATTTCCAAGGTTACTTATTATTATTTTTTTTTGTTATTTTTAATGTTCTTGGAACTGTTCTGAAACCACGCAATGCAAGGAAATGCACAAATTTTGTGGGCAACTCTGGAAACAATTAAAATTACGAAGAGGAAGAGAAGGGATTCTTTGGGGTATTAAGTCATCAAGGGAAAGTGAATTGCCTGAGGGCTGAGTGAATCAGTTTGTCATTTTAAAACTTGGCCTATGAGTACTTTATTCTTCAAATAAGAAATGTATCATAAATTGAAATAAGAGGGATGTATGGTAGCCTACAGATCGCAGCAAAAACAAAACTATTTCAAGGTTCAAAAGAGTGTACTTGTCAATTCAAACACATTATTTTCTGCATCAGAATTCGACACTGCTTGTATAGTAATTTCTCGACATGATCATTTTTTGGGGGCCAATTTTTTCCAATTTATTGTTAACTTAAAGAAGGCTGTGACTGTCATTGACAAGCTTTTACAGTCTTCTTTTGGCCAACTAATGATTTGATATTAATATTGGTAATCAACCCACGTCTATCTTAAATTCGCTTTGACTAAAAACTAAATAAAGCAATATAACTAAATTAAATTTGTACATTAGGATGTGAAAGTATGTTCATGTAATTTTTTACATATATGTAATAATGCTTGAAACAGTCTATACTCCACACTGTTTTCAATCAAGCCTAATAATGTTCAAAAGTACTTACCATTAACCAACTCATTAAAATTCACATTGAGCGAATTGCAAGTTGTAGAAAAATTAGTAGCAATTTCCTGGCTTGCATTGAGGATAAGATTTGCATGTATTTATAGCTTGTCAAAGATCGACGAGGATGTCAAGCGCGTAATCCAGCCCCGCATGCTTTGCTCTCGCAAGTCTTGCATTACTATCGCTCTTGAAAGAGTCTGCTCAGCCCGTTATATGTTCTCCAATTAGCGGTCCCCGTCACCTGGCAACTTGTTGACAAGCGAGGGAGCTTTAATCCCTAGTTGACGATGATGCGTTGGCAGTGTGGTGGGATTATGTAGTATCGGTCTGGATTAGAAATAAGAAGATAATGGAATTGTTTAGATACACACAATTTTTGTAAATAATTTTTTGGAGGTTGTATGGATGATATATTTGGAGGACATTTTATTTGTAGGATCTTATTTGTAGGCTATTCTTGATTCTTTAGTGACCTTAGCATAAATATATGTGATATCATGTGAATATGATTTACAAAGAATGTCAGATTAACCCATTTTCGTTACTATGCTTCATCTGTCCTTTTGTTAGTCTTAGTGCTCAATTGGATAATATTTAAATGTGTGATGAGGTGAAGGGTACTGAAGTGAGCACTTCACAAACTGTTTCTTTACCAAATGCTTTGATGAAATTTATCTTTTGAAGATATTACAATGAGCTTGAAAGTCAGAAAATTTCACAACATCATGCATACAAGCACCTATACAAACAAATTTAACCTGAGTGAGTGAATATCAAAATAAAACTAATGTATTGTACACATAATATGACATACAGAGCAAAAATTATTTTATGTGATGGGCACAGAGTGAAAAAAAAGGAGAGAAAGTCTATTGATTAGAAAGAAAGTTAAAATGAGGAAAGGAGAACATTTTATCCATTAGCATTGCCATATTTCAGCAATGTAAGAGCTGAATTACTCAAGAACTATAAGTCCTAATTATTACCTAATTATTAATTCCTACTTATGATATTCCAATATAGCACTTAATACATCTACAATGTCACTATGATTTCACAAAAATATGATTTCACAAAAATATTCATGAAATGATAATAACTGCATGAAATAACAGTCATATTGCAGAACAATCTATAAGCATTTTTTAAATACTTATTCTACAAATCTGCTCATCTAATTATCAGTTCAAGTTACATTTGTTTTAGATTTCGGCATCACTAATTGCTACTGTCGGCTAATGATATCTTACGGATTACAAAATCAGACGCTGTTTCCTGGTTTGAAATCAAACTTGCTCATACTTAGGCCTTCTTCAGCTACCAGTATTAACCTCCTAACCGAAGAGTCTTATTAAAAATGCTTGTGAACGTTGCAGAAACTAAAAGCGCAGAATCATTTGGTCCTGATTAAACTGTCATTTGGAGCTTCTGTCTTAGTATTGATGATCCGAATCATAATTCTTGACACTGAATCCCCTGTGTCCTGTGCTGATTTTCGTCAATGATTTAGCAGCATTTCCTTTGATAGCCTAACCTTTTCCTCCTATCTCAACTCCTAATCGCCTGGGAGTGTGATCAGAAGATGGTGATTATCATTTCTTAAATCTTGCCTCTAGGAGCTGCTTCTGTTTTGCTTGCAGATGTAAGCTATCTTTATGGGGCATTGGATATATCAAATGCTTTATCTTTTGAGTAGTATCTGTTTTTAGTTTAAGATTTTTATCTTGATAAATAATGGGATAATGACAGCCGACTGTTGAAGGTTGGAAACTGAGATTGCATTTCATGTAATTAAATTTGTTGATTATTTCTGTACTAAGCCCTATGGCAAGCATATTATTTAGTTTATTAATGATCTTTTAAAGTGCTTCTTTTGATGTGTAATTTGATGGAAAATCTATCATATCACTTTTATTCATTAGTCATTGTTTGTTGAAAATAAGAGATAATATTTATTCAAGTATTCAAGAAAACTCTGTGAAATGTTTGGAAAATCATGGGAAATCTGCCCTATTATCACCATTCATATGCCATATGAAGGGATTGCAATGTCAAGATGTAGTATCCAGGGAATGTTCTGTTGCGATGATGTCAAATTAGTCAGAAAATATAATCAGGGAATTCAACTACCTCCCATGGACGTTGAGATCACAATCTGTCTTCCTTCCTGGAAGGAATAGCCCCCTCTATGTCCATTTTACACCGTCAGTCATACCGGGCCGTAGCTATTCTTGCTGTAATAAAATGTGATTGCTGTGTCATGACATCCTCAGCTAGAATGTACAGGATACGTTTAGAAAGCAAGAAAATTTGAATCAAGATGGTGAAAGAAAAAGGGACTGAGAGGGTGACAGGGTAGAGAGAGTTATGAGAAAAGAAACTTGGAAATTATATAAAGAAGGAAATACAGACAGTATGAAAATTAACAAATAGGGAGAGAGGGAGAGAGAGAGAGAGGGAGAGAGAGAGGGTGCGAAAGGGAGAGAAAGAGAGTAAGAAGTAGAGAGAGGGGGAGTGGGGGGGGGGGGGGTGGAGAAGAGAAAGAGATGGGGTTGATGGGGGAAAAGAGAGAAAAAAAAAAAAGAGAAACAAGGAGAAAGGAGATCTACTTGCAATTTTACAACAACAACAACAAAATTTAGTATGTCATAGGTGCATACACAGACTATTTTTGGAAAAGAGGACATGTGACCATCTTCACTTCTCACCCAGATTCTTTCAAAGGTCTCTGATGTATTTTCAGTGTGTAAAAACCCACTCTCTATAATCTGTTTTGGTCAGAGCGGATTCCAAATGGCAATGACGGCTTTCAAACTGCATTACACGGCTCACGGATCCTGCATATCCAGCATTCCTATGGTGAATGTACGTCAAGTCCTTCAAATTCTGAATACACTTATGATATATTTTTAGAGGAGCTTCACATTGGTGGATAGTAATTATGTGAAGATACAACATCTTTATCCTTTAACATGGGAGCATTGATGCATATTTATCATTATAAAGAATCAAAATTTTGCTGTCTAATGAAGATAGAAAGACACTTAGGTTGAAATTAATCAGATTTTGATTTGAAGATATACTCTTTATTGAACATAGGCACATCATGTAGTAATACAAGGCTTGCATTCAGTTTTATTTGTGTGAACTGCCAGTAGTTGATCCCTTGAAAGTCTTTGTGATCGTGTTAAAAGCAGAAAGGGAAAGTACCATCTTTCTTTTCACGGTATATTTCAAGTAGGCCTACTTTTTGTTGTCACACACGTAGCTGTCCTACAATGTCTCAAAGTTTCCACCAAACTTAACCCATTTTCTACTGAAATATATCATTCCCATATACTGAATACAGGACCCCCCAGGTTCCTGAAGGCAATGGGTTTAAAGAATATAAAGGGATGAAAGAGAAGGAAAGACCTTTTATCAAGGATTGGAAAGAAAGAATGACAGGTAACAAATATTAAGAAATGCCAGAAGACATAGTTCTCTCAACCCAGAAGCTGAAGCAGAAGTTAAAAGTACCACCTCTTTCTCTTATTCTGTATTGATAGCTGCTTATGTCATAGCTGTCCTTCGAGGCTCAAAACTTCCACCAACATACAAGTATAGGAAAGACTTTTTCAAAGATTAGAATAGAAGAATGGCAATCAAAAGGAGAAAACTGGCAAGAATTATAAAAAATATCACTTACACACCTGGTTACTAGGATCTACCTCAATTCCTCTTCCCATGCTGAAATGGTTGCCAACGTTTCCTCTTCCTCCGCAGCAACCATCAAGAACCGCAACAATGGCATGAGGGGTGCAGAGAGCGTCAGGGTTTGATTAGGTTTGGTAGCTAGATACCGATCTTCGATTCCGTCACACTGGGCACATTTACACACAAGAAGAAAATGAAATGAATTGTGATTCAAATTTCACTTTTTATGCCCTTTCACACACAGAATACAAGTGATCTTGTTTTACTTCTTATCTCTTTTCTTAATTTGTATGTCACATTGCGTATACTTTAAAACTCTTCTTACTTCTTAGTTCAAATCTGTCTTCTAAATCGTACATCTCCTTGCCTTAGTTGTTACATCAAGTCTTCCACCCAATTCCATTGTAACACAAAGCACATTGCAATTAACCATACTTATTCTCAAAAGTGAACTAAAAATGCCCAAAAGTGAGAGTCAGGCCCCAATTTATTGCAATTTTGAAATGTGATCAAAATTTCTTTATTTAGTGAGATATTTTGTTCACACTCTAAAAGGAAGATTTTGATCTGACAGTTGTTTGTGTGAACAACCCCATACTGTCAAGTTCGCTCTTTGCTGCTAGGACTTGAAGACGTGACTTTGTCGCCTTCTTTCCTCCCAAACCACCTAGCTGTTCATAAGATGCCTATCTCACCTGATCTGATCAGCTGATATCCCCCTCGTCATTTGGGGTCCTTTCTTCTATTCCCACCTGCCAGAACTCTGGGGTACTGTTGATGGTGGTCGTGGGCCTCGTGGCGTGTGGAGGTGGTAGCCCTCAGGGAACTCACGGCTAAATTAGAAATTTCTGCTACAAATTACATTCCACAGGGGAGGGGGGGGGGGGGGGGGTGACGAGGAGGGGGGCTTTTAGAGTAAGTAAACTGCCAAATCTTTGATAAAAGAATGTGAGAAACTATGAAAATTAATAATCACATATTTTTTTGTTTTGCCTACATGTATGAATTACAATATATATTCAGAATTCTTTTAATTAGTATCACAGTATCCTTTTTTTTTTAAAGAAATTATTTTGTCTTGATTCGATAACTTTATACTTTTGGGGGGAAAATTTCCATGAAGGTAACTCACTGATAATGATAAGAATCTCTTGCCACCCCATATGACATTTGTTGTTCATTATTTTGGATACATTATATTCAGTGTATTACTCAAATCTGCTCCATATACGATTTAATTTGAAAGGTTTTCTTTAAATATTTTAAAACTTAGGAAATGTGCCCCTGAATCTTATGTGATTGCCTTTGACAGAGGCTTAGTAATAAATCTTTCATTTAGTTTCGCTCTTTTGTGAATTGATGGAAGAACATCCAAAAAAGTGCCTTTGGCCATGATGAATTTTGGATAAGCGCTATAATAAGAATCATCGGCTTATAAGCCTTTTTACGAATAACCCGAGGCGAGTATTATAGATCTGTTTTTAAGTTCTGATATCACTTGTTCTCTTCCTGCTTTGATCCCTAATTTAGTATTTTACAAAGAATTCAGGAATTCATGTTTTGTTTTATTACAACATTATCATTCTCTATTTGGTACGTAATCACATCAGTCTCAGCTAGGCATGTTGGGCTGATTTAAAGAGAATAATTTCCTTTATTTATTTAAAACGGTTTACTGAGAGGAAATCATGCGCTGACAGATGGCTGAATTGCAGACTCTTTTATTACAATCATAATAGATAAAAATGGATACATAAATTAGTAATAAATCACTGATATCAGTGAAAATGCCACATTTTTGACGATTGACTTATTCTGGGGCATCATTAAAGGTTTATCATAATAACTATCGGGATATCAGGCATAGAAACAGGTTGTGACAAATAATATAACATTCAACATCATTCATTTTGTCAATGAAACTTGGCAGGTCAGCCCTCTTCCTTCTTATACCCTGCAGTTTACTTTCTTCAGAGATGTGTATCTCACCCCCAAGAGAGGGCAGTATGATACAATGATGGCTAACCATTCTTGATTGGTCAGTTTGCCACTGATGGATGGAGCGGCCGCAGGATAAAATGAATCATTTTGACGTAATGTCCACTGAAACTGGACATTAGATGTTGGATGCGTTTAAGAAATAAATGAGGATGATTAGAAATTGATTGGTGCTTGTTTTCAGGAAGAAGAGATTAGTATGAGGGAAACAACAAGGCCTGTATCAAAAGCTTAAACTCACATGGCTGAAACTTGCATTTAATTCAAGTTTAACAAGGAAAGTTAAAAAAAGGTGCAAGTTTGCCCCTTTTCCCTTTGTTGAATAAATAGACCCAGTCCACTGTCAGGTTTAATTTAATTAGTTGAATATGGGCTTCAAATTATAAGTTCGAAATCCAAAATGTATAGAACCCCTATATCTTCCTTTCTTCATTTTGCAGTATGTAGACTAGATATCTACTGTATTGGTTGAATTGCTGGAGAACAATGATACAACTCTGTAGCAGTGGACTTGTAAATAAACTTAGCTGTCACACCTGTGGGATTTTCTCTAAATTTTCTAAAAGACTGTGCTAAATATAGCAGCTCCTGCCCAGAGCTCCTTGAATTACTCAACTTGTGTCCCTACGAGACTGTCATCGTTTTCTGCGGTCACATGGTGTGCAAGAAACATTGGCTCAAAGATATATGCACATGGGAAATGCGAATAATGTAAATTAGACCGTATTAGTGCGATGACAAAATAATGAAAAATGATGTAGAATGACCGTACTTATGGATCAACCATGTTTAGAGGTTAGAAATGTTCATTCCAGGGGTATTTAATTCAAAATTGAATTTGTACAGCATTTTGTCTTTCTGAACTTGGAGATAACAACCCAAAAAATGTGGACTAAATTTGCATCGGCCATGTGTGTGCAATTCAACTAATTTTAGTAACAACGTCTAGCGGATCATCCAGCATAAAAAGAATCACTTGGGACTAAAGGAATGATAGACAGAGACTTGTATCTGTTTCCACTTGGAGCTCTGATACAAATTAGTGTATGATAACTACTACATATACAAAATATTCGATCCCTATTTATGATTAATATGCCTTTTGGATTGAGCTTATTGTTAGCTTCCTTTGGACCAGACAAACTTATTTAAAAGCTTAGAACTTGAGCACTGATAATAACTGGCAGATTTTCAAAATGGTATTAATCAAGCCGGTTTTATGACTCGCAACTGTGATTATTCTGTAGCTAAAGGCAATATTTGAAGGATCTATATGAATGTTTTATTCCCCCTTTGCATTAAAAAGTATGAAAAACAAACATAAAAAAGTTACATATTGTAGAAAAATGTATTACTGCGGCAGCAACAGAAGAAAATAAATGGATAATAAACAGGGGAAGCATTTTCTTTTTTAATAGAACTTTGTTACTTACGAAACAAAAGTAATCTTTTGTGCAAAATTATGGAACTAAACGTGTAACAAAAGCCTCATTCTGGCCTGAAAAAGTTGAGCATAAACGCACCCAAAGTCTACTAGGCTCCAGTGGAAGGGGTAGATTCTTTGAACATAACTTGATGACCACACATGCGTTCACATTTAATAAGGACAAGGTAATGTGGCAGGGTTAAAGGGGACTTGTGTCCCTTTGTACACCCAGGTAATTTTTCTTAAAACTTTCTTAAAATGCAGTCTTAAACCTTGGTGGACTCGTGACCCATGGAAAAATCCCAAATATTTCTTGACAGCCTCTGTAATTATTAACTCCTTGCCTCCGGGAACTGGGTGGCTACTGTATTAAGCCTATAGGAATTAATGAATTCAGTAGTCAATTGGTTAAGATAGACCTCTGGTTCAACCCCCATTATGGTTGCCTGCCTGGCTCCGGTGTAAGGGTTGGGATAGGATACCTTTGACAGAGCCTCTTGATCTGAACCTTTATCTTCTTCTCTCCCGAAAGAACACCCGTCTCCTCTGACAAGCCCTTCTTTTCTGACATACCATCCTCATCACCAATCCCAAAGGATGATGGCTGGCCTCGGGAAGATGTCCTGATTCATAAAATATGCTTCCTCCTCACAAATCTTGGGGCATCTGTTGCTAGTTTGCCGTTCTTGGTGCGGCACTCCAGAACTAACAAACCTGAACTTTTTTTCCTCCGGGGGTTCCTCACTCCTGGATGATAGGAGTGGCAGTCTACCCTGACGACTCAAGTGCCTGGTGAGGATAGTCTGTTTCCTTGCATCTTCTTCTATCAGTCTCTTCATATTCATTACAACTGTAAAGAAGAAAAAAAGAGAGATGGAAGAACAGCTAGGATTTATAAAAATCGATATAACAAAATTTATCTAAGTTTTGGTATTCATAAATGTTAGAAAATAAAGAAATTTTAAAAGTTGAAAATGATAATGATTTGCCGAAGAAAGGAGGCATAATTATTTAAAGCAATTTAGTAAGAAATTCAGGAAGGTAAAGAAAAGGTTCTAAATCTTCAAAACAAATCTTGAATATATACCTTCTTTTAACAACGAAGGCAGATATTTTGATTTAATGAAAAGTCAAGAAACGCACAACTAGCTGTAATGCTTCTTTTTCTCTGTTTAGGCATATTTTTTGACAGGTAATTTGCGCCAATAACCTTCTATTATAACAACTATTTTCAGTACAGCAAAATGATGCTTCTTTTCTTTGTTAATAAGCGTCATTTGTGACAGGTAATGTGCTGCTGATAACCCTCTATAATTACCACTCAGGAATTAAGTCATTGTATCCTGGTAATGTGATAAATTTAGAACATTCTTATATTAAAAGGTGTGGGATTTTATTTCCTTTGGGGGAGGAGAGTTCCTCCTGTTTCAGCTGAGAAAAAATAAGTGAGTAATAGTCAAGTGCATGCTATTCTTGAATACCAAGGATAACTATAGGCCTGGCTTCATCAGACTGAACTTGCAAAATAACCCGCTATTTTCAGACTCAGGATATTTTCCTGAAGCTTGAAACTAACTCTGAAGGGCACAAATTAGCCCGCTATTTCGGAAACAAGACCAAGATTTCTCAGGATATTTTCTCAACCAAATATAGCCTGCTATTTGCAACTGCGGGCTGATGAAGACGCAAATTAGCTGTTTAATTTGAGATCGGGCTAGTTAAAATAGCAGGTTATTTTGCAACTTTGGCCTGATGAGGACAGGCCTTATGTGGAGTATATTATTTGAATGAAAAATTAGAAAAAACACATATTCATACAGAGATACTCAGTTAAAAGTAATTGGAATTCATTTGAGGGCTATAAAAAAATCAACATTTCACAAGAGTTAATTGTTAGAGTGGATCGATAGGCCAATTAATTGAGATTTATATCTTTTAGATTTGTTTAAAGATAAACACTTTATTAATGTACGTGTACATGTAGAAAGAAAAGATTAGTTATCAATATCTAATCCTTTGAGCATGAATTGTGTACTAATAATATAGATATTGTGTATAATACTTCATGTGATCAGATTCTATATCTGTTTTGATTTTTAAACTTGGTTAACTTTTAATCTTTTGATTGAATTAAATTCATAAGTACTTTGCATCTTGCTGATGACTTGATGACAGGATGTAATCTTTGATAAAAACTGACACAAATAGACGCAAATACAAACAAACAGACACAATGGATCAGATGAGTAGATAATCTAGATAACAGATACACAGACAAATAAATGGGATTACCAGCTGCATATTTTAGTCCAATCAGCTGATGTTTACGACAAGCCAATCTCACCCTCTCTCGGTCTTCACCGGAATTGGCACTATATTTACGCTTGCTCCAGCCAGGAAGTTATTTTTTCCTGCTAACTAATGCAGCCGACCCACGACGACGATGCGGCTCGTGCCACCCCTAATATAGATTCCTGGCATAGTTAGAAGTCTTTAATGAAACTGTGATGGGATTACCAATGAATTTGTTTAAAGATGGATGCCTAGAATTTGCAGATTATGCTGCCCTTGACTTCCAAGTAAAAGAGTGTTTGGAAAGTGGACAGTGATGTCACTGGATGTAGAGGACTATTTCTAAGGAGCTTTTAAGGAGCTGGATGTATTCCTGGAAGCAATGTTGAGATGACTTGGGTTAACCCTTTCAGGATAGGATTGATATTTAGGGCTAAATTTATCACGTATTGTTTTTCGAGTTGGCAACAACAATTTTCTGTTATTGCTACATTAAAAAGAAAAAAGTCTTTGAAAATAGTAAACATGGGTGAGAATGATTTTCAAAAAGTTGAAGAAGAGAAATGACCAATTTTGATTGAAAAAAATAACTTTGAATCTCTGAAAATGTTGCCAGTTTAAGGATTTTAAAGCTTATTTTATTTTTTTAAATTCCTGGGGAGTGTTTCACAAAGATCCTAAGTAGAACTTAACACTAAGTTGGACTTAAAAAGTATGGACAGCCATTGGAGCCTTAAAATGAAATATATTCAAAAGCAAAAGTTGGGAGTATTTTAGACTTTTCATCAATTCCACATCAAGAACATGAAATCTCCCATGATAATAGAAAATATGAATGATTTGAATCAACATTTTATGCCTTTTAAAAAAGAAATTACAAAATGTTTTCAAGGATGCTAATGGCTTCCCATAAATTTTAAGTCCAACTTAGAGATAAGTTCAACTTAGGATCTTTGTGAAACACCCCCCTGGCATTAAAAAAAGGGTTATCACGTAGACAGTAGAATTTTGTGAAAAGAGCATCATCATCATTAAGAACAACAACAACAGTGACAAGACTATAGCTTCAAGACTACTGTCTCTCACTTTTTTTCTCCAAAAGGCTCTCTGAAGAGTCATTAATTGTGCAGTGTAGGTAATAGGAGTTTGTTTTAGAGTGACTACTTGTTAATAGTTGTTAATCCTCTTATCCACTAAATAGAAAAAAGAAAGAAAGAAAAACAAAATGATTGAACAAAACATGTAATCAAATTCAAACGTTTTAACTGAAACTGTTGAGATCCAGAAGAGTGTTCAAAAAGCATATAGTCAATCAATGCCATTCTTATCTGGCTCTTGGAATAGAGAAAAATCAGAAAATAAATTTGGACTTAGATCTGCATTTTGTTGTGTCAAAGAAAAATGGATGTCAGTGCAGGTCAATCATAATCTAATGCCAATAAAAGAAAGGTAGTAGATCAAATAACTTGCTAATGAAGGTTTTGGACTAATCTGTACCAGATTTCTTTAGAAATGTTTGTAAGCATTCTTTATTTAAACACAGTTGAACATCATTCATGGAGTATGTATAGATACCCTTCAATGTGGGCGGGGATAGAAAGAGTGGATAATCCAAAATGAAAGAAGCACACACTTCTGAAATTACACATGATGACAGATCTCTTTTCCCTTTCAACATTAATTTAATCCATTCTATTCTCATACTTCAGAGTTTTTGGAGGAAAAGAAGGGTTTGGGGGATTTTTTTGGGTGGATGTGTGGGTTACAGCCTAGATCCTGTGTGTTTGAAAGATTTGAGTACGGAAAAAGGTGTTCAGAGCGTGAAAGTCCCCTCATCCTAGGAGGGTTTTAGGGCGGCGAGACGAAGATAAGGCAGTGATGTGGAGAGAAAGGTCGGTGTACATGTCAGACTGCATGCTCTTAGGCTCTCACTCCAGACAACGTGTTCCTCTTTGGGGTTGCCATGGAAATAGGGTTTGTTTGAGTTTATTTCTATCTCTGATTTTTTTGTTGCTTGCAGATGATGATTTCTCTGTATATTGTGGGAATGTGTTTTCTGAAACTGGATGTGGAAAATCTACCTGTCATGATACACTTTAAGAATAGAAAGAAAAAAAAAACCCAAACAACGTTTCAATCACTAAATATTATTATCTAATTTAAATTGAATATCTTTTTCATTATGCTAGCAATTGTCCACCAAAGCACCCTTATTTGCCCCCCTCCCCCACTTGTTGGTATATTTCATTCTTCCCTTAGTCTTGGAGCTTCTGAAAAGCAGTCGATCTTTCATAAGTGTAAAACTGTCATCAGAGAGAGAGATAGCCTATAATCTAGGCGGAGTGTCGAGCTTTTTTCTTTGCTGCTAGACTAACCTTAAGCAGAACGTCTGATGCGGCGAGACTACGAACCGTGAGCCGCGCACCGCCTATACTCACTGGTCTAGCTTTAGTCGCTGTTTTTTTTATTATCGACCTTGAATCCGTGGCAGTTTTTCGTACGAAAACTGCCACGGATTCATGGTCGATAATAAAAAAAACAACGACTAAAGCTAGACCAGTGAGTATAGGCGGTGAGCCGCTTCGCGACTCACGGTTCGTAGTCTCGCCGTATCAGACGTTCTGCTTAGGGTTAGTCTAGCAGCAAAGAAAAAAGCTCGGCACTCCGCCTAGATTATAGGCTAAGAGAGAGAGAGAGAGAGCGAGAGCGAGAGATGAAAGGAGAGAGTAGATGGATTTAAAGGGAGAGAGAGAGAGAGAGCGAGCGAGAGCGAGAGATGAAAGGAGAGAGTAGAGAGATAAAGAGGGAGAGAGTAGAGAAATAAAGAGGGAGAGAGAGAGAGAGATAGAGAGATAGTGAAGGAGGGAGAGAGAGGGAGAGAGAGATGGGGGTAGAACGAAGGTGTACATGGGAGGAGGAAGAAGAAGAAGAAGAAGAGAGAGAGAGAGAGAGAGAGAGAGATAGATAGAGAGAGAGAGAGAGAGAGGCATACATAATCTTGAGAAGAAGAATCAGTTGTTCTCATATTCAGGTCACAACATCAGCAGGATGAATTGAAAGGCGCATTTCTTAGATGCCTTGTAGGAGAACAAACTAGTGACCAGGGGTCCTCTAAAGGTTTGCTTTGAGCTAATATAATTTTAGTTGCCACTATGTTCCACACGTTAACAGTTTCCTCAGTTGTTTGGCAGAGGACCTGCTAATTTAAGTAAGAGAGGATCAATTTGTTCACAAATCACAAGCTCACCTTGCAAGCTAGGTGATTAGGGCATATGTATTTACTGAATGACCTTGGGATTGTTTGAGGCACTGCCAATAATCTTGTCATCATCGGAAGTTCATCACCCATTGGTCAGAAGCGGATGTTTTTCATTTCATTTCAGGATAGGATGAAAGTTGGGAACAAAAGAAGTAATGGAATGCTTGAATAGAACTCAACTTTGTTTTAATGAGGGTACTAGTTCAGTTCACGTTAGAACCACACAATTAATAGGCAGCCAACAAAGAAAGGTATCACTATTTGCTAGTACTATCCAAGGAACTTTATTTTCCTTTTAATTTTCCTTTTAAATGAATAGGGGACTACTAAGTATTATAAGTTTTGTCATTTGCTAGTACAGTCAAACCTGTTAATAACGACCGCCCAAGGGAAACACAAAAAGTGGTCTTTGTAGACAGGTTCCTTTAATGAGAACCATTTTCAAGGGAAACAAAACATGTGGTCTTTGTAGACAGGTGGTCACTACAGCAGGTTTGATTGTACTATCCAAGAAACTTTATATGATTTGCTCTTGCATTTCATCCAGTCCTATTCATTGAATGCATCCTCTAGTGACCATTGACTGATTGGCAGCCCAGTTGTAGAAGCACCACAAAGACCTCACTTTTACTTTACATTTCAAGTTTGACCAATTCCATAAGGTATTTCTTCAAAAGTTGTAAGGAAAACAAAGATACAGATAGACCAAAGAAAATTCTCTTGTTTGTTTGATCCGAAGCCAAAAGTATAGTCATGGGAAGCCACAGTAACCACACTGGTCAGTTGTCAGTGGATGTATTTCATTGCCATCGATGGTCTGAAATTCCAGAAGAAAACAGATATAAAAATGTTTGCACAAGTGACAAATAATTTAGTTGTAAGCCTACCTGGTTTCACCACAACACATTTATGTCTTCACATTCTGTTGAGTATCTAAATCAACACCTTTCAAAAAAGAAGAAAAAATGAAAGGAAAAAAATGGGAATTTATCACTGTTTGCTGTTTGTGGTATAAGCTAAAATAATGAGAATTATTACAACTATTCTTATTTTTCCTGGATTGGTAGTCTGTTTTTGCCAGTAACAATATGAAAATGTCAATATAATGTCAGTAATCATTTATTTTTTTGTTGTATATATTTATGCAATCAAGTTTCTTTATGCTTATTTCTGTTTCCTTATATATCCTTTGTAATTTAAAAAAAAAATGCAGTTTGGCCCACAAGCCACAAATGATTTCTTTACATCATTAAACCTTCCTAAATAAACAAAAGAGTAATGTAAAATCACATGCAATTCACCATCACAGCTCATGAATTTAATTAAATAAACCATGATGATTTGTTTTCAATTAGCCATGAATGGAACTGATGAAAGTAAAGCCAGAGAGATTTAACTAACTAATGCTATGATTTGCTTGGTCTAATGCCAGTGATCTAGTCACGGGGTGTCATCACACAGACGGGTCAGTTGCGGATGTATTTAATTACATTAAATGGGATGTAATTCAAGAACAAAACAAATCTGAAAGTGTTAATTCACACACACAACAAAGCATGTGACATATAAATGCTTAGGAGTAGGAGCTAGGAGTTGGGCATTGGAGTTGGATGCTGGAGGTCCTGGGTTCCAAGCCCACTCTGACTCTGAGTCCTAATGCCTCCTGGTTTGAAAGTATTGATTCTCGAGTACCCAATTCCTTGGATGGGGCTTATTGCTGTAGGTTTTCTTAGTACCTTTTGACAGTATATTGGCAATTTTGCTTAGTGCTGCTTTGTAACACTTGGGGCAGTGTTGTGATCTCATAGATATTGAATTAAAAAAAATGATGTTAATTAAACTGAAATACAGTGAACCTGCTTTATCGACCACCTTTATATTAAGACCTACTGTCTATAAAGACCACATTTTTTAGTTTCCCTTCAAAATTTTTTTTCATAGAAACCTGTGTAAAGGAACATGTACATAAAGACCACCTGCCTATAAAGACCTGTTTTCCTTGAGCGGTCTTTATATACAGGTTTCACTGTATTTGTATATGGAAGGTAGTATAAAGTGAGCTATATCTTGATATCCTGTCCATCCCCTTGTGTCCTAAACCACTCCTTTACTTCCATCCTCTCTGGCTAATGACTGCCCTTGACTGCTAGCTAGTACTTCCAGTTTCATATCTTCAAGTTTATTCTCTTGCAATATAGTAAGGCTGTGCACAACAGTGTAATGAGGTACCCGAGTACACTCCCGGGCTCACAAGCGAATACCCGAATATTCGGACGCCATGTTTTGTTATAATTTTTTTGATTTTTTTTTGATTTTTTTTGATTTTTTTGATTTTTTGATTTTTTTTGATTTTTTTGATTTTTTTGCCACCACCATACCACTCGGCAGTTTCCCAGGTCCCTCGCCAAAAACGCATGCAATTGTACTTCGAGTTGCAGTTGAAGGCGCTGATTTAATAATAATAATTAACAATGCTGTTTTAAAAACCAAAGATGGCAGAATAATCCATTGTTCTCTGAGTCCAAACAGAAATCTGGACATTTGGTCCCAGTTTTTGAGTGGTGAGTTTGACAGTGCTTGAGTTGGGAAACATTTTTACAGACGGTACCATGCCAGCGGCCGCCGCTCTCCCTGGCACGGGTAAGCGTGGCCCTGGACATTTTTTTTACCCGAGTAGTTGTCAACCGTGCGGGTAATCGAGCATTCGACTACCCGTCGCAGCCTTACAATATAGTTCTTTTCCCCGATTCCCATGATTATTAAAGTCCTCATGAATCTGGTACATGTATATTAGTAGAGTGCTAGGTAAGCAAAATATTGAAGGCATCAATCATTTCTATAGGCAAACTTTTGAAACCCACTTATAAAGTTATTTGCTGTAAGGGGGCAAGTAAAAATGAATGAACTATTGTTGACTATATTGCTATTAAAACAATTCACAGTACAAACAAGTGGTTTGAGTAATCTGATTAACTGTTTTTGCATTGGTACAGTCACCATTCTAAATTTGTCCGGGAAGACACACTCCTTCCTCAAAACAAACACAAAACAAACAAATCAACAAATATAACATGGTCATCATCATAATTTGCCATCAGGAGTGAAAAATATATGGCAATAAGCCCCCCCCCCCCCCTAAAAAAAAAGGATCCCCACATTTGTCTGATATTTGCAACAAGGCTTGAAAAAATGATAATTTACAGGCACTAAAAAAGAGATACCTGTTAATGGAGAGAGAGGGGAGGATACTTGCCTACCCCCCTCCCCCTTCCTTTCTTTATCCCGCTTCTTGTCTCCAATGTGTTAATTCTGTCTGACCGCATTTCTAAAAGAAATGTAAATCAGTTAAAGAAATAAAATCTCCTTCTTCCCCTAACTTGAATATAATCCTCTTACCACAAGCTACCCTTGCCCTCAAAGTGTCAGATGACTTGAATTCCTGAGTTATGTATCATTTTTCTTTCTTCTTTTCTGATTTCCATGAAAATTGAGTTTTCCTACCCATTCACAACCTCAGCATTCTTTCCATTTTTCTTCCTCTTCAAGTTCAACAGTATTCCAAAATGTGTTGAAAAGCTTGTATATAATTAGTTTATAGCTAATGAAAAGGTGGATGATATTAGAATGGCCTTCCATAGGTTAAGTATGATATGCTTCAC
Source organism: Strongylocentrotus droebachiensis (assembly GCA_035222895.1). Lineage (NCBI taxonomy): Eukaryota > Metazoa > Echinodermata > Echinoidea > Camarodonta > Strongylocentrotidae > Strongylocentrotus > Strongylocentrotus droebachiensis. The sequence continues at coordinate 267,449 of JAVYIG010001499.1, read as the reverse complement.
ATTTAGTGAATTTAATAATGAAGTGGACATATCTCTTTTAATCTTTTGAACTTTATATAGTCAAATATTCTTTCCTCTTTTTTGTGGTCTTTTTTCATTTAAACAATATCTTTCCACATTTATATTTGTTCTAAGTGTCCTCTATTTTTGTGTGTGTTTTGTTTTCTCTCTCTTTCTTTCTCTTTCTCCTCTTTCTCTTTCTTTCTCTTTCTCCTCTTTCCCTTTCTCTTTCTCTTTCTCTTCCTCTTTCTCTTTCTCTTCCTCTTTCTCTTTCTCTTCCTCTTTCTTTCTCTTTCTCTTTCTTTCTCTTTCTCTCCCTCAGTCTGATATGTCTGTCTCTCTCAATCCATAATTCATTTTAATGTTCTCTCTGCCTACACTCCTTATGTTTTAAATGATTTGTTATCCTCTAAAACTTCAATATTCCCTCTTTCTTCCCTTCCTATTACTATTGATCTCTCAATCAACCTTTTCACAATTGAATCACCTATGTATTCAAGCATCCATATTTCTCTTTCTTCCTAAAACTCTTTGAGAAAAGCCTATTTACATTTCTCACCTCTTGCTCCTTGTATGTTTGTCTCTCCTATTCTCCCCCCCCCCCCCTCTCTCTCTCTCCATCCTAGACACATCTCAACCGTAAACCCACAATTCAAAGTCCCCCCATTTTCTTGAAAAAATAACATCTTTGAGAGTTTTGTTTGCCGAAAGTCTGCCGTAACCTCTGGGTCTGGGAGAAAAGCCAATCATTGCAAAGAGCTAGAGAGAGAGAGAGAAATAAAGCCCACAGATGCTGGAATTCCACAGGCGGTATTCCAGCGACCCCAGTAATAATGTCAATTTGTGATGCCGTCACATGTTCCATTAACTTTGCTAAGGCACTTGGATTCTCGCCCAGCTACTGGATCGATGCCATGTAGTTTAGTTGTAACTTTTTAACAGTTCTGTGAAATGTGCCTATTTTCAGCATAAATGCACATTTTGCATAGCTTGTCTTTGCTCTGGATTATATGTTCTCACTGCTGCTAACTTCTCTGTAAGTATGATCAAATTGTAACGCTCTACAGCTCAAGTGTTGGTTTAAATACCTTTGAGTCCTGCATCGCAAATTTTCACTAACACAGTAAGAGAAATTGCCTGTAGCTTTCATATACTAGATGGAGCCTATATAGAACTAGTTGGTGTTCCAATAAGAATTAGATCTATTCCTTTTCTGTAAGCTTATCATTTCATATTCAATCTTCTTCTTCTTCGTTTGGTGCTATAATGGCCATATAGTCAATCGTGGATGTATGGTATAGGTAATCGTGTAGGCCCTGTTTTTTTTGCTTTGAAAGATGCGACTAGAATAGAATAAATGTGGTGCTCTGGTAACATGGGGGGGGGGGGGGGGAGGGGGGTCTTATCGAATGTATTGCAAATGAACTAGGCATTCATTTGGGCCTGTGGAAGGGGGTACTTTCAAATTATTTTCCATTATCTTCCCCCTCTCTCTAATATTCCTGTTCTCTCTCTTTTGTTCACCATATGGGGAAGGGGGGGGGGGATTGGTTTACATATTCCCCATGCCCCCTGTAGCTACGCCACTTTATATGCCCTTGTATTGGATAGACTTGGCCTTCATGTCTTGCACATGAACTATTTTTGCCTTGACATCATGTGGTGGTATGTTTTCTTGCAATGTCATGGGGGATTTCCCAAGGTAATGATAGGTTCAGTCATGGAGGCTTGGTCTGCATGTGTTTATAGCTCATGGTTAATGTGAGATGGGGTATTTTCTGTCACATTTATGCCACAGCAAGGCTCAATTGAGGACTTGTAATATCCAGAGGCAAACAGGTCTAGCTCCCATCCCTCCTCCCCACCTCTGTTCTACACTACTGAACTAGTCGGTTTCGTCAGTTTCTATGTTCCAATTTAATTATTTGTTTATTTTGAGTTGATGTCCATTTTAGCCCACTGACTAATACATTCTCTCTGTCCCATAGGCTTAATGTAGGAACCACAATAGTCCAAGTTGGCAATTGTTTAACTACAGTCCCTTTTTCACACATTTATTTACTCACTGTCCACCCCCCCCCCCTCCCCCGTCTCGCCCTCATGATTTTGTTGAAGTTGGACACATGAATTATTCTGTTCTTCAAATACCAGTGTGACTCATCAAGAGAAAAACAGAAATCAGTTAGTAATTTCAGGCATCATTGATTTTACCACCCACCTACCCGTCTTTCAAACAAAATTTTATGAGATGTGACAATTACCCTCACACATTGCATGCCCATGTTACCAAGTCTGAATAAAATATCAATTCCCCATAATCATCATAGCACTTCAGTCCTAGCTAGGCCAGTCAGTCAGCTAGCTAGCCACAAGTATTATTGAGTCAACAGATTATATGCTTCCCTTCTCAGCTCACATTCCATTCCGATATTTCATGTTCATGTGTGTCCACGAGTCCAGAGGTCTCCCGATCTCTTTCAATTTTGTTTTCGTTTGATGGTTTGAAGAACGCTGGAACTCCATGGGAAGACCCTGACTGTTTCATTGAAGAAATTGAGCAAGGTGATGGCCTTTACCTATTTGTTTTGTGAGTTCATGCAGGACTCAAGTGTTAGATTTGTTCACTAGCTAGCACTTGGATAAATAAAGAGAGCTATTGGAAATGTTTTGTTTAAACATAGAAGTGATTATCTTTACCCATGATTTGTAGTTAGATTGTGCTACAAGTTTCTTTTGTAATCAGGACAGGACTCTGTGAATGTATCACTGAAGAAGTTGAGCAAAGTCAAAGTTTAACTGGGCAGTGGGATACGTACACAGAGAGATATTTGTCATGCTTGTTGGTGTAAACATGGAAGCTACAACACTGAACACAGAGTTGGAAAGATATGATTATCTGTAAAGAGGATTAAGAACCTCAGATATCTTGGAATGATGAGGATGTTGATCTGCTGCCATAGATATATTTACCTGCTGGATTAAGAGTTTGTTGGATTAAGGGTTCGTTATTGGATAGGCCTGTCCAGTTTTGCTACTTGGTAATAGTACTGAAGAAAGAGGAATTGGCTGAAGTTGACAAGTCTTTTAGCGCCTGAATCTCTTTCTTTGGATCATAGATTTGTAATATTGACGTAAAGGTGAGATTATCTTCAAGACGTTTATTTCCTGCTGCTTGCCCTCATCTGTCTTTCTTCTCCTCACTTTTCTTTTTTTCGAGGCAGATTGAAAGTACATGTTAATGTAAGAGTTTTGGTAAAATGCTAAATACAGCTAGCTATAACATGCAATAAAATATTTGATTTTTGAACAGCAAGGAGGCATGACAAAAAATAGAAGTTGTAAAAAGAAAAGAGATGAGGACAGAGGAGAAGAAGAAACATAAAGAGGAGCTGAAAGAAGTCTAAAAGAACAAAAAAAGATAGTTCTGAAAAAGGAGAAGAGGAAGATGAGATATTTAGTGAAGAAGTTGATTAGAAGAAAGATGTAAATGTCAAAACTTTGAGTATGATAAGGATATAAAGAGACAATATAAGAGAGAGAGAGAGAGAGAGAGAGAGAGAGAGAGAGAGTTTGTGCTTCTTTTGGCTTTTATCTTATATTCTGGGTCAGTCATCAGGTATATTTTACCAAGGAATTTCCTTTCTTATACTAGTTTCTTGCAGATCATTTCTATATATCCTCTGAGAATTTTGTGCCAAAAGGGATAACAAGAAAGAAAAGGAAAAGGAAAGAAAAAAAATGAGGAAACTTTTCAAGATTTGTGGTTTATGAAGTCATCAGTTCTGGTATCTTACACCAAGGAGTTTCCTTTCTTATACTAGTTTCTTGCAGATCATTTCTATATTTCCCCTGCGGACTTTGTGCCAAAAGGGATAACAAGAAAGAAAAGGAAAAGGTGAAAGAAAAAAAGAGGGAACTTTTCAAGATGAGACATTTGTGGTTATGAAGCGGAACAGTAGTGCTGATAGACTTCTTCAAAGAGATACACATGAATAGATGAACATAAATACATGATATTAGTGGCAATATGGCATTTCATTTGTCATGTTCTTGAAAAGCTAACCACAAGGAACAGGTTTCTCTGTAGCTCCCCCCCCCCTCCCCATTTTATTTTCCCTGCAGGGGGCGCCAGGGTAGGCTCGTGATTCATTCAATATCAATCATAACTTGACTTCAGAAATAATTCATAATTCTCAAGTTGACATGTTTCTCTCCATGAGTCATCGAATGTCATTTTTCAATTGATTTCCTAGGGAATTGATTGATAGAAAAAAGGACAATTATTATCCAGCTCATTCCTATGTTCACATCTGTGCTTTTTTTCTGGCTATAGAAAAAGGAAGTTGAAATGCTAATTCCCTTTTTTGTTCTTTTATATTCTGGACGAATATTGGAGAGTCACATCGTGTACCCTACCACAAAATAATGTTTTACCCCGTAAATTGTCCACCCCATGGTGTCTTTGTATTTTTGAAATTTTCAGTGCCCAATCTTTAGCCTCTCTTTTCAATGCGTGCCAATTCAATTTTTCCAGTACCAATCAAAATAGTACCTCTATCGTGATTCATTTGTTGGAGGATTACAAATTTCAACTTGAAACTCTGTTTGTCTGAAAAGGCAGATTTGTTGTTCTAGCTGTCATAAATGTTTGCATTCTTCTCAAGCCCTCCACTCAGTTGATTATTATCAAACTTCTTGCACGATTCTGTTTAATTCAGATTGCTTTAAATACTGTTTCATGCTGTTCATTTCTGAAAAGAATTTTTTCTTATGAATTAGGGTATGGTCTAGAGGATTTAAAAGAACAAAATAATAAAATGCCATTTTGAGTGTGAAAGAAAATGTAAATTATAAAGAACATAACATTTGGTTGTAAAAGGAATCAAACAGAAGGCTGTATCCCTAATATTGCCCCCAGAATGTGCATTAAAATCCATAGCAGTCTGAAAATGACGTCAAAACTTGCTAGATTAGCCCCTTTTATATCGATTAATTTTTCGACCATTTTCCAGACTTTCCCCTACATTTGAATAAATGTAATCTTGATAGAGTTTGAGATGATATGATCTAAGACTGAGGTTCCATGTTTCTTGGTACCCTTTCATGGCCCCATGAGAATAAATGTAATTTTTTGATTGCATCAATATATTCATGAACATACCCATTAAAGGCATCTTGAGTATCAGATCCCAAGATCTTTGTATTACTAGAAAATATCTGATCGTATGTACATTTAATTGAGAGATCTAAAAGGTTTTTCATATATATATGTTGATGTGAAGCAACATATCTTGATTTATTTTATTGTTATTTTGATTGAACAATTTCTTTTTTGGGGGGGGGGGGATGAGGGCAAGGGTTAGAGATGAAAGATATCCCTCATCTCTACATTGTAAATAACCTCGAATGATTTAAGAGATTAAAATAAGGTACTAACAAGTCCACAAATAGATATGAATTCTGAACCTTTGCCAAAATTGTTTCTAACATGTGTACCAGGAACCTTCCAAAAGAAACAGTCAAATCAGATGCATTGAAAGTAAGAAATACATATTTATTCAGGTTGTCTGGGGGTACCTGTAGAAGTTCAACATCTGTTAAAGATCAGGGGGAATTGATACCATTTATGATGACATTTATTAGTTATTACTCTCTAGGCGTGTCTGCACCATCTCGAGATTGCCAAATATCCAGCTATTTTGAACTATCCCGATCGAAAGCTATCCAGCTATTTGCGTCTTCACCAGACCGATACGCTCATCACCAACTAGCTCGAAAAATAATCTCGAGATTGACGCATGCGCACTTCAGTGAATGACTGTACGGCCAGCGCGCGGATTTAAGATTTTACCCGCGCTGTAAAACGTAAACAAGTACTGGCTCGCTTGTCCAGTGAGACATTATTAACACCTAAGTACAACGGCGAACAGCAAACAAAAAACAAAACAAAGACAAAAACAAACTAGACGAGTAAATGCAGAAAACTGACGATTTGAACGCAAAAAATACGGTAGATGTACGCTGAGCTAACTGAGTGGTATAGATCACATGTGCGCGCTAGTAGAAGTAAACAACAACACGGAAAACCGGAAATCGTTGTGCATGATGGGATCGGGATTATTGACTCCGTACTTCGGTCTGGTGAAGACGCTCGCAAACTATCCCGCTAGTTCGGAAATAGAAGGATATTTTGCAAACTAGACCGAGATATCTTGGGATATTATCCCGACCAACTATCCAGCTAATTTGCCACTTCGGTCTGGTGAAGACGCAAATAGCTGGATAGTTTGCGATCGGGATAGTTCAAAATAGCTGGATATTTTGCAATCTCGAGATGGTGAAGACACGCCTTCTGTAACTCTCAGTTTCAGCTGTTTAAAGTGTTGGATTTATGGCATAAATAGACAGATATTATTCAGGAACAAATTTTTAATATTAATCGAATTTGGTAGATAAAAAAGAAAAAAAGGATAAAGATACAGGAGATAGGAACCCCTGTTAAACAAAAAAAAGTAAGAATTGAAAGATATGGACAGAGGGAGAGAGAGAGCAAGAGAGAGAGAGAGAGAGACAGAGAGAGAGAGAGAGAGAGAGAGAGAGAGGGAGAGACAGAGAGACAGAAAGAGAGATGGTGGAGTTTCATTAAGGCAGTTAATGTCTTCAGTAAATCATAAAGTCTGTCTTCAACAGATTCTACTTGTGTTTCGGTACAATATTAATTGCCATTTTCCATATTTTATTGACCAGCTCGTTAAACATGAATGTGCTATGGACTGGGCCCCAATTTATCATGAAGCATTCATATATATCTGCTGATGGTAGTTGATTCTGACACTGCGGTTGATTTGATAATAAATTTGACCCCTTTTCACCGAATCCCAAGAGGTTTGTATGCCAAGGAATATGAGGGGGCAATAATGTGATTTATCTTGTTCCGAGAGGTTCCAAGAGTCATGTTGCGTAGGTGTGATTAGTGCAGAAAGATTTCATCTGCGCATATCCTTGGTAGAAAGTGTAGGAGAGTGCATTGTCACTTGTGGTTCAGTGGTTAGTACTATCTGTCAAGAGGGTTGCTGGTTCAAACTCTATTAGGTGTCATTGATGCAGAAAGATTTCATCTGTGCGTATCCTTGATGGAGAGTGGTACTAGAAAGTGTTTTGTGGTGCAGTGGTTAGTACAATCTGTTGAGTGGTACACTGGTTCAAACTTTACTAGGTTTCATTGATGCAGAAAGATTTCATCTGTGCATATCCTGGATGGAGAGTGGAAGAAAGTAGAACATGCATTGTGGTTCAGTGGTTAGTACTATCTGTTGAGTGGTACACTGGTTCAAACTCTACTAGGTGTCATTGATGCAGAAAAATTTCATCTGTGCATAGCATTGTTAAAAGGTAGTAGAAATTGGAATGCACACCATAGTTCAGTATATTAGTACAACCTGTTGGGTGGGTTGCTGGTTCAAAACTTTTCTATGTTGCTTAGGTGTCATTAGTATGTTATATATATATATATATATATAAACATAGTTCAATTGTGCATATTCTTGGAAAGTGATATACTAGAAAGTGACTTGTGGTTCAGTGGTTGGACATGAAAGATGGTCTGAGGCATGGGTTGCAGATTCAAGCCTTTTAATGCTGCCTGAGCGTCCTTAGTTATATTAGCTAGTGATTAGTTTTTAAAGGTAATACAAAGTTTTGGGAAATTTTGAAAATTGGGTGGATAGTGAATCTTTACAATTTTGATATATTTGGATGCCCCTGTGGATGTATTATAAGCACTAAAAAATTAGCCCCTAAAACACTTCTGTTTTCGAGAAAAATTGAATATAAAAATTTACCGGTGCTCCCGGTAAATTTTGATAAATTTCAAATAGCGCCTATGGCCGTACAATCGTAGCTGCGACCATGAAAATCTCAGAATATGTAGTTGGGATATATAATTTCCAAACGGGAATAGCTAATCGGTCGATTTCAGTCAGGAAACATTGTTTCATAGCTAAATTAATATCTTGACCTTGAGAGGGAGCTATACAACATAAAGAGTTTATTATTTATAATTTCATAACTTTAGACTCGATTTCAACCTCGACAACGATCAATGTATATTGTAGGAACGCATATGCTTCCAATATGTTAATCTGAACCGAATTCATGACCCCATACCAAAACTTTGTAATACCTTTAAGTAAAGCAACCTATGTACTTGAAGTATTTGGTTGCTGGTTCAAAACTCTCAAAGGGACATTAATTCGTTTTCATAACAGACGTTAAGTGTGCATATAAGAAGGAGAAGAAAATTGTAAAACTGGAGGTTCAGTGGTTTCATACATCAGGCACTAGGCTGAGAGGTTTAATGATTCAAGTCTAGCGACTTGTAGATAGTGATATGGAAGCACTATTATTTTGTTCTTTACTTCTCTGTTTTCAATGTATGTCAGGTAAATTTAGATTGATAGAAATTGAAGTTGGAAGGAAGGCACAATTGTCCCATTCCGTTAATCAAAATGGATCTGAGCATATGACTAATAATTCTTCCAGGAAATGTTTCAATATCTTGTTACAACTCTCGTTTCCTACTTCTGTTTGATCTATTCTATTTTGATTAGCTCTTTTCCCCTCTCCCACTCTTTCTCTCTCTACCTCTCTCTCTCTCTCTCTCGTTCTCTCTCCCTCTCTCTCTATCTCTCACTCTCTGTCTCTCTCTCTACCTCTCTCTCTCTCGTTCTCTCTCCCTCTCCCTCTCTCTATCTCTCACTGTCTGTCTCTCTCTACCTCTCTCTCTCTCTTTCTCTCCCTCTCTCTCTCTCTCTCTTTCCCTCTCTCTCTCTCTCTCCCTCTCCCTCTCCCTCTCCCTCTCCCTCTCTATCTCTCACTGTCTCACTGTCTGTCTCTCGCCCTCCTCAATCAGTAGCTACTGTCTTAATTAGAAGAGCATGTGTCTTTAATCCTTTAGTGTGAATTAATCATAGATCTTTTGAGATTGCAAACGATAAGACTCATTGCACTCTGCATGCCCGCGGAACTTACAGAACGCAAGGCGTGCAGAAGTATTTGATCTGGCACATTGCACATATGTGTCTCTGCTCATTTCTAACCTATAAATAACTTAACGGGGGGGGGGGGGGGGGGGGCAGATGAACAGAGATGGAAGTCGTGATTTTGATTTCAGGAGATAAGCTAATCTCGCCGAGATCGGATGATGTCACATTGCATTGGTAACATAATCCAGTAGTTATTTGATATGACTAGAGCATGTCAGGCATATTCATTCATGCAGGATGAAATCATTGTAAGTGATATCATCTGCTAAACAATGTGTGAGAGCTAGGGTGTGAACTTGTCAATATTTAGAGAATTCTCACAGCTCCAGAGGGGAAAGGTCAAACAAATGATTTCTTTAAAGGTTTTAGATGTCCAAACTAAAATCATACTCCTTATTAGTAATCTTGAACATCATCATTTTAAATTTGGTAGTTCAAGTTCAAAGTTCAAAGAAATTTAAATGGAATTTCTTGTTTATGCCTAATGAATATTCTGCTCAATCATTAAACTTTTGTATGTGTGTGTTTGGGCCTTGACAGTAATAATACAAAATTTTCATAATTGGAACAAAGAATTTTTCTATATATTTTCCTACATTAGAAGCATTTAGGAAGTTTGATCACCTGTTCAAGAGTTTCGGAGCTGCGCTTACACCTATAGTCAATTTGCAAGATTACTAGTTGTATGTTAACCATGGGTAGTTTTACAATATGGATTTACAATATGCCAGTTCCAGAGTAATGAAAAAGTGAAACTTGAGCATGGGTTTGCAAACCCAACTCTTTGTACACCATGCAATTTGAGACTGATGACAATGTATAAGGTGTCAAAACTATTGTGTATAAACAAAATTGATAGTGGGTTTGCATGCACACCATGCAAGCGATGTAGTACATAAATCACATAGCCTCTGCAAATTGAGAAGAACTTGAGTTCAAAATTCCAGAAAACAGACATTGCTGTTGAACCAAATTGTGTCTTTGTTTTTGGTGGTACAAATGATCTGCCTCCAAGAAATAACTTAGTACAAAAATGATGTTTTTTTTCTCATTTTTAAAGGTAATATGTAGATACCTATGGTATATGAATATTGCAAAGTTTTTCTTGTAGAAATCGTTAAAAAAAGAAAAAGATTATAGATCACATCAACTGTGATTATTTGCTCATAGTAAGATGTAGGCATACCCTTTGATTTTAGAAAAAAAATCTTGATTCCCCAATTCCAGTAAAAATTTTAGTTTTATATCAATTCTATTCCAAATGAATGGTGAAATGTTTTGCTGAAAGACACCTTTTGGATATAGAAAACATTCTTAAACAGTTCTGGAACTAGTATTCTCTTCCCCAAACATGGAACAAGAAAAGAAGTTGCCATGTTGTTAGAGTTTGACCATAGTCATGGTGTGACCATGGTGTGACCGATAAGACGATGGTCTGAGGAGATTACGTTAGAAAGGAAACAGGGGAGGATGGGGGAAGGGTCAGAGAGGAAGATACACAGTAATATGATCAGAAGCAGGAATGAAGGGAGGAAACAAGGTAGAGATCAGTTTGCTGGGGGTTCTTGAGAAATTATGTAGCAGGTTGTGGCCATTAGGACTGGCATTAAAGGCCCACTACACTACTTGTAGCTACTTGCGCCCTCTATATAACAAACCATGCCTAATCGGTGACCATTCGTCCCCCATAATCCTCTTTTCCTTATGTTAACTGAGAGCTGAGTTGATGAGATAACCACCTGTCCAGTGACCTTGCAGGGCAGTCTAATCCCTCCTGTAAACTATGGCAGATACGCTTTAAGACTAAGCTTGTGGGATTCTGGTATTTAGATGACCATTCATTTGAATATTGTATCGGTTAATGTAGTTATTGCCATTATCATTTCCATTAATCACTTTCATGAATGTCCTGATAATCTCATTATCCTTTTCCTATTTCCTCATCTATCTACTCTTGTTCCTTCTTCTCCTCTTTATGAATCATAGTATCATTATTTGTATCATCATCCCATTGATCCCCATCATCTTTGTAACTGTTTCCTCGATCCTCCCTCTCCTCCCCTTCCTTTCCCCTCCTCCCTATTCCTCCCTCCTCCCCCTCTCTATACTCCTCCTGCTCCTCCTCTTTCTCCCTTTTCTCCTCTTCTTCCTTCACTTCTTCCTCCTTGTTGTTGTCATCACCATCATAGTCATTATCCTCATCATTCTCCTCATCCTCCTCCATCACCATCATACTATTCTTGTTACCATCACCACCTTTATCATTATCATCATCATCATCACCATCACCATCATCATCATCATCATCATCACCACCACCAACACCACCACCACCACCACCACCACCACCACCACCATCATCATCATCATCATCATCATCATCATCACCATCACCATCACCATCATTACACATTCAGATCATCTCCATAGGCGTGTCTGCACTATCTCGAGATTGCCAAATATCCAGCTATTTGAATTATCCCGATCGCAAACTATCCAGCTTATTTGCGTCTTCATTAGACCGAAGTAGCAAATTAGCTGGATAGTTGGTCGGGATAATATCCCAAGATATCTCGGTCTAGTTTGCGGTTGTCCGTGTTTACTCGAGGTCAGTGGTTGCGAGGTCAGCGCTGAGCGGTATAGATCGCATGTGCGAACCGGAAATCGTTGTGCATGATGGGATCGGGATAATTGACTCCGTACTTCGGTCTAATGAAGACGGTCGCAAACTATCCCGCTAGTTCGGAAATAGAAGGATATTTTGCAAACTAGACCGAGATATCTTGGGATATTATCCCGACCAACTATCCAGCTAATTCGCCACTTCGGTCTAATGAAGACGCAAATAGCTGGATAGTTTCGATCGGGATAGTTCAAAATAGCTGGATATTTGGCAATCTCGAGATAGTGCAGACACGCCTCATGTCTCCAGGAACTGTACAAGCCAGCAAACAATCAAAAAGAGCGCCAGACGATTGCTGTGATTCACTGCTAGGCTATACCCATCATCGTCTTGAATGATTTCGATCTCCACCCTTGTCTCTCAGTCTCACTGTGTCGCTTGACAACAGAATGAAACCGATCGTCTGCTTGTATATTAGGAAACATCCAGTGGATGCATGAAGTCATGTTGGCATGTTGCAGTGTCTATATTCTACACCTCTGGGGGGCTAATGCCTGATCTGTATGTAGTTTTGGAGCATTAGCTTTTGTTGACGTAAATTACGCTTTGTTCGAAGGAGGATCACTTTTTTTGTACCAGAAAATGGACTCGACTCCCTGACGTCACAAGGAGATTCTATATCACTTTTGAACGATCATTAAGAGTTGTTTGGATCTAGACCAAAGTCTGCTCCATCTATTAAGTTCTTCTTACAATATGGAATTCCATTTACTTTATTCCTGCTCAATCAGTTTCTTCCTTTGTTTCCAAAAGCCTAGAAGTATTAATTCTGTTTAAATTTCTTTTGTAAATTGTGATAAGCGCACTCGTGGAGATATATTCACTATAAAGGAGGGAGTTATTGTAAAACTTTTCAGTGTCATAGTCATTTTAAACTGGTCATAAGTTGATATTGTTTATAGCTACTTCTGAAGAAAAGAAGAAGTTTTTATTCCTTCTCAAATTAAAAGTGGGTACATCTTTAATTTTGCTATTGTGGAATAATTTGTACAAGACCAAATATGCAAAAGGGCACCTTATTTGAGAAATTGTCCAACAAAAATATAGGAAGTGCTAGTATATGGTTGCACTACAAGTTTTATGGACTTACATATCTCTAGCTGATTCTTTTTTCTTCCATTTGTTAAAGATGATCTTAGACATTTAAGGAATACTCCAATACAGAGATGGCTCCACACTATTTATAAATATGATGGAGAATTATTTTTATCAGAGATGACATCAATTTTCTGTTTGGAGCCAGAATGTCTTTATCTCATATCATTTTACGGAATTGACACCCTTCTGGCTCCAAACAGACGTAATGTTCTCCACGTCACCAATGTGATTCATGACTTACCGATCCGATATGATGTCAGCTTCTAAATGAGAAGTCACTGAGGATTATGAGGATCGTTGTAATTGGATACCATGGAAATTGCTTGGATGCTGATGTGACATTAATGTGATGCGGTGAAGCACAGATGCTGTATTTATCCTGGATGTTAATAGATGAATCTCGTCTTGTTGGGCAATGGCTTCGCTGCAGAGGAAACATTTATTATTCTCCTTGGCATCGTTTGTGTTCTAATGGATGACTACTACTAGACATTTTCATGACTTGTGATGTTCACAAATGCAGAGAAAAACTTTTGCAATTTAAACTTTGACTCAAGTCAAATTTGTTGGCATGAAACTTTTGCGAAGCTTTAGCCCTATTGAAAATTGTATGCATTTGATTGTTTATGATTTTAGAGTATATATCTCATTATTCATTTCTGACTATCTACTAAAGTTCCGGTCTACAGCTTTGCATATTTTCCCCTGAGATAGAGAAAGTTGTTATTAATCTATGGAAATATGTTCATTCAATTCCAGTAAATATTTGTTTCCACTTAAAATACGTGTATACTCTGTACAGAAAGTTTTCTTCATCAAAGAGTTTCAGATTAAAGTGTCAATCCTCAGAAATAGATTGATATAAAACCTATAAAGGGATCAAATCTGTCAGATTAAAAAATCACTTTGATTCTCATAACTAGTGTTGATTCTGCATTGAGACCACTTGTCTGTATTCTGATTTGTTTGGACTGGGCAGTGTTTGCCCTTGTTTTAATTCTCCCTAGTTATTCTCCGTTTCCCTGACAGGGTAATGTGCCAACATTGTGACTCACTTTTCCTGCGGTGGGGATAACCCACCGCAAGAGACATTTCAGGTTTTATTCTTAGTTCAAGTATTGTCATACTCAACTTATCAATGCATGCATGGGACTACATGCAGGCCCCCATTTTTGTTTTGGTATGATCTTACAGGGGTGATAAGTAGGAGGAGATTGCCATGATTGAGTATGTTTCTCAGAAGATCAGTCAATAGGATGTCTTTGGGGAGTTGACAGACATCAAGTTTTGGATGCTACATGTTCTGGTGCGGTATATTGCTAATTTGAGTATCTTTTGGGATCAACTTGTCTTTGGAGAGTACGTGAGCATCAAGTTTTGAACTTAATGGTCCATTGAGTGTACATCAAGTTCTATCTTTGTAATAAGTTATTGCCAATTTGAGTTCTTTTTGGGATCAGCAGATTATTAGGGAGTTAACTCCACTAAAACTTTGTGTCAATGGATTAAAAGTGCTACTTTTTACTAATGGTCGAAGTATTAACAGTTTGAGTATCTCATGGAGTCATCATGTACGTTTTTTAGAGAGTATAAGAACCAAGTTTTTAACACCCTGTTCCAGTGGGTGTAAAGTGCTGCCTTTACTAATAAGGTATTGCCAAATTAAATAACTTACTCACTTCTCAGTTATACCTCTGGAGAATTAGCAGAAAGTTTGGGATGTTAAGTTTCAGTGGATTCAATTAAAACTTATATGTTACCTAATGAGGTCTTTGCCAGTCTGGTTATTTTTCTTAGCCCATGGGGATATCTTTGGAGTTAGCATCAAGTTTTGAAATGTATCCAGTAGATCTTAATTAGATCCTTTATAAATGATAATAATAATATTCTGTTTTTATATAGCGCTAAATACATTGATCCAACGATGTGCCTAAGCGCTTTACAGATATATTATTTCCCCGGTCATCGGATTCAGGCTTAACCGCACACAATGAATGAAGGATGTATTGCCAATATGAGTCTCAGTCAACAAGAGTAGATAGTGGATGTTATGTTCCAGTGGATGGTCAAGCGCTACTTTTAATCATCAATTAACACTTGGGAGACTGCTAGTTCGGGTAATTTACGATTACATAACTTATGCGGAACTTTCGGAACTTATGTTATGTATGGACATGCCTACAGCACATTCAACTCATGACCTGAGAGAGAGTCATGCTGCCTGAAAGCATTCATCTTGTTAACTCAGCTCGATCTGTTGGTCATTTAATTGGACATTCCCCCAACGTGCTGGTCAGAGCTGGAAAGTTATAAACAGAGAACTTTACAAGACCATTGCTCAATCAGAGGAAGCGTTCGTTAGTTGCATGGCACAGTGTATCATCATTCAATTGTATGATAGAGGCAGTACGTGAAAGAGGATTTCTTTTTGTATTGCTGGCTGCATGGCCCTGGCCTGGTTATTCATGCAATATCTCTAGCATTCCAATCAGTTGATGCCTGCTTTTGAAGTCATGTCCAGCAGTGTCCAGTGATGACCATCATTTTATCACGTTCAGCAGAGAAATATGTATACTATGTGTGTGTGAAGTTGAGGACCATGTGATGATCAGCGGAACATACTAGCTAGCTTTTGAAGTTTGAATGATGTCACGGACATAAGCATTAAGCGTTTTATGTGAGACTTGTCTTGGATGTTATGTGCAGCAACGTGAAGTGATGACCATCATTCAGTCACGTTCAGATCTTACCATAATACCCACTTCAATCGTAATCTTACGAAGGGATGAACTTTCTTACAATTTGGATTTAGCAAGCCAGGTACAGTGAAGAAGCTTCAGATTCAGTTGAGTTTTGATATTTCAATGTGATGCAGAGGATTATGTAACAGTCAAAGGAACTTCTCCTCAAAGTACTGATATTCTTTCGCATTTGAAATTCTGATAACCAGGGGAGAACCATCATATCTTTGTGTCTAGTGCTTATCAATCAACCAAAATTCAAGATTTTGTTCTGCATAATTGCTCTTCTTATGGGTAAATAATGTTCTATCTGCTTAAAATTGTTTCTTGAGTATATAAATATGTACCAATATTTTCTTGACATTTCTAGGAAGTAATTTTTTTCAAAGATGTTGGCCTAGCTGTAACTATAAGGAACAAGAAGTTGCGAGATAGGAATGCTTAACATTTTTTTAAAGGGTTATATATCACTTTCTATTCTTTGGGGGCAAGATCAGTCACTAATTGATACCTAGTTATGACTAATGCTACTTTCTGCAAAGTTGAGGTAATCATGATGCCATAATGACAGCTATAAGAGTCTCAACCTGTCTGTGGGTGTTTCTTTCTGACGTATTGTTGGTTTTTTGACCAAGGATAAACACATGTGTACAATGTCCAGCGACGACACTTAATTAGCCAAAGTGACCGCTCTGATGGAAGGTGACCAACTGACCACACTTCTCCATCAAAGAGAAATCTAAAAAGGACACACGTGCCACAGCTGTATAACTGGCAGCGGTGACTTGGCAAACGATGGGGGCCAAAGACAGTGTCTTATACTTTCCACCTTCTTTGCCTCGAGTTCGGAAATTTCTTAGCTGGTCATTGATATTCTGGCCGCTTGGACATCCTTCACGTTCTGTCAAATCAAAGATGTTTTACATTGCTAACATCCTTCTGTGTTCTTGACCGGAACCATTTCATGTATCCTGTGACTGAAGAATTCAATGCATGTTCTTGAACGTGCTATATCTGCCTCTCAGTGACGGTCAAAGGTGTTACATGTCGCAGACATCCTCTTATAAAGTAATTGCTGTAATTTTTCTAATTGGATCCAGCTATCTGATGTGTTATCAGCATCTTGAGTATGGGCCAAATTTTTAAACATCCTTATTGTTAGCTTTTATATGTGCTTAACCGAAACACAGTTCATGGATTCTTTTGTAATCGGATGCAACATGCAGTTTGTAAATGCTTTATCTGTTTCTTGACTGTGGGCCAAAGATGTTAATCTTTGCAACCATCCGCTTATGTGCTTGACCAGAACATTTCACAGATTCTTTGATTGAAGAATGGCATACAGTTTCTGAATGCTACTTGAAGTGTAGGCCTAAGATATAATCATCTGCTTATATGTTCTTGACTTCATGGATTCTTTGATCGCAGAGTTGGATCAGGTTTTTGAATTATAGGGCCAAAGATTTGGGATATCTCAATCATCCACTTACACAAGGTGACCCAAAGATTTCCTAGATTATTATGCAGCAAATGATAAGGCTTGATTAAAGGTAGGCTTCTCACGATCATCTGTATAGTTCCTTGACCTTAGCTGATTAGATAATAGTTATTCAACCCTTCTTCATGTTGTATTCTGCAAATGATAACGGACATAAAACATGTAGTGAAATAGCAGATAAAACATTGCTTTGCCGGTGTGAATGTCTTATTGATGCTGTAAATTATGCAGTATAGAATTAATTAGTTTACATGTGAAGGTGTTTGACTAGTTTCTTTAAACACTCAGTAAAGTTACTTTCCTTTTAATAGTATTCATCCTTGCATTACCAGATATTGGACATTGAACTCCAAAAGGGGATTCACATTTGATCTAGAAAGTTGACATTTGATTAATGATACCGACATTTCAGTGAACATCGTCCTGTCATCGTTCCTTCCTGAAGTTCCTGTGATTGTGCACTTGATAAGGGTATTTTGGACCCAATCAATTAGTGATTATTAAAGTCAATAACTGTTAATTAGAAAGGAAGTGCTTTTACTACATGTTATAATGTGGTTAAACATATGTTGTATGGCTTTGAGGTTCGTAGAAGAACTTAATCTGAACTTGTGAAGATTGGCAATTCAGTTATCTGGTCCATATACTTAGCTCTTCCCAATTAAAAAAAGGAAGGTACATGTATAAAGTGTAGTGCACCATTGATTACCTTATATAATCACATTCGTACCAATAGTAGCTGTGAACTAGTGATTATTGTACAGAAATAGACTCATAAGTCATATTAAAGATTCAAAGGGATAGCCGATAGTTTGCTGTAATATCTGATCTTCCTTATGTAGATGAGTACCTGAACATCTCACGATTCAATAATTACTAGTTGTGAATATTAACATTCTTTTGCTAAAGTAGACTTGGATCCACATTTCGAGAGATAGTGATGTACTGCCTGATGATGTTACATTGGGTCCAGCGATAATTATTCTGGGCTTTATTTCATCAAACTATTATGTTTAGGGTACGTCAGGTAATTTTTTGCAAGTCTGTTTCAGGTTAGGTTAAGGTTTAGAGTCAGGATTAGATACAGTGTGGTCTAGGACTGAAGTAATCAAGTTGGTTAGCGTGGGATGTTAACAACGTACAGAACAATTGTTACCAGAGCTCTATCTACTGCCGTACCTGTAAAACCTTATCTTTCCATTGTAGACAGTATACCTTCATATCTCTTAATTTATTTTGTGCTACAGACCGGAAGGAATGCATTGGTCTCTCTCAAAGGCAGAACAAACATTTCCATTACCTGCCGTCAATCAAAACTGATGCGATCCAACCCCGAACTTGTTTACCCTTGATATACCAGTGCAAGCCGCATCAGCAGCTGATGACGAGTCCAGACCTTGTGCTCCCCTGCATCTCACACTTCTCTCCTCAGCTTGGTGGTGGTGTGGAGGTGGTGGAACCTTCATCCATCGTCATGGTGACCCCTCCGCCTTCCCCATCCAAAGCCACAGGCTCCCCATCCCCCTCCTCCCCCTCCTCCTCCTCATCAACGGTGACTTTCACCCTGGTGGAAGGGATAGGTGAAGCCCTCATCTTCCTGCTGTACATACTCTGGGTCCTTCTATCGACGTGCGCTGTGTTTCTATTCAACTCCTCCAAGGTGGCCGTTACCATGGCAACACCTACTCTTCAGAAATGGATCAAACTTGCCTTTGTGTCTGATAAAACTAAAGGTGGAAAGAAAGGGGGTGCAGGAATGGAAGGTGAAAGGAAAGGAAGTGGGCCCCTTGTAGGGAGAGAAAATGAAGATGGTTCAACAGCAAAGCTTGGTGAAGACTCTGGAATAATAGGAAACAAAGGAGGAAGAGGAAAGGGAGAAGGAACAGAGAGTGGATACTTTGAGGATAGAGATATTGGAAAGCTTTTTGAAAGGTGTGATGGTGACGAAATCATCAGCGGTGCAGCATCCGCTCAGGGTGGTGGTAGTGGTTGCTATGGTGACGGCAGTAGCGCAAACATTAATGTAATAACATCGGTTGAAGAGCAAGACATTGATGGAGATTGGATCCAGACCAAATTTGATGAAGAGAACGGAAGCTGTGAGGATTTATTGGATGTTAATAGAAACTTCCGGACTGGATCAAGGAGTCGGAGAAAGCTGTTTGGGGTAACTGGTGGTGAGGATGATGATGATGGTAGGGAGGCGGTGGATGAGGAGGTGGTAAGCAGATCAGACTCTGGTATTGAGATGATGGAGCCTGATAAACTAACAGAATGCCAGGTAAGTTTAGATTGGTGATTCGCATCCAGAGGGATAATGGTATATGAATACACATTACCAAAGAAATACATTTGATTTGTTTCTTTTAAAATTATATTATTATCCTACTGGTTTGTGAAATGATCATTTTATTTTACATCTCATCTTGTCTGTCTGTCTGTTTGTTTATGTTTATGCTTGATCATGAATGAATAGGGTGTCATTGTGTGACTGTTCATGTACATGTATAATACCTGTTCTTGTATGTGTTGATAAATGCTTAATTTCAAGGTAAGTTTATTCTCATTTGTATTGGAATTGTTTACTTTATCTTTGATAAATGCTTAATTTCAAGGTAAATTTTATTCTCATTTGTATCCAAAATGTTTCCTTTATCTCATAATCTCATCTTGTAAAGTATTTTCATGTTCTACTTGTCAAATAACTTCCTTTTTTAGATACATGTATGATTTCATCTCTGAAAACATACAATATGATTATGTTAACACTGTGTTTAGAATTTTTTCATTACTTTCAATTCCAATTATATTGCAGGTATATCTGATAACTTGTTTTTACTCCTCAGATGAAACAGACAATATTTCCTTTCTCTCTATAATCTTTCTGTTTTATGTATTTTCATAAGTGTGTAATGATTGTTGGATGCCTTTTTTTATCTGTTTCATCCGTTCTGAGTGTACTTTTTGTTATCAATGTATAATATTTTGATTGTAATGTTACCATGTTTTACCTTATGCATTTTATCAATTGTCAATGTGTTATTGTCAATTTTCGCAATTCGGCTTTGCCGCAATGAAAGTATTTTGATAAACCATTTTGAATTGAATTGAATTGAATTTTTAAAGTTTTTTTTTAAAGCTTTTCTCCTTGGAAAAAAGTCTTGATTCAGAGACTAAATCCAGGTGCAGCAGGCATGTAGGAGAACACAACTTGATCGTCTTAATTTCCAATCGTTTCATTTCACTTTCAATTTGTCACAGGAACATCATGTACATGTAAATCCTTCCTCTCTATGCTGTAACATTGAAGAGATCGTAAACTGAGTTATCAATCAAGAGATCAAATGCTTAAGACATGTGTCGAAAGTGCAACATGTATGGATGCTAATGGCATATTGACGGTGGATGAGAAGTCAGATAACCTGTTTTCTCCTGCTAACCAATTAACAATTCATTAAGTAGGCGTAATGACTATATTTCTAGAAAGTTGATATGTGGTTTCTGTATCTCATATTGTTAAACTTCACCTAGTCTTTAATCCTTCTGTTCTTAACAGGGAAAAAAGAAAAGGAGCAGAACAAAATAAATGCAGGATACTGAGATAGGAACACATTGGCTGTTGAAAGATTCTTTAAGGAGAATATGTGTGATGTGTAATATAATTAGTCAAGTCTCTTGATATATTATCACTACCCTTTTCTCAAATGATAGGCTTAGTGATAAAAATGTACAGCAAAAAATCCAGCAATATGTAACTAAGATAGGAATGTATGTTTTAAAGGACATTATCATTAATTATGCTCTGTAGAAAGAATTTCAAGGGTAATATATATGTGAGATGGTACATATTATATCAAGTTTCCTAATACTGTCACTAGATAATTTTCTCCAGTGATAGGTTCAGTAACAGAGAGACCAAACTAAGAAAGGAATATGTATGTTCAAAAGGACAAATTGTAATTAATTAACTAAAAATGGAAAGATGTACAAGGAGCTAGATATCAGTGTTATAGTACATACATGTATTAAAGCCCATCTGTACTAGTTTGGCTAGGAGGGATTAGACCACCCAGGAAGGTCACTGACAGGTGGCTATCTCATCAACTCAGCTCTCAATTAACATTAGAAAAAAGAGGATCATGCATGGGGGACCAATGGTCACCGATTACGGTATGCATTGTTTTCTATATAGAGGGAGCAAGTAGCTATAAGTAGTACAGTGGGTCTTTAACCCTTTGAGTGCGAGACCGCGCACGGCGATTGTTTCCCCTGTGACGGAGCGATTTCGGTTACATCGCCAGTAATGGAAAATTTGGCGCTGCTTTCTACTTTCGCCTACCATAGCGCCTCATTCAGTCATTTTCGTGATTTTTAGTAAATGTAGAAGTGAAAGATCAGACTTTTTTCTTTCTAAAAATATAAGTTTTGTTCTTCAATACGAGAAATAAGGTCTGTTATTTTTGAGGGAGATTGCCGTCTTATTTTGCTGAAGCTTCACGTCTTTCCTTTTCAATACACTCACAGTACAAAATGCGCAAGCACCTCCGCACGCGCAGATCGGTCGATACCTCCATTCATTCCCCTATTGTCTATGACAATGATTGTCTTCTGCTAAAACTCGGCCAATTATCCTACATCCTCTTCTTTCAAAACAGTAATCTTCCAGAGTAGATACTTCTTTACATTCGTTTGTTCCTCTAAAGGGTAGGGTCCTGAGATAAGCTGAGATAAGCGTTTCATAAAAGAGGAGGTCCATACATGAATGATTCGCTAAATTGGTCAAGTTTATGAAATGAAAAGGCATTGGTAATGATAGGGGAGAAGAATTACCAACTTCTTTTATCAATGCATACTTTTATACTTACACAGTTTACAGTAGGGTCGGTTATTTGTAGCCAAGTGAAACACGGCGAATCGCAAATTTAATTTAAAAGGAATAGGTATTTAATTTATAAATAGGACTACTATAGGCGTAATAATATTATTATATGAATAACTACAATACATCTATCGAAATGTGGGAAAAAACGCCCTCTCATATTGACCAGCGGAAATCATCCAATCACCGATGGAAAATCGCCATGTAATCATCTTCACCAACAAAACCAATATTCCTAAGCCTTGAATCAAGGCAAGAATGTAGAACGGACGCGCACGTACGCGTCCGTCTCCAGCTGTACGGTTATTTTGATTCGAAAACTAACTTAGGGTAAAGTTGAAATGATATCACCTTTTTCTCGATTTTTTTCCACGTAACTTTATTATTTTTTTAATAGATGAGATAAATGAATATATATCAATAATACTTCAAAGAACTTTAGCACATAATAGCTAATAATAAGCTGGAAAACTTTGTCAATAAATTAGGGATACATCTCGGCTTCTGTAGAAGCCCGTCGTCACAGACTTAACAACTCGCTCGGCTTCTGTAGAAGCCCGTCGTCTCCAAAGTGTTAAGTCAAGCTCCTTATATTCAAACTCTAATTTTCTCCAATGATACAAGGTTTAGCTTCAGATTACTTCAGCTGGTAATTAAAAAGGGGAGCAAGGATGGGATAATTAGGCTTCGGAGGAAGTTCTTGTTTTCCAAAGGACAAGAATATACACCAACCATGTAATGTCATGCTTTGATTGGCCTCTGGCTCAGGCTTGGGTTGGAGAAAGTGCAAAGAGCAGTTTGGCTAACGTTCTACTTAACGTTCTACTTAAAAAGTCAGTGCCAGAAGGCTTATGTGTACAGTGACCTAATTCCCTTATGGCTCTTCCCAAATTCAGCTTTCTAAGGGCTTGCTTGTTCAGATATGATGATTTTTTTGTTTCGTGTTAATTAACAACAACTGCGCGCAACTAAAGTCTTGCTCATATTATTCACAGAGCTCTGTGTTATGAGATACATTAATGTGAAGGGTATAACACTTTATGTCATCATAAAGAAAACTGCTGAGGTTATATGCTGCCTCATATCTGAACTAGGCATTAGTGTAATAATAAATGCAGTGCCTTTTCCAAGGGAGACAAGATTCTGTTCCTTATAAGTCTAAGAAAAAAGCTCTGGAGAATTTTTGCGGTTGCTATTTTATAATCACAAATGACATATTTTCTTATTTGTATTAAAGGTCTTACTATTGCCTATTTTTCTGGTAAGCCTTTGTTATGCTTCTATAAGCCGATTATTCATTGGTTTCAAAATCGATACTGTTAGTTTCTAAAGGTACTAAAATAGGTAATAGAAATTGAATACAATTCAGAAAATATGTAATTTGTAATTATACAGCTGAGTTTCAAGTTGACAAAATAGAGTTTACTTTGATTTAAGTATCTTTTTTTGCATCTACATTTCCAATACGATTATTCATTGGTTCCAAATCGATACTGCTTATGCCAAATGACAGTAAAAACCTTTTCAAACCAGGGCACTTACAAAAACAAGAGGGAACTTGAAACTGGTGAATACTACCCTGGAAGTATCTCTTTGGGAAAAGAGGAAAGTAATTAGAATGGGAAGAGAGATTGTCATGCTGATGGCAGGAAGCTACGGATGTCATCATGGGGGAAAATGATTGTTGTCGCTATCCCAAGAAAAATATGATATATGAGGCATTCAGAGGCTGCCTAAGGGAGCAGGATAAATATTTACAGGAGAGATACATTTACATACCGTTCAGACAAGCAATTAATGCTGTACAAAGTTTCATACAAAAATGGGGTACGTATAATGATAGTAATGATGATGATGATGATGATGATGATGATGATAATTATTCTAGAGTACTACTACGGCTACTACTACTACTACTACTACTACTACTACTACTACTTCTACTTCTCCTTCTCCTTCTACTTCTACTTCTACTTCTACTTCTACTTCTACTTCTACTTCTACATGTACTTCTACTTCAACTTCTATTTTTACTTTTACTTTTACTTCTACTTCTACTTCTACTTCTACTACTTCTAATAATAATATCATAATAATAATAATGATGACAATAATAATGGCAATATCATGATGATGATGATAATGATGTTGAAGATGGATATTTATAAAGCGCACATATATCCAACACGCAAGAAGCTCCATGCACAATGCACATTTAATAATGCTAGTGATACTAAAAAAGAAGCATTTTTCAATGGTGTTATAAAGAGATTTCAGTTTTCAAAGAAAAAAAATGGGTAAACGTATATATTTCTATAAAGGATAGGACACATAGCATAGAATCACCCTTGTGTGAATGGGTCTGTTAGACTCGAGCAGCAATGCAACACATTATCCTCAAAGGAAACCATCTAGAGATTGGCTAGCTAATGGCAACAAAAAGTGAATATTTAATGGATGAATTTATGAATGTTGCCGTCATCTGGCGAGGAAGGGAAGAGCCATCTTCATTTTGTGAAACTGACATTGAAGGAAGTTTAAAGGCATTTCTTACGTTTGCTTCAGTAGTTTTGGAGAATATTATAACGATGTAGAAATCATGATGTTGTCTTTTTAATCTGTTCCGTTAATACCGAGTATCCCAATATTCAGTTGTTTTTTTTTAAATCCCATATCACTTAAGGATATTAATTTTATTATTGAATATTGTGATATTGAAAATTAAATTATACAATTTCTCTTAACAATTAGACAAACTAATGTTGGCGTGTCATTAATTCAAAGTAAAATAAATCTGGTCGCCCTTGAAGCTTTGCATTCATTGTAACATACATCATTTTCCAGTGCACTGCCATTGTGATGACACTGAAGGTATCACGCAACATTGATAGTGGAGGCATTACATGCCCGCTGAGATATGTGAAATCGAACACCATCCAATATCCTAAAATCTTTTGAACTTCAACCCCAGAACTGCAAAGTATAGTGTCAAACAAATGTGAACGTGTTTGCCTGTGGATAAAAATGTACATGTATCTTTCCCATATCGATCGTTACTAACATATATGTACTGTAGGCCTCATGTTTGCAATTATCATGATAGAAACATAAAACCTCATTATCTTGCGATATTCTGTTCCAAATTAAGGAATTATAAATAAAAGCTGCTGCTAATAATTGGAGTTCAGGATCACCCATTTCTACATAAATTAAAATTAATTTTAATTATAGAAGATTGAGAAAATTAACAATTAGGGGAATAGGGTCGGAGAAGCAAAATTGTAACAAAGAAACCGAGTGGGATGAAGAGATGAAGATAATGAGGAAGAATACTAGTAACTTCAAGTAAGCGAAAACTGGAATATGTAGCTTATCTAAAAAAAATTCATTAAATTCATAAAGTGGAGAAGGGGTAGCTGGGATGGCAGGTATATATAATGTCATCTACTTAATCTTTGCAAAAGGAGGCAGAATTTCATTAAAATTTCCCAAATCATTCCATGGCGAATGTTTGCTAATGCAATTTCCACGTGAAATCATTCAAGGTCCAGTACGTGCGTGACATGCACATTCAAATGCTCTGCGTTATATATGAAGTCCTGGCATTGCTTTGCTTACAGGCATCCCAGGAATTTGGATGGCTTATGAGCTGTCACCCTTGTGATCAATCGTCAATTGAGATTTCAATCCTGAGAATCTTGTACCGGACCCCTCACGCATACTCTTCGGCTTACCCCCCTTCATTTGTGTTAATTGATACTTACCCCGGTGTTAATGGCAGGAGCATTCCTGAGTAATGAGCTTTCTTTAAGAAAGTCAGGGAGATGTTGACTGTTGCCTAGCGACAGTGCAAGGAAGGTGCCTTCTGTAATTGTATACTTCCAAATACATGGCTCAAAGGAAGGGTATGTCTTTCAGACATATAGCCTTCTTCATCATGTTGGTATTAATGATAGGGACATTCCTGAGTAGTGAGCTTTCTTTAAAGTTGATATTCATTGATTTTAAAAATTACATTTATTTTCATTATTGCAAAGTGGAAACTTTGATTTGACAAGGTTATCAAAATTCAATGCTTGGAAACATTCAAAGTAATGATTATTATAAATAACAAAACGCTTAAATACAGCCCTGGCATAGCACCGGAAGAGCTCTCCGAACGCTGCTGAGATGTGTGAGATCACAGTATGGACATGACTTGCACAAGCAGACGATGCCCCATGACATCTCACACATTTTCAGTGCCTGTGTTTTCATCTTTTCTTGAGTTCTTTCTCTTACTTCACTACCGTCGGGCTAAATGTATAATCTATTGCCTCACTCTTAACCCCGCGCATTGTTTTATTTTGATGCAGCGATACAAAAATAAAGGAATCTGTCGCTTGTAAACAAAATAAGACGCCATTGTATATTCAGCTGCACACACCGGGCGTTTGAAGAGGGAACAAATGCCGTCCTTAATATCATTCCAGGGGGTTTTCAATTTGAAAGTCTGATATCTTTGATTGTTAATTACCCCCTATCCTGTGTATTTACAAGCAAAAGATTTTAGTGATCAGAATCGGGTCATATCCCCTTTTGAATGGTTTGACATGCCATTACATTTATATACACTAAACTCATTATAATTTGAAAAATAATAGCTTTGCAATTATGTTCATTCTCTATGGGATGTCGTCTGCTTGGGCAGTGTTGGTCCATATAGTGACATCATTAAAACATCGTTATTTTTCCGGCGAATCTCTGGTATATCCCAGCTGCTATGGAGGTGGTTGTATTTGTATTTTTTTATAAATCACCCGATATGTAGTCGACCTATAACTTGTACGATGGCCATCTGTTAGATTACCAGTTTCTAGTTATACATTAGTTGACATATTTGTGATTTTCTTTGAATTTCACCTTTAAGAAAGTCAGGGAGATGTTGACTGTTGCCTAGCAACCATACAAGGAAGGCATCTTCTGTAATTGTATACTTCCAAATGCATGGCTCAAAGGAAGGGTATGTCTTTCAGACATAGCCCTCTTCATCATGTTGGTATAATGATAGGGACATTCCCGAGTAATGAGCTTTCATGTGAAAATCAGGGAGATGTTGACTGTTGCCTAGCAACCCTACAAGGAAGGCATCTTCTGTAAGTGTATAGTTTCAAGTAGATGGCTCCAAGCCTTAACTTGTGGACAAAAATGTATTAACCCCTTTCTTACTTGAACTGAGTGGTCCCTGTATGAAGCCTATGGGAATACGAGAATTCAGTAGTCAACGGATTAAGATAAGCTGGAAATTATGTTCAAACAAGTATTGACTTCCTTGTTTTGATTTCCTTGTTAATTGTCTTTCATAGATTTAATAACATGTAAAGATTTTATGTTTCAACGTCAACTTCTGAAACGATAAATCATTCCAACGGATGAGAGTCTGAAGGGTATCAAACTCTGATGTAATGAGAACTTCTAGTATTCTGAAACGATATGCCATTTCACAATTTGATACTGAAACAGTACACATGTATTCTATACTGTGATAGTACAGTATTGTCTATTCTTCTTCTTCTTTGGTGCAGTCTGTTTCCGTCAACCATAAAGATTTGTGCAGATTTTAAATATTTGTATAATTAATCAAAATTCCTTGTACTGAATGATTTTGCACTTGTAACCAATCATATTCAGTTATAAATGACTTGAATGTACTTTCACTATTTACAAGATGAAGGGGTCATCACTTGGTTCTAGGTTATTCATCCAATTTGACTTAAAGGATGAACAAAACTGACAAAAAGATCATGGATTTTAGCAATTGAAATTAGTAAAATATCAATCTCAGTTAAGAGTTACTTGAATGTACTTTTAATATTACAAGATCAAGCAGTACATAGTAGGGGTCATGAGGTCACATGCAACTTGACATGAAGGATGTTCCATTCATAAGGAGGAACAAAACTGACAAAACGATTATGGGTCGCAGAACAGGAAGACGATCAAACCAAAGGAAATGCTTCCCTCGTATCGGAAATCTAGTGTCTATTTACCTTGCTATTTCAGTCCCTGTTGGTCTTGTCGTAGGAGATCTGTGAGTGTATCGATATATATTGATACCATGAGTGTTAACTGGATGTGGTCATGTTCAAGTAGACAACGTTGATTCGGACCTATGTGTGTTTGTACTTTTGAGGTGTGAGATCATCATTGTTTTGGATTTAATCATGTGCGTTATCCTTTTGGCATATTTGGAGTTATAACAATTGATAACTTGTAAATGTTTTGGTTCTGTTCTTGATGTCTTCACATGGATTACATACATGCTCTCAGAACTGATAATATCATTGGTAATTTGGTATGATCGTGATATACTCTGGTCTAGGTATTTATACCTTTGGTGGAAAGGCCTACATTTTGTGAGTGACAGATGAAACCTTTGTCTTTGTGTTTACTGCGAAAAACACCTGTCAAAGGAAATATTGGAAATATGCTGCATTTTTACTGAAAAAGGAAGCTTGTGAAACTGTTCTTTGGGAATAATTTGTTCATAGTTGATTCATTTTTAAAAGGGAACTCTTACATTTTTATCTGCAAGAAATAGAATGCTACACCTTGTATTTCGGTGGTCAGGGTCATACTTGTTGTAGATATTCTTTTTTTTCTATATGAGTCATCTGTTTGGTCAGATAAGAATAGAACCTGATGTGTGAAGTATAAGCTTCATAATCTAAAGAGTCTCGTCATCTTACCTGTTAGCATTGACACATAAGCTAGTTGACATATAATGTGGAGAGGGGTGTGTGGGGGGGGGGGGGTGACGGGAAGGGGCTGGAAGAGTCCTGGAGCAAAAAGGACATGTTCTTTGAAAGTACTGCACTGATGATGATAAAGATAAGGATGATGATGATGATTATGGTAATAATGACAATGAAAATGATAATGAAGATGATGAGGGTGATGATGATGATGATGATGATGATGATGATGATGAGCTGGAGGAGGAGGATAATATATGAGGAGGATGCTGATGATGTGCTATAATGATTGTGATAATAATTTTGATGAGGATTGCACTATTTTGGGGCTGACCGATCGGGTTCCTGAATAGGTTATCTTTCCTTTTAAGGTATGGGAGTGTCCAGCCCAAACAGTATGACTCTTCCTGACCCTTCGATCAGCTGACCAAGGAAAACCTGTCATAGTATATTCTTGAAAAGTAAAGCACAGCGAACAGTGATATACTATGTTGGAATAGTGCTGGAGTATTAGATGACGGTGTTTCAAAAGAGGCTTTGAAATCTTGGATATTTTCTAATTGGTAATGATTTTGGTGGAAAAGTTGACTTCATAGAAAGGATGGATATTTTGTTATGTCTAGAGGTGATCCTGTTTTTGTGTTCTCATTGGATGCCCTGTATAAGCAATAGTGTGTGTGGTGCTGCTAAACTTATGTGGACTTTGGACGACTTTGAAACTGCTTTTGTTTCTTATCTACCGTAGACCAATCATTGTGAAGAAAAGTGAAAGATGAACCTAGCTTGAAAATCTTGAATCATCACTGATTACCAAGGAATTAGGACAACTTGTCATCATAGATTTTATGCTCATTAATTTAGCTTTGATTTGCTACTATTATTGCGCACTATTTTCAAAGAAAATGCAATATATATATATATGGCTGATTTTTGTTTGGTGACAGATATTCTAATGTTTGATGTAATGTAATGTTGTTTGAAGGAGAAATAAGAGATAAACGAACAGTTTACTTTTGCAAATCATAGCTTATTAAATTTGGAGGATATAGCGTAGCCATTATACCGCAAATGTGTTTTAAGGATAGGAGGAATGGGTCTGCATGTGCATAAATGTAATCAATTCATAATACATCATAGATGATTGTAAGTTGAGGAATTCTATTTATGTGAAACAGAAGTACAGAAATGAAAATGGCTTCGATATTGAGACTACCATTGTTTGTTATCACTCAGTGTTTGTCCCAAAAATGCATTATTTATGAGGCTTTATTTTGGATCACTAAAAAATGTTCCCTGAAAACTGAAAAACTGAAATTGAATTGGGCATCAAATTTCTGAGAAGAAATAATAAGCCACTGACTATGGTGGACCACTCTAAGTGGTTGTTATTCATGCTTATGACTTTCTTGGGATTTGACAAAACTGGGCTATGTAAGTTGATTTTGAGGTTCCACAGGGAATATATATATGCAACCCCTTCTTTTCCCTTTCCCTCACCCAGTTCAGATAGAGATATTAATCATCTTTAATATGATATGAATTGATGGAAAGGAATGTAAAATAATGTATTATGTGGCAATTTTTTCATGCTTATGACTTTCTTGGGATTTATCAAAACTGGGCTATGTATATGCAGTCAGACCGCAGCGTGCGCGAATTCGCTTCCATTTATTCATATCGTATGCACGAATTTGCTCCTCATGAATACGTAATAAGCAAAAACATGGCACAGTTCTCATCTTTCTGCTATGCTCAGGATTCATTTAATGACATTGAATTCGTCATGAATATTGAGCCAGAACTATAAACATTATAATGTACTATTCAATAAATAGTGAGTGAAGTTTCAAAATGTGAAAAAAACACCAAAAAAAACTTGCAAAAAAAAATATTTGAAGAGTCGGATATACACGTTAAATAACCATTTTTATCGGGGGTGCATCTCGCTGAATTTTGGCTTACCACATAATGTAGATATTTTCCTAACATAATATTATACTTCCTGTCAATGTCTGTCTCAATACCAGTCAGGAACAAGCAAAGTAGTAGCTGGTGCATAATAGACTCCGGCGGAAAATAAGACATGGCCGATCGACGAGCGTTTCGCATCGAGATCAACCGGGGGATACCACGTTATATATAGCTTTGCGTCGATTCGCGGTCCAACCAGTCTGCGCGCTATACGTGAACACGCACGGAAAATAGACGGAGATTAGGGATATTCATGAATTACTCTCGTGTGCGTAACCCCCGGTCGTAGAGGCTTTTGTATTGCCCCACATACTTATTATTGTGTACGATACTCATGCGCTACATAATTATAGAAGTGAACGGAAAGTACAAAGTTGGATACGGATACGCACACAAGTACAATATAGAATTCCAGCTCTAGGGACAGAAGAGGGGATTTAAGTGTCTATAAAGGCTATTTTTGGCCAGGCTTTGATATCATTTTAACAAAGAAGACACATTATTCGTTATGAAATGTATGTTTGTGTAAATACAAACTTTCAGGGGGGGGGGCAATGTTATTGAAAATTGAAAATATGATTGTTCCCATGCTATTAATTTCATGGTTGTAAAAGTTCTGAAATGTGTTTTTATATTTGTAAACCATGGGCTAATTAGAAGAGCCTTAAACAGGAATTTCTTTTGGTAATTCCCAGACATTCGATGATGGTAATATTTTATTTCATAATTCTTTTGTCAATTGCGTTACTCCAGTTCATGTGTATTCCTGGAAATAAAATATTACAAAATTCTTTCCCTTATTCTCTTTGATTTTGTTTTAAAGTGACCCGCGGAATATATATATATCTGGAAATTTATTTTCGGGGTTTGTTTGTGTGTAATATGACCCTTGGATAGAAATATAAGTGTGCGGTGGGCTGAAGGGCTCAAATAAAACTTGTAGAATTCTAATTTTCATCTTCAACATCATTATCACAATCACAATCATCATCGCCATCACAATCATTATCATCATCACCATAGCCATCATCGCCGTCACCACCTACATCATCATCACCACCATTAGCATTGCATCACAATCATCATAATCACCGTCATCATGATCATCACCATGCACCACCTACATCGCCATTAATTGCCATCATCACCATCACGTTAACGACCAGCATTGCCATCATAATCACCCTCATCATCACCACCATCAGCATTGCCATCAAGATAATCATCGTCATCATAATCACTGTCATCATTATCATCATCACCATAGCCATCATAATCACCGTCATCATTATCATCATCACCATATCCATCATGATCGCCATCACCACCGACATCATCACCACTGCCATCATCATAATCACCGTCATCATTATCATCACCATAGCCATCATCTTCACCGTCGCCATCACCACCATCACAATCATCATCACCAACATATCAAAATATGTCAATGCTTGACTATTTAGATTATGTTTACCCTGTGTAGGTACTATTTCTGGATGAAATACAAATCTGCAAAATATATCTTTAAAAAAAAAAAATTCTTTTGTGGGGGGGGGGGGGGGGGCTATTATTTAACAGGTCTGTTTAATTCACATTTCTTAATCAAAATTCATGCCAACTAACCCAAAAGAAAACCAGGTCTGGTTTCTTCTGAATAGCCTAGTAAGTGGACAAAAAAATGTATTATTTAACACTACTACAAATAATAAATGCGATAGGACTACGAATAAAATTTGCATTTTCTAATATTTATATTTTATTTATAAACTGACTTTGACATTTATGTTGAGACCATCACAGGCATAAAATGTGTCGCTGAGAATAAAAGTATTATTAGAGTTAAGTATTGTTAAATTGTATAAAGGTGACAGTTCAGTCAGTTTTCTATTAATATAATAAATGCTTTGTTCGTGTGAAGCTCCGGAATCCCACCTTGGAACTTTGGAAGTATCAGAGATTTTTGTTTTATTGAAAGGAATAAACTGAACAAAATCCTTCTCGTCCTTCTCCCAAACTCCCCGTTCAAGATTGTTTGTTCCAACGTGAAGCAAAACTGCGGTTGAGTCTTCAAATAAATAACCATTAAAACGAACAAAGGCATGGAGTCCAGCAAATGTTGATCCAGGAATGCAATGGAGACTGATGTGTGATGTCTGTCAATGTCCCGCAAGCTTCGATGGTTGAGTGCGTCTGTCAGAAAAACAACAACAAATGATAAGAAGAATAATTAAAATGTCTTAGTTCAATGTATGGGGATTTGAAAAGATCTTATCAAAGTAGCTAGCCATTTATGGTAGACAAAACGCTCTTTTTGTTTGCGATAAAAGTAAGCGCAAAATCTAACTAATTTGGGCAAATTTGGTGTCAAAGAACAGCGAAAATTTCAGAGATTGACTTACCCCACGATTCCGCCATGATGAATTGCACTGTAAGCCATACGAGGGCGACAAAATGATGCTACCAAAATCCCGTGGTTGGTCTCGTGTTTTACGAGAGCGTTGTAAGCGAGCTTTTCACCGAACGGGAATCTGAATAAAAATTGCCGCACAGCCTCATTATCGCGCACGCTGCGGTCTGACTGTATGCTGATTTCCAGCTTCCACAGGGTATATATATTGACCACCTCCCCCCCCCCCCCTGTTAAGAATTGATGGAAGGGAATGTAAAATAATGTATTATGTGAAAATATTCACCCAGTGTGCCTTTCCATTCTACATTTAAAATTCTCTTTGGTAAATTATTTAATGGAAAGTACCGAAGCTCATCTATTTTAGGCTTCTAGCCTTGGTCATTATGACAATATATTTTTCCTTATGCATCAGCATGGTATGCAGCTAAATCAATAATTAATTTCCTTCAATTATCCTTGGAAGCCATGAGATCAGTAACAAAGCAAACATTATATCTCTATGGCCAGAAAATATGTTTCCCCTTTAAAGGTTGTATTCTCCTTTGGGATTTGACATTTTAGCTTTAATGTTGAGGGTTATCAATATGAAATATATCAGACAGTGAGAGCAAGAAAGGCATTAGCTCATATTCTTTAAACTGGAGTTATCCCTGTTTCGGCTGTCAACAGACAATATCTCCTCATGTCAAATTTTATATTTTTGACTGAATAGGTCATTAAGATGTTACGTTTGAATGTTCATATAAAATTTGTGCAAATTCTTCAAACTTTGAATCGCAGTTGGATCATGTGCCGTGCACTGGCCATAATAATCCATAATTCTGATGCATTTATTATTGACGAGCCTTCAGAAGGTACCCTCAGAATATCAGAAAGCAACTCTTTTTTTTTCACAATTTTGATATATTAGTAAAAAAAAAGTTGTATTAGTTAGTTCACGCAAATCACATTTTCAGTGAAAGTTAAAATTCATTCAGTGTATTTTAAAAGGATACACACATTATCTCATAAAATTTCCCATAGTAAGTTACATTTGAGGCTGCCTTTACAAAAATCTGTTCTAATAATTATGTTTCAAGCACATGCATGGACTGAACTTATTTTTGTTAGTCAGAATGAGGGGAAATTAATGGAAAAGTAAACAAGAATTATACAAACAACAATGACGTTTATATTTTTCATTTAAAGAGAAGGTTGAGTTCTGGGAAGAGGTGAAAAATAATTTGTAAGCATTACTCATTCTTATTATGCAAGTGTGGAAGAACATCAGTTAAGACATGTTCCCTGAAGAGCATGGCTCTTCAAATGCCTTCATATTCTAAATATGCATGTAACATCGTAAAAATCGGGGGCCGGCTTTTTACGCCACGTGTTCGTGTAGTCCCATATACAGCTTTCTGTGCAAGTGTTTGTAACTTTACCAAGACTTGGCCAAATTTCTTATCATTTTGATGATTCCAGAACCTTGCAATACACACAAATTCTTATATGCTAGATGATCAACCTTTTCTGGTCGGTTCCACACCGTTTCTTTCACAATGCAATCGCATGACCAGAACTCAACTTCATCTTTAATGATGGTTGTGGTTACCGGTAAGCACCTCCGTTTCTGGTTTGCAAAAATGGGAATTTGATTTACACAAATGCATACACTCATGAATTGACTATCTTTTCAAGCACTGTGCATTAAGATATCATATTTGTATTGTATCAAGTTTTTTGTATTTTTCCATTTCATGACGCTTTTGGTGTTGCTCAAACAATTATCAAAAATACTGTCTTAAGAAAAAAAGTGACAATGATCAAGACAATCAACATTGCCCTTACTGTATATGGCAATCAATCATTTCAATTGAAACTAGGGCAAGTAGTATAAGGCCTAATTGCAAAGGCTCAATCACAAAGGGGACAATTGTTTTTTTTAAGAATATAAAAAAAATAAAAAAAATATCTAAGTATCATCCTACCCTGCATGTGCATCAGAAAGCTGATTTTAATTGCCATTTGAAATCAATAAATAGTATATTACTTCATGTAAGTGATATTTTGCAGATGTAATTTGATATCTTTTTATAGTACACAATTCATTATGCCAACTTGATTTGCAGTAATAGCGAGAGCATGTCACAAATATCGGCTGTCAGATATGCTTCAATAATGCATGCTTCACTCATTTTACATTGGCAATTGGCATGCACTTCCACAATCCCATCATATATTAGCCCGGGCTGGCTGGGAGCTCACTTGCAAAAATAATCCAATATGTGGGATATTGCACTATTACCCCTTTACGCTTCACTCCCGTTCTAGCACTGCAGCGCGGCCTGGAGCGTGAGAAAATAAAAAAGCGGAGGAATGTACGAATGGTGTATTTTAGAGGGGTTTGATTAAGATTAGAGTGGATCCGCGCGGTCACCAGAAAAGCAATCGTGCATTGCCGAATCCCCCACATGCATGCCATCCTGGTTTTGAAATTTGTTGTCATCGTCGAGAATGAGCAAAGGAACATCACTTTGTATCCCGGAGCAGTGAGCGAGTGAGCATCTCGTGGATGCCTGCCTGCATCGGACGGCCGTGCAGTGGTTGTATACAAACTTTCAAGGATTTTTTTCTCCCTTCCCCTTTCTCTGTTTCGCAGGGAAGCTTTGGTTGACCGGGAAGCAAAGTGAAAATTGAGAAGAGCGCGGCACAATAGAGTGTTTGCATTGTCGTTCTCTCGTTTAAAGAATCGTGGATGCCTTGATTGTAAGGTGGTGGTGGTGGTAGATGAATGCATGTGTAGCTCATGCAGTGCATAGCTAGCTATTCCTTGGACGCTAGCTGTAATTGTTCGTGCATCAACAGTCAATTTGGGCAACTTTCTTTTGGAGGTATATTGTGTTGCTTTGGCCATGTGGTATATACAATGGAAGCATACTGATGGATTCCCCTTGGACGTGATATATTGTGATTTCTGGAACATGGATAACTGTATTCTCATCTTGTATTGTAGGGTGCAGGTATGCTGTCTGATTTTGGAATGGGTGGTTGGTAATCTTGCTAGAGGTGCAAAAAGGACTTGACAAAACACCTGATGGTTTCCTCTCATGGTATATTAGATCTTGAACTGTGAGACTGCTAGATGTCACCCATTTGTATTTGAAATCATCAAACTTATATGAAGAGGGTAAATGAGTGAAAGATTTATAATTCATGTGCAGTTTCAGATTCAAAAGAGGGGTAGAATGAGAGAAAGAGAGGTGGAAATAGAAGAGAAGAGAGAGAGAGAGAGAGGGGGGGGGGGAGGGGTAAGAGAGTGAGAGATAGAAATAGAGAAAGAGAGAGAAATAGAAAGAGAGAGAGAGAAATAGAAAGAGAGAGAGAAATAGAAAGAGAGAGAGAGAATGGAAATAGAAGAAAAGAGAGAGTGAGAGAGAGAGAGAGACAGACAGAGAGGGGTGATAGAGATATAAATAGAGAGAGAGAGAGAGAGAGAGAGAGAGAGAGAGAGTTAGAAATAGAGAGAGAGGGAGAGAAATAGAAAGAGAGAGATAGAGAGAGAAAGGAGGGAGGGACGGAACGATAAATAGAGATAGAGGCATCTGATTTTGGAAATGTTTTCTCCTGCGCAAGCAAGCGCATCTCAATGGGCATTCATGCTTGCGTCCTACCCTTCCTACTTCATCTGCCAGGGATTTATTAGATGTGTGACACGTAATGTGATGGTGCACATCACTTGGTATGGTAGGCTAGCTAGATGTGTGTGTTTGTCCCACCTCAATCGCATCATGCTTCGAGAATCTTTATTTATAGATCTACCCTATCTTTTTCGAACCCTGAAAAGGGGTGGATTGTATTTTTTTATTGACTGAAGCGTTGGCCTCAATTGCTGAGGGGCAGAAGACCTTTTGCTCTCTGTAATACAAGATGGGTTAATTTAGAATTTAGAGAATACTTCTAGCACTTAATAATCGAATGAATTACTGTATCAAAAAGAATACATAATTAATAATG
Source organism: Strongylocentrotus droebachiensis (assembly GCA_035222895.1). Lineage (NCBI taxonomy): Eukaryota > Metazoa > Echinodermata > Echinoidea > Camarodonta > Strongylocentrotidae > Strongylocentrotus > Strongylocentrotus droebachiensis. Next base: position 230,395 of record JAVYIG010001499.1, on the reverse strand, counting down.
TTATCGTCAGATTTTCACTCACAGTTATAACACAAAATTATTAAAATCATCTCCATCGATGTGCGCTGAAAATTTGTGAATCATCTTTTCTGAAGCTATATCACACTAAATTATAACTTGGCTTATACTAGAGGTTTATAATCATGATCAAGTGTGCTTTTGAAAGTTAGCTTGTTGCTAACCTTGATATCCTCGGCAAATGATCTGTGAACTAAAGCAATTTAGAGGTGTTGTGGTCTGCTGGGTAAGTCCCTGGACTGTAAACCACAAGGTAAGCAGTTCAAATCTCTACCACAGCACTACACTGTCTTTAAGTCATTAATCTACATTTGCCGCACTTGACCCTGGTGTAGAGTGGGCCCCTGGTAGGATTTAATCCCTGAATTGACTGAGTGATACAGTTGCTGGAGCTTAAGCCTGGGTATATCCTTTGGAAATGCATAGAGACGTTATGTCAAAATGTGAAATTCAAATTTATTATACAAGAACAGAATATTATTATTATGCTAATATAAAAGAATAAAGAGGTAAGATTTAATTATAAGTAACTTTTTCATTACACTCACATCTGATGTGAAAAAATTAAGTATTTTCAAATATACTATCAAAAATATTAATGTATGTAACTTCATACATACTCAACTCAAGGGGATTTATGTGTTATGTGACAGCACATAATTGGTTCGGCATTGCTCATTAAGCTGATCATCAATCAGGAATGTTTATGTCATCATGTTGCATCTGCGTCATAAATACAACCGGCAATTAATTGTTTGCTATTTACTGTAGCCAAATGGGCATTAACTTATATACTTTGGCAGACAATATTTTGATTTACTCTGTGATTCGGGGTGTCCCCTATGTTCGCAGATATACTGTATGCATTACAGTTTGTTGTATGTCATTTGGAAGGGTTGCAAATCTGTCTCCAGATAAATAACCATTGATTATTTTGTATTTCAGATGAAGTAATAGATTTAGAGATGACCCATTTTCAAAGGTTTTGCATTTCTGGATATCGCATCTTTACGCCTCAAGCTCAAGAAAAAGCATGTTTTTGAATACTCAACCATAGCACATGATATCTTGTTGATGGAAACTGTTCCAGTTGTGTGCTGTGTGAGAGATTTGCAGATAACCTATTCTCATATTGTTTATACTTCTCGATATCATAGATTTAGCTAGGGAAAATATAGTTTGGAATATCCCCTCACATATCACCCGTTATTTGTATTGGAAATATCAAATTAAAAAAAGGACGGGTAAACCTAAAGCTTTTGTATGAATCGGCAGTGATAAGCATGGATTCTTCTGAACACAAGATGCTGCTTCCAGTAGCAGACCACTAACCTACTTTTATCGGCCTTCTGAAAGCGTTGTCACTGCTCTAAACATTTATGGTCTTATTGAGAAGAGGGGCACTTACAGGCACCAGTGCTTTTACTCTTGTTGCCCACTTGAAGTGTGCCCTGTTCTAGTGTATGGATGGGCAGTTGCATTCTGCAAACTCAGCCATGTCTGTGAAAGGGGGTGTTTTGCTTTTTACTGGGATTGGATGTGCTGACCCACTTTGAGATGTTTACGAGAGTGTCGCCCATTGATTTCCTAATGCATGATCATGCCTGATGCCATTTATTCATATCCTTTGAGCAGTGTTTTATCAGAGGCGAAAGCGCCAACCCTTCTCCAGCTCATATTGTTTTCCTGGTGTCTCTTTGTTGTAGAAGAATTTGTGTTTTCTAGTAGGAGAATATAGTGCAGGTTGTATCGTCTGTTTGGAACCAGAAGGGCGACAACACTTATACTTCAACACAGTGTTAACAACCTTCTGGCTCTAAACAGAGATGTATAAGATTCCAGGCTTTTTTTGGTGCTGTCTACATGTCCCTTGTCTAACTACGGTATAGGTTGTTTGCTTAACTCTTTTCTAAAATACGATATGTGGTGCAACTTCGTCTATTGTTAGGATTTGTGATGTGTTACTGGCCATTGTATCATGTAGATTGCTTGTCCTCCTTCTCAGTTGGATGGGGCATCTTTATTGTGTGTAGAGGATAGTGTTACTTATATCCAATTTCAAGGACAAGTAACAATGTCTGCTGTTAAATCTTCCTCTCTAAGTGAGACAGGAGAATATTTGAGCTTTGAAATTTGCCTTTTCAGAAGGAGTATCATTAGAACTTCAAGTGTGTTTGTGACATTTACAGTAACGTCTGTGGGTGGAAGCCTGATATTGAGATCAAAATGTAGGGATTCTCTATTTGTACTCGGTGTGTTTGTAAAGCTTGTCTTTTTCATTTCCCAGTTTTACTGATGAGCATCAGATTGGAATGTACTACCTGATCGACTTTATAAGGAATCATCCATTAAAAGGACAGACAAAAGCAGATTGGATCTTTAGAGTACCGGTAGTAGGAATACAATTACTTGATGACTTGATAAAGATTCATTCATGAAAAGAACAGTAATATTCTGCTTGAATCTTCAGAGTGGTGGTTGCCATGGCATTGTGAAGTGAGAAAATATTAAAAATGCTCTTATTCTGGAGAGCTTTGATGCCTGTTGTAACCGATGCGTAGGTGTCGCATAGCCTCAGGGTTATCCTTAGTGTTAGCGTTGCTGCAGATGCTACTACAGATGAATGCTACAGATGATAATAAAGCATATTGAAAAGGTAGTTTGTGCATCTTCCGACTGGGATATCATCTTCTACACATCTGAAAGAGCATTTTGCTATAATATGTGATTAGTTTTATGAGTGGCGCATCAACATCATAAGCTATTGGAAATCTAGTTTGAGAGATGCCTATGTATGCCTCAACAAACTCTATCATAATTCAGTGTAAAATCAGTGGCAGTGGTGTTGTGTTGAAGAACTGAGTGGATAACCATCATGAAATGATCGAGTAGAAGCAGTGAGAAAATCCAAAGCAGTTATACAAAACAACAAGAACTGCCTCTAAGGACTACTTCCAACATTTTTGTCTCAGCGAATTAAACATCAAAGTGAATGACCAGATTGACGAAATCGAATTAAATTAGTGTACAACCTATACAGAAGTTTTCCACCTTTTTGACCACCCTCTGCACGGACACCCACCATGTATTGATATAGGAGAAACATGCACGGAAATGGGAACTCGCCGCCGCCGCATACCCTCACCACGTTCATATGGGACAAGGTATGCCACTGTAGCTCTGTGGCCTTCAACATCGGATCGGACGGATCCTTCGCGCCCAAGCAGAATGCGCTTCATCTGCATCACTCCCTGATACGAGAGGACCTCTTCCGATTTGGAGTGGCCCTTACAGTAAGTGGTAGTTGGTTAAGGGTTGGTGTTTGATGTATAGGGTTACCGGTAGTTGTGCCACTTTGTTTTTACTCTTTATCTGCCATGGATTGTGCTCCATGGGTTCTGTCCGCAAAACTTGTCATTAGTGACAAATGACAGTTTTTGTTATAAGCTACTGAAATCCTTGCTTCTGATTGATTATCAGCAGATTTGTCACTGATTGTCATTGTCATTGAAAAAAAGCTTTGTGAAGCACCCCCTGGATTGTCACATTGTTTGGAGTATAATGTGTAACAAGAGTCAACTGTGACATTTCCCTATTTGTTACATTGGTTGGCCGATGGGTTAAGATCATTTTACTTCTGTATGTACATTAGATGAAAATTTAGCTTACTTGTTTTCTCAGATTTATTAAGTTGTGTTATATGTCAGCATCAAAGGTTTCCTGAAGATGTCTCCAATATGTTAGCATTTTCTGAGTATTCAGAATAATTGTAGTTCAAAGGTGTTTACAGATATATGAAGAAAAAACATTTTCAAATGTGTGTGTAGAAAGATCAAAACTGTCCTTTCTCCAAATGCAATTAAGGATATTCAATGTATTCAGAATAATTGTATTTATGAAACTATTTATATACTACAGCATGCCGCCATATACTGGCATAAGTTATTACAGGAAAGGATCTACAGGCAGGCGCGCCGGAAGCAGTTTGGGATTGGGGGGGGGGGGCAAATATTCCAGGGGGCTCACCTTCCAGGGGCAGTGACGTAATGAGAAAAAAGGTTTGGAAGGGGGGGGGGCAGACGAAAAATCTGCATCACCACCAGTCTAACACGTTACTTGCAGGTCCCGCGGAACGTTTTTCAAAGTGGAGTATTAACGATCAGGTAGAGCGTAAATTTGCGTGGGGTCCAGGGCATGAGCCTCGGCAGGGGGTCAAGGGGCTGAGCCCCCAGAAGCTGAGGGGTTTTAGGTATTTAATTACGGTCAGATGAGCATCCAGGGGCCCTCTTTAAGGCCATTGACGTGTTCCAGGGGGCAGAGCCCCCGAAAGCTCAGGGGTTTTAGGTATTTAATTAGGGTCAGATGAGCATCCAGGGGCCCGCCTTAGGGCCCTTGTTGGGGTCCAGGGGGCAGAGCCCCCGGAAGCTCAGGGGTTTTAGGTATTTAATTATGGTCAGATGAGCACCCAGGGGCCCGCCTTAGGGCCCTTGGTGGGGTCCAGGGGGCAGAGCTCCTGGAAGCTCAGGGGTTTTAGGCATTTAATTACGGTCAGATGAGCATGTTTTATACCTTATTTGTGACATTGGCAGGTCACTTATTTTTTCTCTCCGTCTTTCTTTCTTTTTCTCTTTAAAGATAAAGACCAGTATTGGAAACGCCCCAATTTCAAAAAAATGAAATGGAAGCTCTCATTACCAATCATGTGAAAGAATATGTTTTGACTAGTACATGATAATAAAAAAATTGCCGGAAACCGCCTACTAATTCATATATTTGGTAAATTTGTTTCTCTCATGGTCGTGTGAGAGATATAGGGTAGTCCCATATACATCTTTCTGTGTATAGTGCTTGTAACTTTACGAAGAATGGGCCAAATTTCTTATCATTTTGATGATTCCAGAACCTTGCAGATGCTAGATGCTAGATGACCAACCTTTTCTGATCGATTCCACAACGTTTCTTTCACAATGCAATCGCATGACCATTACTGGTCTTTACCTTTAACATACTTTTTCAAAAAGTAAGGGGAGGGGGGTGGGGGGGGGTGGGGCTCGAGCCCAGCCACTTTGCAGACCATGACATGAAGCCTTCTAAATAAGCGTATTTTTCGTCCGACTGTAATTTGGGAATTTCTTATTTGCCAACAAACGCATAAAAAGGTGTGACTTACAAAAAAAATGGAGAAAAAATACCGGAAAATCATGTCATAACAGCAACATTTGTAAATCACTGGTATCGAATAAGAAATACACCCCCCCCCCCCCCCCCATCATTACGCCAGCGTTCAGGGGCTCATGTCTTCTCACCCCTATAACAAAAAAAAACAGACACGTTTTCCCATTCTCGCACAATATGTCAACGATATGCGCGTATATCGCTATTATACAGACCTCCATTGATCAATACCGTATAGGTGGCATGCGCAATGTTTAAGAAATTAAATTCCTGTGAACTTTCCTTTTCTTTGAATGGAATTATTATGTGATTTAATTCAGGTTTTTAATATTGTTATGTTCTTTTGGGTTGAAAATACAAACCATGTTTACTCCTTAACTGCTTCTTTTTTCTTTTTTTTTTGGAGGGGGGGGGGGGCGTTTTTGGGGGGCAAAAATGCATTTTGCCCCCCCACTTTTTTGATTGGGGGGGCAACTGCCCCCCCCCCCCCCCCCCCTGCCCCCCCACTTTCGGCGCCTATGTCTACAGGTATATGTTATGTTTAATTCAGCAATAGCATTTACTGTGTATTAAATCAAGAATTAAATAGCACACCCACAGGATCAAGTAGTATTATGTCATAACACTGATGACTGCATCAGAGATATTTAACAATGTAATTGGTACAAGTTACCCTGGATTTTCAGAGTAATCAAATAGCTCTTAGCGCTGTGGATAGCCGTGTTCCCTATCTATTGTAATGGTAACATACCTTAGAGGCAACTGAAACTGATGGGCTCTTTGAGTGTACATGTTATTAGGCTTTCCAATGATTGAATGGGGAAAGAAACAGGATTGTATGTATGATCCCACATGAGCAGAAAGTTTGATGTATTATTTATATATGTTTATATTGTAAAATGGAAATGTATTTCTGTATTTTTTTCTGGTTGAATCATTTTATTGTGTTTAATACATTTTTTAAATTTGCAGTTAAGTCTTTTTTTAATTTTTAACTTGTGTTATCTTCTTAAGATGTTGACTTAGGACTGATCATAACAAGATTTTGTTTATTTTTATGTGTGTTTAACCTTTATATCATGTTCAAATATCTTACCTCTGATGATATGGTTGCTTTATCTATTTTTGAATATTTGATTTAAAAAGGCCCTTTTTTGTGTGTGTGTGTATTTACCTATTCTTGCCCCCCCCCCCCCCTCCCATCATCATTTTCATGTGTTCCTAAAGTTACAGCACTTTTCTTTTATAGAGACGTGTACATGTATGTTTGACCAATCAATACTTTCAGCCAGACTGATAGAATAAACATTAACCCCAGTCTAACCGGCGAATACCTATATGAAACAAACACTGTCATATACTACATTTACCACACTTTGTGTGATTTGAATATTTCATCTTGAAAATCACAAATCTTCCATATCTTTCCTTTTCAGACGTTTGCTTCATCAAGAAATGTAGCATCGTAGCATTTATGATTTGTCTAACATTTTATGTTTTACCTGCCTCTAATCATCACCTCTAGGTATACCTCTGAGGAATATATTCCTTTAACCCACTGACTACTGATTTCTCTCATTCCCATAGGCTTAAAGAGAAGGTTGAGTTCTGGGAAGAGGTAAAAAATAATTTGTGAGCGTTATCATTGTTATTATGCAAGGGTGGAAGAACATCAGATTAAACATGTTCCCTGAAAAGCATGGCTCTTCAAATGCCTTCATATTCTAAATATGACATAAAATACGTAAAAATCGGGGGGTAGGTTTTTTTCGCCATGTGCTCGCGTAGTCCCATATACATCATTCTATGTACAGTGCTTGTAACTTTGCCAATATTTGGTCAAATTTCTTATCATTTTGATGATTCCAGAACCTTGCAATACACTTTATATACTAGATGATCAACCTTTTCTGATAGATTCCTCACCGTTTCTTTCACAATGCAATCACATGACCAGAACTCAACTTTATCTTTAATACTAGCACCACCAGGTTCCTGTCGGCAATGGGTTACAGTATATAAATACCCCTCAGGGAAATCTTGTTTGGTTCTGGGATATTGTTTCAGGTTTTTAAAAGTATCTCCATTTTGTTTCCCACAGCCCACCATCTTCGGGACACTCGCTAAGGATAAACCCAAGCAGGATGGCAGTCCAAAGGTAAGAAAATTATCTTCTTTTTTCTTCTTGGAGCTGAGAATGAATATTTTTTTCCTTTTTTCATTCACTCCCCATCCACTCTCTCCCTATCTCCGCAATTTACCTTCTCCCTACCTTTGTGTATAGATGTTTTCTTATTGTTGTTTCTCTGCCACCATGCTTTCTATTTTCTCACTTTTAATCCTATGTTCTTCTCCACCATCTTCACATAATCTTTCTTCTCATATTGTATGTTTGGAGCCATGATGCATGGGGGCTTTAACTCATATACGTTAACACAGAGTTAAAGCCTTTTTTGCTCTGAACAGACAATTTGCTCTTTCTCTCTCAGTATTTCTTTCTACACATTCCTGTATCAGAGCTGCCAACCATTCCGTTTTTCCCGGAATTATTCTGTTTTTTAATCCCAATTACGTTTTTTTTTCACAAAATACTTTTTTTTAATTTTTTTTTAAAATTTATTTATTTTATTTTTTTTATATATTTTTTTTTTCTATAATTTTTTTTTATTTACATACCGCACGTCAAACAACTGCCCTAATATGTTATTTTGATCACAAATTCAATAGAAAACTAAGATTGAAACATACTTGAAGAGAAAAGTATTCTCAAAAAGAAGCATTGGAATTGTGTCGCGCATGGTTGTAAGTTTTGTTTTAATGAATTCCTTTTTTTTTGCTTGAAATTCCTTTTTTTTGCCATCATGATTCCTTTTTTTGGTCGCACAAGGTTGGCAGCTCTGCTGTATCCTCTCTCCTTTTTGTATCTAAATATGTTTGAGTTTTAGCATGTAAGTATTTATTTTTCAACGATCGATTGTTATGCTCCTGATGATTGATTCTAAGTTTCTAACAGATTCAATTGTATTTATTTAGTATGTTTAGATAACGCTTGGTTAAAGACATTTATACCTGTACCTTGTGTATTCTCACACATAAAGTCTCGAGACTCTCACTATAAAGAGAGTGAATGCGATCTAAGAGTATTATTTACGATAAGTGGGCTGCACTACATCAACTTTTGTGAGATAATGATGATAACACATTGTCTGGTTTTGGTAATGATGGTTATTGTGGTCGCCTAGCTTTCGATCAGGCTCTGTTTCAATTTGGACGAACCACACGGTTTCAACTTCAATCCTAGGTACTGGTACCACACTGATACTAAATATTACCTTAAAATCTTGAAATTGATATATCTTGAATGCTTACATTAACTCATTGCCTCCTGGGACTAGGTGGCCCCTGTATTAAGCCTATGGGCATATGAGAATCCAAGTGTCAATGGGTTAAAATAAGTAGGTTGAAAAAGGCATTGCAAACAAATTTAGGAAGCTATTCCCATTTGCAATATATAAGAATTAAAGATGTTTATAAAAAGGAATCTGCCTTTGATGAAAATTTCTCAATTTGAAGGAAGGGGTGCTCATTTAGACGGAGGCATAATGCAAATTTACAGACTTCTGTCGAGTGTAACATAAAACCTCTGGCTTTGTCAAGTACATATGTACGTCTCCTAGGTTGGTAATATGAATCATGCCGACAAGCACCATTCCAGTTTGATCTAGACATCAGAAAGACCTATGTACATTAGGTTTTCAAAAGGAGGAGGGAACTCTCTTCTTCTTCTTCTTTTTCACCTGCTTTCTCTTTGTCTCTTACTATTTCACAATCTCCCCATCTCTTTCTGCCCCCTCTCCCTCTCTTTTCTATTCTCTCTCTCTCTCTCTTTCTCTCTCTCTCTCTTTCTCTTTCTCTCTCTCTGTATGTCTGTCTCTCCCTCTCTCTCTCTCTGTATGTCTGTCTCTCCCTCTCTCTCTCTCTCTGTGTCATCTCCCTTCCCTTTTCTATCTCTCTCCATGTATGTATTTCCTTCTTTCTCCCTCTCTCTCTCTGTCTATCCGTACCTTAACCCTCCTTCCTTTATCTTACTCTTTCTACACTATCTCCTGTATTCCCCCTTCTCTCCCCTATATAGAGCTCTATATTCTGTATTTCTACTTTCTAACTATTCTCCATCCTCTCTCAAAATCTATATTTTTCTTTTTTCTATCTTTTATTTATGTCAAACGTGTCTTTAGTAAGAAGATGGTGATGATGCTAGACAAGCATTTAGACACATCCTCCAAAATTGCTAGACTTGCCGTCTACGAGTAAAACAAGACATTATTGATTAGTGGGCCATCATAAGAAGGTAGTGTTTCTTCACTTTATCGAACACTAGCTTTCTCCCGATGTTAGTTGCCTGCAAGAAAGCTGTTACTGCCATTATTGACAATACACAGCTTGTACATCCTTCTTGCAGGGGAACTCACATCTGAAGTGAAATCAAGTGTGTTTAACCTATTTTTCAAGAAAAAGCTAGCTATAGAAAAAGACAAATGATCAACGTATGTATATATATATGATATATGTATAATGCATTCATGTCAGCAGCCCTTAGATTGCAAACCTCCTTAAATCAGTAATTTTTTCTTATACTGTACGCAATTTTATATATAATGGCCAGTATTTACTGATGAGTGCTTTATGAGTTCCCTTATGAGTGGATATGCAGCCTCTTATAATTGGCAATATCATTATTAAATTATAATGCCATTTTTGTACAACAAAATTACTTAATTCCCAATTAAGTCTACCCAAGCCTTAAGTAGACCCTGTGAAAACATTTTTGGGATAATCTTAATAGAAAAGCGTTTGTGTGTGCCGAAAAGTAATTTTCACAATAGCCTTTTTTGACATCAACCTCCAAGGGCTATCATATGCCTGAGTAGTGTGACATTTTCCTTCTCTTTGATGATCGTCATGGTTATGGATGGATGATAGGTGAGACGAAACGTTTCCCTGGAACTTCATCCCTGGCAGGTTTTTGTGATAATGATGTCTCTTTGAACTCTCACTGTGCCCATTGTGATGATGGGTGTCTTAATCCTACCTCCCAAGATGTCATGACTCAAAAGGGAGGGACAGAGAAGAATAGGAAGAGCGAGAAATGTAGAGAGGGGGAGAGAGAGAGAGGGAGGGAGAGGGAGAGGAAGAGAAACTCTTGTTGTGCCCATCGTGATTATGGGTGTCTTAATCCAAGCTCCCGTAATGTCTCCAAAATATAGAAAGATGTTATGCCCATTGTGGTGTTAAGTGTCTTAATGAGATAAAAGGTGAGAGTGAGGGGGAGAGAGAGAGGATATGAGTTTTAACCCTAGCTCACATAATGTAATGACCCCAAAAGGTATAGGAAGATGGAGACAGAGAGAGATAGAGAGAGAGAGAAAGAGAAATTGAAGGAGAGATAGAGAAGAAATAGAGAGAAGAGAGAGAAAAATACTCTCTGTATGCCCTGTGTGATAATAGATGTCTTAATCCGAGCTCCCATGGTAAAGGTAAGAAGATGGAGACAGAGATAGAGAGGGAGTGGGAGATAGGCAGGGAGAGACAGAAAGAGACAGAGGAGCAGAATTCTTGATGGGGAAGGACATCAGAAATTGTATATTTGTTCAGGTCTCTCATGGGTTGTAATTGTCACAATTTATGACTGAATTGAACTAAATAATTGTCAGAAATGTTTATAATCATGCTCTGGCATTCCACTTCTTGGTCATAAAGCATTCTTGTCTTTTAAACGAAGGAAATCCTGCTGACACAACAAAATATGAATTGTACTCACAAATACCATATGTAATTTTGACAATAATCCTTGCTTACATCAATGAGAAGAGAGGGTAAGAGAGGAGAAGAAAGGCAATCAAATAAGAAGCCCTAGAGGAGAGAAAATGAAGACAGAAAGAAGGAGTGATGGAGAGAAAAATGAACAATAAACTAACTGTTAGTGTTATGAAGAGAGAAAATGACACATCCAGAAAGAAGAGACAGAAAAGGAAAGATAGGGGTTTCAGATTAATTATAATGTCAAAGGCAGAAAAAAGGAATACAAAAGAAAGAAAGGATGAAAGAAAAACAAAAGACAGTGAGAAAGAGAGAGAGAGAGAGAGACAGATTGAGACAGAGACAGAGACAGAGATAGATAGATAGAGAGACAGAGAGAGAGAGAGTGAGTGAGGAAGAGAGAGAGGGGGAGAGAGAGAAAGGGGGAGTGGGGGGAGGGTAGAGACCGAGACCGAGAGGGCTAGAGGGTGTGTGGGAAGGACCCATGTCAACACCTTTGATCCTTGTCTGCTAGCCTAATGTATGTCCCCCTGGTTCAATTATCACGATGACTAATGACTTGATCATGGCTAGTTTAGCTTTCGTTTGAGCTCTTTATCCTCACCTGCCAGCCAAACAAAAACCTGTCTCATCAATGTTCTCATCTCTTTTTTTATCATAACCTATTCACACTATGTTCACTTATATGTCATGGTAAAGCACTGCACTGCATTGTTTTTTGTGTTTGTTGTAATGTGTGAAATACAGTAAATGAGTGGCAAATATGCACAACAAAGTAGGTCCTGTGTTTTCATTGAGCTCTGTGTTAAACGCAGCAGTTTACCACAGATCATCTGAACAGGGCTTAATTTTAAGAAATTTATACTAAAATTGCATAATGAAACATTCACATTAGAAGTTTAATCCTGATTCTTTATTTAATTTTCGCTCTATACAATGCTCACATATCTGTTTCGCTATATTACACAACATTTAGTTACCATGCTCAGATTAGAAAAAGACTTATTCCTAGCTATACAGTGTATTTTTGTAGTCTGAAAGAGGGGGGTAAATGTACCAGGGAGGTTGGTAATTGAAGTGTTAATCTTGGCAGTCTGGTCCTTGTTAACACTATCTTTTTTATTACTGTTCGCACTAAAGATCATGTAAGATAACCTCAGTGCAATTAGTGGAGTGAAATATTGTCTGCGCTTCACGCAAGAAGGGGAGAAGGGCATGTGCTGCTGTTTTCTGCTGCATGTAAAACGCTGTTAGTAATACAGCCCTTCTGGCTCTAAACAGATGATGTGAATTACATGACCCTTAGATCCATTAGTAGCTGTTTGGAGATTTATTGAGTCTGCTCATCTCATAAATTCTGTGGAAAAATTAGATCATGGATGGACCTCAGATAGTGTCTGTTTTACTTGCCTCAAGATAACAAGAAGTTTCGAAAATATATAGCCATAAACATTTTTTATATATTTCATTTATTATCTTGACACAAATTTATGACCCAGTGGTCTGTGGAAGTTTGGAAAAGGTTATGATGTTTCATGGTGCCTCAATTGATGTAAAAACAACCCCCCCCCCCCCCCACCAAAAAAAATGAAAAATCGTTTTTTGAAAGGACTTTATTTTACTTCTAGAATTTCTAAATTCATTTATGATTAATAACCATTATATTTGCCTTTCATGTCATACATACTAAATCTAATGATAATGAATAGAATAAGGAAATGGACCAGCATAATGCATCAGTAATATTTGTTATTGAAAGTTTTTATAGGTTGCTTTTGTGGTACAATTCAGAAGTACTCCACAATTTAGGTAAATTTAAATTGTAATATTAATCAAGAATATCTATCCATTTATTGCTTTGAATTGTACTACATTGATAAACGATGTAGGTCATATATAGATACAGAGACTTAGAACAGATCCGAGTCCTGCAATTTTTTTGCCCATTCCATTTCTAATGTGTCATTTTACTCCATAACCGCAATTCCTTGGCTTCCTGTATTCATTAGTTTCCTGTGCAAAGATATCCATGTCTAATGAAGATGATAAAAACTAGATTTATGTCTTTCCTTCCTCCTGCTACTGCCAAAATCGAGACAAAATTGATGAATTTCATCGCCGAGTGTCTAATTCATTTTGTAGTCCCTCTGTGTTGGGTGCTACTTGTTATATTCTGTATGTCGTTATATGTCACAACATATTGCACAACCCTACATTGTGTTTGGAATTCTAATGACAGTGGTAATAAATGCACAGGTTCAATGACCGATTTAGCTTCAGAATTAAGCTCCAAAAGGGCTGTGGAAAACTGGAAATGAGTTGTGGTTAAAAAAAACTAGACCATGCAACACATAAAAATCAATGTAATGAAATCTTGCTTGTTTTATGGAACTCCGAAAGAGCTACATTTAATAAACAAGAAGTGTTTTTACATGGATACATTAATAAAACATGTACAACTATGGTATATATTACAAGAGAAGCATCTTTTGGTGTTTGTATTGTAGACTACAAAGTTTGAGGTTATTTCTATTTCAGGTGCTGATAAATTGTTGACCTAACCTTCTTTTAGAGCTAAACTGGTACCTCATTTCTGTATATAGAACTGATATTTTGGTCACTACTTTATCACACTGTGAGGGGCAGTTTTCTCTCTGAAATTTATAAATCATCAGCTTTGAAGATATCAGAGTTCTATCCTTCCTTTTCCTTCCACTCCCTTTCCTTTCCTTACTCTACTTTTTTGGCCTTAATAGATTTAATCTTTCATAAGATGTTCCAGGTTTAGCCTCCCAAGGCCAGTATTGAATATTAAATTGCTTCATTTTTTGCCATATTGATAAGATTTTGGATTGTGTTGACAGATATTTGTCATCTGTGTTTTTTTTTTCCAGGCCTGTTCGTGATATGTATTGCTTTATTTACCTTTTATTTACACTTTTGAACATCTTACCTTTATTTTTTCCCAGTTTTTAAACATGTTTCTTTACTAGTAACTCATATGTAAAATTACAACCTCATTGTTTATTGTTTTTCTTTTCTATTTTTTTGTTTTTGTTTTGTGGGGGGGGGGGGGAGGAGGCTAGTATCTATTGACATCACTTTTATTCATAGCACACACTGAATCTTTAAATTTTGTTTTATTTCTTCTTTTCTCTCAACTTTTAAACACTTCACGATTTGAAACTGGCTATTTCATGATGAAAGGATGCAACATTTCAAACTTTACAACAATATATATAAAGTGACATAACAAGCTTATTCATGGTAAGCCTGAATCCGATGACCGGGGTAATAATATTTACTGCGCCTAGAAACAAAGTATTAGGCGCATTATAAATGTGAGCTATTATTATTTATTATTCATTATTGTGGGAGATTTAAAAAATGTAAGATATTATGGCCAAGTATAACACAAATTTCAGCAGCATCACTGCCTCCGAATGAACGTTGATCTCATTTACACTCTATTGACGACCTTCCCCCGCCCACCATAAACCCACGTCCTGCCCCCTCCTTCTCTTCTGTCAATTAAACGCACCTTCTATCACAGTCACTAGAAATCCTTTCCTTCTCGTCCTATAAATAGCTTCCTCAATATTCAGTCTTTCTGACAGACGCTTGGCAAAGGTTGCCTTGATTTGAGCAAGGAGTTCCTTGATTTGAGGAACTTGATGATATGTCTAGGAGTGATACTTGCAGATATGATTTTGGAGATTGTAAGGATAATAACAGAGAGGGAGTTGTAGAAGAGTAAAGTACTGAGAGCTAGAAAGACATAGCACTGTATAAAATTGAATTATTTGATAATAATAATACTATTTACATTTATAAAGTGCTTAATTATTATTTTTCTAAATGCTGTATTCTTATAATTATTGTTATTTACTATTTGATACCATCTGGCTCTCAACAGGCATTATGTTGAAATGATATTCAAATTTCAAGTTGATTTATTTCCACTTTATTGAAAAAGCCTGGAGGAAACCCTATTAGCCCCTAGCTAAGTTATACTGTCTTTTGACAAGAGGGGGAGCTGTTGATAATTTCAAATTCTTCTCTCAAACTCTGGAGCACTTCCTTGAAAGTTGCTGAGTGCCATCTCCACCATCCCTTCACACTATTTTATTATTTGTTTACATTTCTGAATTAATAATGTTAAACAAATTGCCAAAATGTAGACTTTTAATTTATTTGTCATTTGATTTATGAACAGATGATATTGCAAATGAAGAAGATGTTTTGCTGTCCAATCATAAACTATCGGTAGACAATAACATTTTTAGATTAAGAAAACAACGAAATGAAATAGACATGTAGCTCACTATGCATTTTGGGGCATCATTCCATTATATACTGCTATTCAGAGGCATGGTGGCTCAGTGGTAGAGCAGTGGTCACGTAACTAGGAGGTCCCAGGTTCAAAACCAAGTTGATGCGTCAGTGCCCTTTTGGTAAAGCAATAATCCTCATTACCAAGTCCCTCGGAGAGGACTTAAAGCCATCTGTCCACAGATTGCTTACTTACAAGAATACACATGCTTTCTTAGCAGTCAGGTAAAACAAACAAACAAACAACATATTAAAGTGATATTGATTTGATAATATATTGAACCACGTGATAGGTCACAATGTGATTAATTTGTAACACAGTGGATGTATGGATGCTACAGAGTGACCACATCATCTATATATATATATATATACCACCATACCTCATGACTACCGCCGTCGTTGTTGCGAATTACGGAATCCCCCAACGGGCTGCAGGATTTACCCCTAAGAATGTGTAATGAGGTTGCCATGGTAATGGCATTATCTTTGTGTCTCGTGTACGGGCAGGAAGCTTTGGACTAGTGATTCAGCATTAGCGGAAATCTGACCGCGATACAAATGAGTGACAGACAATAGGAAAGGTGTGTTATATCCCTCGTGATCATTATGCATCGGTGAGCGGCATTATCGTATCAGATATACATCTTATATGAATATGACGAGTTGGCTGTGCGCCTTTAACTTCACTTCATGCTTTTTATTGGTATAAACTCTTCATAATATGATTATTGTAACTAAAAAGCAAACAAAAAACAAGAAAAAAGTGTTATTGTTTTGAAATAAAATACATTTTTCAAGTGCACACATAAGTTTTTTTAAATCCATTTTATTCTTGACCTTTTTAGGGACATGCCTAACGAGTAACATGGATATAGATCTGAATGAAATTTCACAACCAGTAAGAAGAATAGTACATACGAAATTTACATCCTATCCAAAGGACATGATGAGCAAGAGGACTTTTACTACGCATTCGAGGCTCTCGCTTGATTTTTTGTTTGTTCCCAAAACCACTGTATTACCTTTAAGTTTTGTTCCATTTTAGAGTTAAACTGGAAATTAGTCTAATTAGGAATATATTGTAATTTTAAAAAAATTATTTTTGTTGACCTTTCTCAAATAATGATTGATTTATTTAGTGAGTGAGTGAGATCTGGGCAAATACTATGTTCCCACAAACAAGAATTTGTATTTGTTTCAATTTTTGTTATAAACTTGTGGTCAATCAAGCGAAAACATAACTGCTTTCCTATCAGACAGAGAATATCCTTGGACTATACAGGAGGGTCAGATTGTGATTACCTTTAATTGTAATTACTTACCGGGGTACTCTTTATCCAATCCATTATTGTTAAAAGGGCTATTAAAATTAGTTTTTCAGTGCTAATGTATTCACCAGAAATTGACCTGTTTATTAATTAGTTTTCCGGCAATTAATTGGTTGTATTTTGCTTAATCCTGTTAGAAAGAAATGCATTTCCATATTATACACTTTTAAAGTTACAAGAGTTATATCTTTTGTGTGGCATTGACTAAAACCACCAGACTTCCACATTGGTTGGATTACATTATACATGCACACTGTATGTGTGCTAAAGTGGACTGCGGCAGTCCACCGTTTGTTGCATTTGGTTGACCAAAGCCAGCAAAGGGTTAAATAAGTGGCGTTGGGGCAAGTTATGTGACTCAATAGCCAAACTTGATAAGGTTTATGTAGTGTCATATCTAATTTTGCCCAGGTGCTTGCTCTCTCTCTCTCTCTCTATAAAACGCCAGGCCCTCGCTCACTTTCTTGGAACCAATTAAAAGGTGTCTGCACTTGCAAACATCCAAACACTTGCCCGCAAACTTCAGACGTGTCACATCCACGTATTAAAGGACTATTCTTGAACTTAGTGGTGGATGACATCATCATCATCGTCAGTCATGCAGGAGAAACTCCTTTCCATGTGGACATCTATTCCAGATGAATCTTCTTATACTTTATCTCTCTTTGGGATGTGGTTTTTGTCATTTGCTCATTATTGAGAAATAAAGTTCACTGACAGTTCAAGTTTTATGGAATGATCTCTCACCTGCTTTACATACATTCTGCTCCTATATTTTCACATTTTGACTCATGCTATGTATGGACATCTCTACAGAGCATCAAAGCATAACATAGCCTGCAGTACATGAGAGACTCCCTCTTTTGTTGTCATTAGATAATTCCAGAAGAATAAATTTCTATTGCACAAGTTCTATTGCACAAGTTCTATAGAAGCGAGAAAAAAAAAAATTAATCAGTGGGTTTAATATTATGTATTTATTCCAATTTCTACTGCTTCAACTCTCCCTGTTTTTTTATATATTAAAACAGAATAAAATCGCATATTCAGCAGCTGAACACAAATGTATTAATCCCCATTGTTTGTTGAAGGCTGGTATTGCACTTTGACCTAAATGGACACAGAAGCAATATTCCGATGAGGGGAACTAAGAAAGGAAATGAAATCAATTTTCTATCTGTCTCCCATGGACTTGAAATATAAACAAAGACTTATAAAGTTTTAAAGCTGCTCCCTCAAGATTAAGGTTATAATTAAGATTTATTAGCAAGCGGTGTCTTTTTTCTTACTTGTCAATTTCTGCTTGGCACTTTTCTTAATCTTTTCAGTTTTTTGTGATGTCTTTTCAAATTTTGATTTAAAAGAATTCCTTGACCGCTCATAATGACCGTCCAGCTGACTTCATTAGAATGGAGAAAATGTCATGGTCATTGTAGACCAAGGCTTCTTCTTAATAAATCACAGATGCTGGATAGGGTTTCTGGGTAATCGCTCAGCAGTGGTCTTGCAGAATTGCTTTTTGAAGACTTGATGAAAGTATGAAGATATTTGATGATTATTACTACAATCATCATCTTCATCATCATCATCAGGCATCAGGCTTAGCAAAAAAGGCCATTCTCCACAGTTTTTCATTAAAGGGATCCGGTAACTTTGTCTCAGATTCTGAAACAAAATTCTGGATTTAGCTCATGCTGCAATTATAATTATAAACCATTAGGTTAGTCAGGAAACCCATGACTTTTACAAGTCGATCGCCTGTCTGATTATCAGGATATTTATGATTGAAATTACAAATTTTGAAAACCGTTCGCCTGACGGTTTTCACAACACTACAGTCTATTGGGGAAAATGAGTATGGTAAAACCGGTCACTCAGAGATTTTTACTTTTTTGAGAAACTTCTTGATCATTTTGAAGCGGAATTTTTTTAGGGTTTCAATATTACACCATATCACGGACACTGATAACACGTAGGGCCGTGTTTCTCAGATTTAACATTGTTAAACGATCCCTTTAAGTAAAAACATACATGATTTATGATTTACAGCACTTACTACAATCATCATCATCATTATTTCATCATCATTATCGCCATCATTAGTTTTGGCAAATTGTCCACAGTTTTTCATCAAACAAGAGCATACATGATTTAAAGCAAATGCATACATTTGATTATTGATTTGCAAAATGCATTATATTAATGTACATTGGTTTCTTTGATTGATCTTTTTGTCATGATTGTATATACTGATTGTTCTGTCGGAAATGAATAGAAGACTGAATGTAAATTACTTCAAGATTTATAAATGGATTTAATTGAAAATACAAGTTGCTGATTGTAATTTTTAAAAGAGCAAACTAAGATCACTGCAGTTTCAATGAATATTTTATCCACATCACCATCATCATCACCAACACAATAATCATCTTCATATTCTTATCATCGTCAATACCTTCATCACAATCCTCATCGACATCACAATCTTAGTTTTCAAAATTGCCATAAAATTGAATTTCTTAATCCCAGACATCCTATTCATCACTCCCCTTATCATTTTAATTTCTATCTTATAAAACAACGTTTAATGATGATGAAACCCTCTTCTTTATGGCCCCCTGAATGTCAATGTGTGGTTATTGGGAAGAAACTCTAGCCAACCACTAGTCCCAATGACGTCAAAGATTATCCTTCTGTTTGTTTATTGACACAGTTCTCAAGATCACCCTCCATATTTTCTCTTATAGAAAATCAAATCAACAAATAATATTTATCCCCACTTCACAATTTCAGAGTGTTTATTACAAACCTTGTGCTCTCCAGAAGGAAATTTTGTTTTTCAGAGGGGGGTATAGTTTCAAGGAAAGTGAGACGTGCCTCCGTCTTAAAAACAATTAACCTCCTTTCCTGGCGCTTCCATAAATGGGTTGCCAAATGAAGTCCGGCATAGAATGTCTTGCTTATCTGATGAAAGTTGTTTGTGCCAGATTCCTTGAATAGAAAACCCTTCACCGCTGGAAAGAGGCTAGAAGTGCATAGTGGTAATTGGTGAGCTTGGGTTCACACTGCTTTTTAAGCTCATCATGTGAAAAGCTATTGTGGTGCGAATCATATGAAGTCACAAAGTTTGCCTATTATATATTTTATTATTTCATGAAAATTTCGTCCTGTATATAAACAAATATAGAAACAAAGATAGTAAATTGTCTGCTGTGAGCCAGAAGGGTGGTAGTGAAAGCATTTATAAATTCATTTTTCAAATTTATTTCTAGAAATTAGCATTAGTATTAAGTGCTATATAAATGTGACTATTGTTGATTATTAACATCATTTTCATCATTTTTTAAAATAGAATAATGCCCCTCTGCTCTCAGCATACAATATTCTGAAATCAAAGATTTTATGCCCAAAGAAATGCTTGTAACGAATGAAATGTAAAAAATAAAAATTATCAAAAAAGTTTTTTCTTCTTCAAAGATCGAAACCACAATGTTCTTTTTGTGTAAATTGGGTATAGTGTGAACACAACTGATTCTTGACAATACCCCCCCCCCCTCCCTCCCTCCCTTCATCCTGCAATCTCAGCTGGTCACTAAATCGAATCTAGCTCTTGAGGTTTGAAGTAATTACTTTCAAGTAGCATCTGATGTCTGATGATGAGAAACGTGTGTTTCTCATTACAATCTTTAATGGCTTCCCCATATCTTCCCCAAGTGATAAATATTGGATGTATCTTTGCAGACTGATAATATTGCACTGATACATGTTCTTATCTTATCTACAACTTAAGAATTAACTTTTTTTTCTTTTTTTTGTTGAAATTATTTTGGTCATTATGGCAGTATATATAATCTCAGTAATCTCAATTAATATATAATGATAGTGATACTGATGATAATGCTGTATAAACCCAATTATTATTATTGTTATTATTGTTATTTTGATACATTGGTCCACATTTGTCAATATACCCACTCGGGTGTTAATGGGTAGTTGGGTATACCTGACCATTGCTTGGGTAACAGTAATTGCAGGGCCCTTGATCAGGAAGAAAAGCATTGATGCTGATGAGGCTTTTGTGGGTAAACAACATGATAATGATAATAATGATTATGATTGTGATGATGATATCAAGAAGAAGATGGAGGGGAAAAGGGATGAAGAAGAAGAAAGTAGTACTATTAATAGTTATAATAATATTGACAGATTTCCATGATGTGATTCAGAATTGTATATAAAATTCTTGCTATGTATAAGTCATATAACTATCTTGTCATGTTTTGTGCTGAAAGCCGGAGAACCGTACCTGCTCACATACTTTTTCTTATAGAGTCTTGACGCCCTTCTGGCTTTCAGCACACGACACCATGTTTTTGTCTTATGTTTTATGTATTACATGTTATACCAATGGAAAACAAATTTCTGTATTATATTATGGACAATAAAATCTTGAATCTTGAATCTTGAATCTTGAATCTTACAGCTGTACAACATTTGCAATAGATGTATTCTATTTTTAGCAAATCAGGCATTACTGACAGGTACTGATGAAAAGGAAGATAGGAAAAAGGAAGAGAAAATGCAATAACAATTTAAAGAAGAATACAAGAGAAAAGAAATGAACTCACACATTTGGTTAGAGATTTTGTAATTTACAATTACATGATAGTGAAAAAGAAGAAGGAGAGAATCAGAAGAAGAGGACATCAACCCGAAGACGTACATTCGATCTGTCGATGTTGGAAAATACGTGATGAATCGACGATAAAGAAGATGATTGGTCGTCGTTGGGGGAATTAATGAGTCACCCTGGATGTCACCTGGGTCGAGATTCAAATCACAGAGGGGATGTAAATGTTCTTCGTTAAGTGAAAAATTCTTGATCCAGTCGGGAAGCAGATGAGCTTGTGAGTGGCTAAGTAATGAAGCGAGGCCTTCTTTTTCATGAGATAGTAATATTCATATATCGAGGGGTGAAATGATTTAAAGAGAATATAGTTTTGATAATAGTAATAATATGGATTAAATTTTTAATTGTTTATGACACTAAGCACCTATTTTTATTATACTCATTTCTCAAATCCAAGTCCTACATTCCTGTGTATATGATATACATCTACCTAAGCTGGTATTCCAGATAATATATATTGATGGAAGAAGTGATAAAAAAATATAAAAAATATGTAGTGATCTTTGCAAAGTCAACAAAAAGTATAGGAAAAAGGGGGGGGGGGGAATCAGATTGGTTGAAAGATAGGGTATTCAGATAATGAAGTTTCAGGGGGGGGGGGGGAGGAAGAAAAAGTATCAGAGAGGCAGAGAATGGAAGAAAGAGAAGGTAACATAGAATCCCTACAAGAAGTATATGCTCAATTTTAAAAGATACAATCTGTTAAGACAACTTCATGTAGTAAGCTATAAAATTTCAGTATTGAAAAAGCGTACCTCAGTGATGGCAAACTTCTTTCCATAATTTAGCGTAACGTTGATGTTTCCCTTTAGCGCGGGATAGTTAAAGACACGTTTATTTCTCATCTGTACGCAAACTCTAGAAAACTCAATTAGGGAGACATCAGACAAATGCATTAGCGTGTTCTTCATCCCGGGCTCCCGGCCCAAGGATAATTGTTAGCATTGGCTTCGATGCAAGCAGTAAGCAGTACACCATTTATAATTCTACAGGTCACAATTCATAGACCATCTTGCTCTTGCGCATAATAATTGTAATAAATTGTTTTCTCATCATAAATTTGCTTGGTTCAGGTGTGAACAAATCAGGGTCCGGGTACTTGCTCTCAACGATGAAATGTAGTCTTGTTATACCCCTCCACTTTGTATGTTTTTAATGTGAGAATTATTTTTGAAGGGAACAATTTTTGTGGCTTACAAATAGTTATCAGCATTTGAATGAAAACAGAGTTGATCATGATGTGTAGGTCGTTGAAGGAAAGCAATAATGTACAAAATGATATAGAAAAAGTTTATTTAATTTTGCACATAGAAAATAAATAAGATATTTGCTGTCTTTAATACTGTGTTTTTGTTAAGAGAGAATGCAGAATACAAGATGAAATTTACATATTTAATAGGATGGAAAGGGATTAAGCATCAAATGGTATGTTGGGATTAAACCTTGTTAAGAAATCCCTTTTATTGGGCTACCGGTACATTCCAAATCCAAGATGGTGACAGCACCCTCATCCTAAATTGTTGCAATATTTGTGTATTTTCAAGGAGAGGGTCTTTTAAGGGTTTAGCCCCCCCCCCCCCCCCCTGATAAAAATAAAAGTTTAATTTCCGAAGGGCTACTTTAAGTATGGATAAAACTCCTGTGTTTTGAGATTGATTAATTTGTTATTTTTTCATTACTGATTGTTGTTCAAAGGGTTAGGGGGCAACTTGTCTGTTGTTGTGCTCTGAGGCGGGAGAGGGGGAGGGGGTGTTGATCGTCATATTCTGAGCGTTGTGGCTTTGATTGGTGTCAAACAGAGTCTGGTATGAAGACTTGGTGGAGGTGACTTGTGGCCCCAGTGGCATGCCTCCTTTCCACCAGCTGAGAGAAACTTGACACACCTTCATCGTCAAGGCAAGACCTGGCCGGAGGAGACGAAAGAATAGTCTGTGAGTCCAGACTCTGAATCATTCTCAGTCATTTATAAAGCCTGATTACTGGGGCAAAGGCTAGTCAGGGGGTATTTTGCATGATTTGCAAGAGACCCAGGTGGTCTATAAATTGCCACTTTGCCTAATTGTAGTATTTTTATGAAGATTGAGATTTGATTCACTGTATTTTGCTTCTAGTTGGTCAGAAAGGGTCTGAGCAAACACACAATTAGTATGAGAGAGAGAGAGAGAGAGAGAGAGAGAGATTGAGACAGACAGACAGACAGATAAACAACATGATATGTACAGAGGGAGAGCAAGAGAGAGAGAGAGAGAGAGAGAGAGAGAGAGAGAGAGAGAGGAAGGAGGGTAGAAGAGTGCAGGTACCGCGAAAGAAGGAGAGAGAGGGGCTGGTATAGATTGGATGCATGCATCCCTCCCTCCTGCAGCATCATCAATCTGACTGGTAGAGTCACACGGTCACGCATTAACGATCGAGCCCCAAAACATCTAGCTACTACTACCAGTACGGTATACACCTCATCACTCTGTGGATATATATAATACTAGCTGCATTCTCTGTCTCTCAATCTCTTGGAATTGTTGTGTGCACGAATGGATCTATATACCATGTAACTTCTTCTTATTTTGGAGCATTCAGGAGACCTTGTCAATTATCTCTGTCATCATTTGTTTTTAGATCTTTGGATTTGTCTCTTTGTTTTATGCTGTACTAACATCCCTGGAACATACATGTAATGACTTTAGGTTGCAGATTATAAAGTGTGTGTGGAGAGAAGATTTAGATGAGCTGAATTTTCTGGCAGATCTCATATGGATTCTTAGGAATTGTTCTTTGAAAGAAGTTTCCAAGGAAAGCTTTGGCCAACTTTGTTCTTGTTTTTGTTTTGCCTTTTTGAAAGGAGACCATGCATAAGTTTCAAGTTCCAGTGATGCCTATGATATAATAGAATGTGTGTGAAGAGAAGATTTAGATGAGCTGAATGTCTTTGAAAGATCTCATATGGATTCTTAGGAATTGTTCTTTGAAAGAAGTCTTTAAAGGAAAGCTTTGATCAACTTTGTTTTTGTTTTGCCTTATTGAAAGGAGACCATGCATCAGCTTCAAGTTTCAGGGATGCCTATGTGACCACAGAATGTGCTCTACTGGTAGAGTGTGATACCATGGGATCATACTACTTGGAATATACATACATGTATCTCACCATTCATTAATGCAGTTACCAGGCTTCACTGGGCCATGTATCTATTCTGGAATACAGCTGTACCTTTCCTCCATCTGTACTTGCACAGTGTATCAAGGGCTTAATTGTCAGTCTTTGGTATATAGGAGAACTCTATAGAATGGTGCTAGTATTGTATGTTATAGGAAAAATGGTCTTTTGACTCTAAGCATTCAATGGCTCAGTGTTTAATGGTCTAAGCCTAATGGTTGCCTTTATAGGTGTTTGCTTGCTCTTACATACCGGTACAAAACATATTGGAAGTTGTAAGGAGAATCCCTGGAAAGAGGGCTTGCTTGTTATAAAGGTTCGCTTCAGCCATCAGTATCTGGCATGCATCACTACATTATCTAGAGCACACATCTTGAATACTCTCTGTTTGGAACCAGAGGGGCGTTAACTTATGTTCTTTGATAGAGAGTTAACTCCCTTCCACCTTCCTCCAGACAACATACTATTGCATATGTTTTACATTATGTGCTATTTTGGTTACCATGCTCTGAAACGTAAGAGAGCTAGTCACGGAGCAAATGCTTGTTTAGATTGGGGTATAATGTCATTTTTATAAGAATTGAATTTCAAGTCTCGGTTTTTAGGAACTTCTCTCCTGTTTGTACCTGTGAGAAATATATTCTAAGGATTGAAACAATCTAGAGCATTTTTTTCTGTATAGTGCCCCTGTAACTAGGGTAACAATGTTCCAAGTGATTTAGATTGGGATTAAGATAATCTCTTAGATCTGTCCATGTTTGCCTTTGCCAATTCAATATTAGTTGCTCTCATGAATGAAAACTTTATTAAGAAGCACCTTGCATTAATATCCAATTCACTTTGTTTATTGAATCTAAATAAATCTCTTAAAGGTGTGAAGATCTTGAAGCAGTTTTTCAGGGATTTGAACTCAGTTTTGATAGTAGCCTTTTATTCTCTCAACTTAGTTATCATCATAAATTTGTAATCTCTGTTTTGTCTTAAAATAATAGTTACTTCCAAATATGCCTCAGTTCTCATGCATTTTGTATTGCACCTCAACCCTGTCTTGTAAACCTTAATAGGAATATTTTTATCTAGGCTAGTTTTCTCTAGCTCAAGTTAAGCATCAATTCACTGGAATTACATTGAAATATGCATTAGTTGTATATATCTGTGGTCATATGGTGGAATTTTAAAGAGATACTATTTATTGCCAAACTTGGATAGATACTTGCACTTCCCATCTGGTTAATTGGAAAATTCCCCTGTTGCATTTTTCATAGTTTTGGCCTCACGCGAGACGAGGCATTTCCATGGATATCGATTGCGAAAGTATAGAAATTGGATCCCGCCACTCTTGAAGGCCTGTCTTCATCAGCGCGAGTTCGTCAAATAACCCGCTACTTTCAGACTCAAAATTGCATCTTCACCAGACCGATACGCTCATCACAAACTAGCTCGGGCGGATGCAAATTAGTCTGCTATTTCCCAAATAGCAGGATATTTTGGAAACAGGGCTGATGAAGACGAAAGTTAATTGGTTAATTTGCAATCAGGATAGTTCAAATAGCGGAATATTTGGCAAACTTGAGCTGATGAAGACAGAGATCTCTTCTGGTTTTTATCTAGTGAGATATAGAGGTGTGACGATTGATGCTAATGCTGATGCGAATCACATTCCCAGCTTATTTTTTCTCTCTCTCTCTCTCTATCCCAGAAAATGTTAATCAGCTAATGCCAGACTGCTAAATGCACATGAGGTTTCCATCTATATTCAACCATGCATGATATTCCATTGGTGGGGGCGTTCACATTAATCTGGTGGAATCTTGTAACCTTGGATTACTAGCTTGGTGCATGGGTCATGAATAGCACCTGGAATAGGATTTCTCTAGTACTTTGCGAAATATTGATATGAATTTACTATTTCTATAGTATGTCAAAATTTGAGTACTTATCTTTCGCAAAATCAGAAATGCCATCAAAATATTAGATGTTGATTAATATTTTAACAGGGCGCTCCATGGTTGGGCATCTAAATCTATAATCTGGACTTGTTAACATTCAATTCATGTTAATGATAAGGGCATAGGAATGAAAATATTGAAAAAGATAAGATTTCCACAATATTTTGCAAAGAACTTTGCACAATTTGGAAAGTTTTGTGTCACAAGTTTTTTCTTTACATTAATAGAACATGTGCATTGAAGAAAACATCATTTCTCATGGATGGGAAAATTTTCAATGATTTCGATTCATTTTTAACTTATTTTGGAGTGTGTTTAAAAATAACTTCAATCTGTTTTAGCAAGTTAAAAAATAAAGAACTGCATATCAGGCTAAGATATGAATAGACTGTAGTATTGTACATGCCAAATACATCAATCCACCAAAATTGTACCATCATTAGAAACCTCTCAAAAATTTGTTAGAAAGACTTTCTGTATCTGTCTGTGGCAATGAGACAGTTAAGAACGGTTATCATTGTTTTGGTTCAAGTCTGCCATACGTTGATATTTGCAGTGAAGCCGTTTAGCATTGATGTACATTAAAAATAGATCTTTGTTAGTCTTGACAACCCTCAGACACCTTCTAGAGTTCAAGGCGTCTCGCTCCATTGAAATGATACCCCATGAATCATTTTCAATGGTTTATGTAAATATCACCACGGTCATGTATCAGGGAGAAGTGACAGTAAGAGCAGTTACAATTCAAAAGCGAATGGATGGGACTACACATTCTGTATTGGTTAAGAAAATAGAGGTGACTTTTTGAAGCGTCTTTGATGT
Organism: Strongylocentrotus droebachiensis; assembly: GCA_035222895.1. NCBI lineage: Eukaryota > Metazoa > Echinodermata > Echinoidea > Camarodonta > Strongylocentrotidae > Strongylocentrotus > Strongylocentrotus droebachiensis. The sequence goes on along the minus strand of JAVYIG010001499.1, from coordinate 203,110 downwards.
CCAACCTCTGTGTGAAGTTTCTGTCATATTTGCTCGATTCCACATTCAAAACAATTCTGCATACAAGTATATGGATTCTATCAAACAAGAAGCATTCTATGTAGTCGCGACAATGGATATATAATGGATTATCTCACTTTCTGCAAGTTTTTATTTCACCTAAAGGATATTTAGTTCTTTCATTGGAGTGTTTGATGATGCCGCTTGTAAAACATTCTGTGAATATTCGCATCTACTGGCAGGTGATAATAATTAAAACAAGAACTTTTCCTTCTACATAATTCACATTCTCTCACTTCTTGAGGTTGTGTGGTGCTGTTTGTTTTAGTTGTTGATTTCTTGAAATATTAAAATTGTTATATTGAGAAAGGATGTAGAAACTAAACTAGTGCCTTTTTCTTTTATAACATTATTGTAGATTTTTCAATGGAAATAATGGAATATTGAAAAGGGGGACTTGTGGCATACACTCAATAATATTTATTCTTGTCTGCAAAGTATGACCAGATTTTCCATTTAGATAAATCCTGTCAATAGCATCCAGTGTCTGTTCTTTACTGAATATTTCCTCATGTTGCATTTTGGAGTGTGTAGCGTGCAAGTGCGGTTACTTTACTGAATTTCTCTTTTTATGATGAGAGCAAACGGAGAGAACAGAAAGCACTTTAGAGAGAATGAATGCCCTTTTGTCTTTCTGCAGATGATTTTTCTCTCAAGATGTTTCCAGGAGACTCTTGAAGAATAAGAGCTTCTAACATGTTTTTGTAGCATGATGAAGTGCAAGTATACTTTTACTGAATAACATGTTTTTATGCTGAGAGCAAAGGGAGTGAACAGAAAGTCTGAAAGCACTGAAGTGAGAGAGAGAGAGAGAGAGAGATAGAGAGAAAGAGTTAAAAGCCTTTCCATCTCTCACGATAGATGATGTCTTCAAGAATCCTCAATGTTGCTTTTAAGGAGAGTGCAAGAGAGAGAAGGAGAGAGAGAGAGAGAGAGAGAGAGAGAAAGAGTTAAAAGCCTTTTTGTCTCCCTTGATAGATGATGTTTTCAAGAATCCTCAATGTTGCCTTTTTTGGAGAGTGCTTCTCATCATTACATGTTACATTCAGTGCAAAGTAAAATTTGCTGAATCTGGCTTCATGTTTCCATGACTCAATCATTCATGTTGTTTGAAGGGGAGCAAATTCTTCTAATGTGTCTATGTTGATGTTGATATCTTAAACATAATGTGGCACGGCTCTGAGAAGATGGCAGTGAATCCCAGGCTTTTGAACACAGCTAGAGGATTTCGATGATGCTGCTTCTTTCGTCACATTGGGGGAGGGGGAAGGGGAGGGGGTAAAGAAATCAGAGGTTATAGAACACAGTTTATTTACTGGGATTGATCTTTATGTGTTTATTATTCATAAGCAATTATAATTACAAATTTGGGGGAATAAGTTATTGAAATTTGTGAGATTTCTAATGTGTCTATGTTGATGTTGATATCTTAAACATAATGTGGCACGGCTCTGAGAAGATGGCAGTGAATCCCAGGCTTTTGAACACAGCTAGAGGATTTCGACTCTGAACGATGTATTGCTTTTTCATCACATTACATCTGCCAAACTACATCCTGTGGTACAATACATGATGTGAGAACATCTCTCCCAAAATCTGATCCCACTTTCCCTTGTTGCTGTTTGATGATTTGACCTCCGACCTAGATCTTGAACTTGGGCCGATGGAGACCTTGGTTTTAGTTGCTGGTGGGAACAGATTAGAATTGCGTCTGAAAATTGTAATTCAGGTGCACCTTGTATTTAGATCTTTTGGTCATATAGCAGAGGTGTTTATCATGGTCTAGTGGTTTGTAGGTTTAAGTAGATAATGTAATAATGCATATTAAATTCCCCAGTTTGGTGTCAGCGTAAACCAAGAGGAATTTCATTCATTTTAGAATCTCTATACCAGGATAATGGGAATCATACACATAGGAAAGAGAGAAAGAGAGAGAGAGCCCTTTTGAGTAAATCGTCCCTATTTTTGTGAAGTGACGGTAGTGAGGAAAATCGTCACGCAAATTGTATGCGATTTTCCTCATAACCGTCACTTCTTGAAAATAGGGACAAAATGTCTTGGAAATTTATAGGTTATTTTCTTGTTTAGTATGCATGTTGCACAAAATTGTCTATTATTAGTGAGTGGAGATGATGCACACATTGTATTGGGTGTTACCAGCTGTATACCAATATTTGCTGTAGCTCACTCTTAATCAAATTTGTTTACAAAACTTACTGTATTTCCTTTAGAAGTTATATTAAGATTATCATCTAATCAAATGTTAAAATTTAGATTTAAGATTCATTTCTATTCCTAGCTCCAAGAAAGAAACAAAAAGATGAAAAAATAAACATGAGAAAAAAAGAGCCTTCTCATGGTTGATTTTGAAACCAAAATGTTGTAAGTTACCCAGTGCAATATTAACTCATTTGAAACTGAAACTTAAAAATCAATTTATTCTGAAAGTGAAGTTGATAATGATATTGAACTTTGTGACAGTTGTCATTTTGAAAACACTCGCTTCTCTCAAACCAGACTGTTTCTTCTTAACTGTTTTGAAGACAAATCCTTCTTTGTATTACATATTTGTACTCCATATTTGTTTTCTTTTTCTAAAATTAGCCTTTTATGATAGAAGAAGAGTCTCTTTCTTCATCTTAGTCTGTCAATGACGGTAAACGTGTAGTCAAATTTCTTTTATGCTGTTCCTTAAGAAGAATAATCACTTCTTCTTAAGTTTAATATTTGAAAGTTTATCCCACGACTTATCAATTATAGGAGGCGCAATGGCTCAGTGGTAGAGTAGTGGTCTTAGGAGGTCCCGGGTTTAAACCAAGTTGATGCAATATAGTGCCCTTTAGTAAGGCATTAACCCTCATTACCAAGTCCTTCAGAGAGGACTTAAAGCTGTAGGTCCCCTGGCTGCTTAGGTACAAGCATATAGGCCCTAAATACTTTCTTAGCTGTCAGGTAAAACAAACAAACTATGGTTGCAGGACCATTAGTGCTAACACTAATTGGACAGAAAAGGATAGCATTTAGACAGTGGAGCAATGCATGAATAAAATAGGTGACTTTGAACTACTTGAACCCCTGATAAGGAATGCAGTCCCACATACCCATATTCGTGTCCCCATCTCAAGGATAACACTAAGGGTATACTTGTCCTTGACACTCCAGTCTTATTTACCATCGACAGGAAGCCTGAATATCGTCTGGGTTCATCTTCACTTCTCAAATTGACATGTTTGTAATCACATCCAAACATTTTGTTGGCGAGAAATCCCCTGCGGGCTTTAGGGCTGGCATCAAAGCATTTAGTGAGGAGGATAGGGTTTCCACGGTGACGGGGATGGATGCTTTAAAGAATAGGATTGACCCCTAGTTTTCTGAATGCTAAGCTTCTCCATGAACATTTGAATTGTAAATACCCTTTCAGAGAAGGTGTTATTTATCTTCCTGTCTCTTCTATTCATATCAGCTGTAAACCTATCTGACTTTCTCACTTTCTATATCCTTATCTTCATTGCTGTTTAAAAATCCCTTCTGTTTTTTCTTGTTTCTATGTTTTTTAAAAATCTCCTTTTGTCTATGTCTCTTCTCTGTTATTTCCACACTCCCTATTTCTATTTATTTTGCAGCTTCTCAAAATTACATCCTCTTTAATAGCCATCTCTAAAGGCTCTGTTTAATCTGTTAACCTCATCAAAACTCTCTTTTCTGATCCTTCTGCCCCTTCTCTTTTTTTCTTTAAACAAATCTACCTCTGAAGACTATCTTTCGTTACCGATTTATAAATTAACCATCAGTTAAAGAAAAAAAAACATCAAAATCTTTACTAAAGTATATAATTTGGCTTCTATTTGCATGGGTCCTTCAATCTATATTTTTACAGCTTTTGTAGAGGAATAGCTTTAATGTGACAGAGTAAATTGAATAACCTAGAAAGCTCTCTATTTACCTACTGGCCAGCTGGGAGACGCATTATTAAAAAGTATTTCTGCACAAAACTCTGCGCAGAGCTTTAAAAATCTACCTCAGAAGACTATATTTTTAATTACTAATTTGTCAATTCACCGATTCCCCATCAGTTAGCAAAAAACACATCCAATTATTTACTTAAGTATAGATTTTGCCTTCTTTTTGCATAGGTTCTTCAATCTATATTTTTACAGCTTTTGTGCAGGAATAGCTTTAAAGCGACAGAGTAAATTGAATAACCTACAAAGCTCTCTATTTACCTACGGGCCAGCTGGGAGACACTGTGTTTTGTTTTCCCCTCCTGTCGGACGTACGTGTTGAGAATACTCAAAATTGAAGAGCGAGTGACATCTTGTCCTTTGAGAGTCTCCACGAGCATGCTCGGAATGATAACGGCTTGTTCACGTATGGCGTGGTAATCCACAGCAAAACTGCCGCTGCGTTCTTTTTAAACGCTTAAATGAATGGCAACTGAGTAATTCTGCATTATAAAATACAGAAATGAGAAGTGTGTAACACTTAACGTCATTACAAAAAAAAAGGCTGTGGTTTAGACGCGTTATGTCTGAACAAGCCTTAAGAGAGAGGATGAATTAAGATGATATATAAATTCTTGTTTATGATAGGTTTTTAGTGGTGAGATATTGTATGTTTGGAGCCAAAAGGGCATTATCTCATATGTTTATTAAACACAGAGTTATCGTCCAGCTGGCTTCATACACATGTATATGTAAATGTGGTTGATACAAATTATATGTATAGATGAGATCCTTCTGGTTCAGTTATTGATCCAGGATGTTTATGCCTAATGTTCACAACAGAGTTGTCATATGATGATGGGACGGTATTCGGAGGGTATAAACTGCATGTAATTGTGGTATTAATACTGATAGATTTGATCTCTAGTTTTGTCTATGATGCAGTGAAAGTGACTTTCCATTTTGCTGGTATTTAGGGTACAGTTTCAATTGTTCTACAAGTCACTGTGTTTCTATTTCTCTTTTGTTACCATAAAGGTTGATATTTGGTTTCCAATCCTGTTCAGGTATCCTTAGAATGATTCCCTTGTTTTTAGATGAGTAGTGTATATTTATGGATTGTAATTTTCTTCCCTTATTAAAGTGGAGGATGATTTATGAGGTTGATATTGTGAGATGTTTCTTGAAGAGTGGTACATTTTCAGTCTTTAGATATCATCTTCTAGGGATTTTCCAGTTACACACTGAATGGCTTCTCCCTGGAGCCTTTTCAGTCTGTTAACTGGTGGACATATCTTCTTTTATTTCCTGAAAAATCAGAGCAATCAGATATCTGAACGAATGAGACTAGAAAGGATTCTTCCAGTATCTATATTCATGAGGAGGTTTTCATCAATGATGCATTAATGGGTTTACCCGCATTCATCAAGCTGAGCCAGCCTATTTGAGAAGAGGATTACACGCAACCATTTGATGCATTCCCCATATCGCCATGACGATGACCAGATCCAGGTAGTGCGAGGAGACAGAGAGCCTGGTAGAGAGCGGTCGAGAGAGGAACCCCTGCCATTATCACTTATTCATTATTCTCCTCCTCCCCCTCCCACTCTGCATTGTGTGCAGAGAGGATATTGCCTGGGGCGAGCCTTGTTGAATGGAGGGATGTTTATAGGTGATGCCCAACCGACCGCGATCCAAGGCATACGATAGCCGGTCGATAATTGGCATGTGGCTTACGCTGAATGCGTGAGCAGCTTCAGGTCGCGCTGCATACCGCATCATCAACGTCCATGAACACACACACACACACACACGCACGGAAAGACAGACCAGTGTATTTGGATACAATCACCCCCACATACTTACGCACGCACAGACGGAAACTTGTTGTGATATTCTATCCCCGCCCCCCTCTTCCCCGGTCGCTCGCTCGTGCCGAGGCACGCGAACTTTCGCTCGGCGGCGATGCATCCTCAGATGCCTTCGGACGATGACGAGCCGTCACTGCTCGACAAGTTCTCCTATTCGCTGAGTTTGGACGACCTGATCGCCGACATGTACAGTGTACATTCTTGGAGTTATACCACCACTACTTTCCATCCAGGCGTGGTAAGAAACAATGTTTGTCCCTAGCTCTATGACTCATCTTAGTTTGGTATTAGTCATCCCTAACCGCTATGTGTTGATGCTTTCTTTCCTCCCAGGGACACTTTGTCTGCATCACCATTGTCATAATTTTGCATCATCTTTTTTCTGATAAAATAATAACAATGATAATTTGTGTTTGTTTAGTTATTCTGCCCAAAATGAGAAACTTCTTTTCCCATCTTCCTGCTACAATCGTTTAAAAACTTGATGGATACAAGTTAAAAGGCAGATGGATGTGCTTATCTCTAGGTGGTATATTTTTGTATGTGTTCAGTTCCAAACGGTTGAAATATTAATGACATTTAGTTGAACTGAATTGAACTCATTCTTTAAGACATTTGGAAAATAACCCTTCAGAACCAGAACGGTGTTAACTGTGTAAAAATATGTAAATCATGAGTTATCACACTTCTTTTGATGTATGAATTATACAAAACCATAAAGAGAAATGCTCTATGGTAAATCGGCTGCTAGAGACCGTATGATACTGCATAAGTTTATCCGGGGTAGATGGTGAAGTAGTACAATTCAAATGGAGAAAATATAGTGCACAACTTTGTTAGGTGTGTAGAAATGATCTCTGAAATTTACAGTCACCTGTACCTGAGCATGAAAGCAACATGATCTAATCACTGGATTTCTTTCCTTATGCTCTTTCTCTCTATCCTCTTACACACACACACACACACCCCCTCTCTCTCTCTCTCTTTCTCTTTCTCTATCTCTTTCTTTTTCTGTTACTATTTTTCACCCTCTTCTCATGTGATTGTAATTATCAATCATTATGTCCCCTTCGTATTTTCTTTACCTTTTGTTTTCTTAGTCTTGGTGTAGTTATATAGCAATTTGAGTGTACATGACTACTTTGACATCTACTGCAGATCATTGTATACATTCTTAGATGTTAATTGTCTACTATATTTCCTTGAAAATTTACATTTTTTCCCTCATTTGAATATGACCTTGCAGAAATACTACATGCTATGTCTCCTCTCTCCCACTTCCTCCCCTTTCCTCTCTCTTTCCATCCCCCTTCCCATCCCCTATATGCAGCTCACTCTCTGTCTGTCTGTCTGTCTTTCTGTCAGTCTGTCTCTCTCTCTCTCTCTCTCTCTGTCTGTCTGTTTCTTTCTTTCTCTCCGTCTCTCTCTCTCTCTCCCTATCTGTCTCTCTCTCTCTCTCTCTCTCTCTCTGTCCCTTCATCTCTCTCTCTCTCTCTCTCTCTCTCTCTCTTGCTTTATCTATCTTTGACTCTATTCCCACCACCAACTTCTTTCATTTTATGTATTTTTTCATACTGTCTCTCTTTCCCTATTCTCATTTTCTGCATGATTTGAAGCAGGTGCTTTCAAGTGTCATTTTCAACATTTTGAACCCTGCTTTGTGATGATTAGAAAGATGTAGAAAAAAGGCTTATATGAATATTTTGTGAATAGGAACTGCAGTATATCAACCTATGTCCAATGTGCTGCAGAAGATGGCATTAATAGCATTAATAAATTTAAATATTATACTATTTCATACTTTGTATAGATGTGTAAATTGAAGAAAAACAAATAAATATAGGGGTAGTGAAGAATCAGAAGTGAACCAGACATGGCATGCATGAATTCTACACATACATATAATAGTGCACATACCCATATTGCTAAAGTCGCTGTGCAAAATGGGACATGCTATTAATTACGAGCGTGTCATGAGGATACAGCTCAATTACGTGTACACTGGTGTTTGCAACGACTTCCAACGACTTCAGCATATATTGTCCATATTTTGCAGTACCCGGTATGCTCTGCGTAATGTCGTTAATGAAGCCTGTATTGCTAGTAATGAGGCTCATATTGACTTAGGCAATCAATACAATACAATGAAGGCTTATATAGGCGTGCAGCATGGCTAATTTCAGTCATGTTTACGATGATGATGCTGGTGATGGTGCTAAATTGCATTAGCAGAACCATTTTGCTTATTATATGGTGACCTTGCTGGGGTTTACTGTGTACATGAAGGCTTAATTATGTAATATTGGGAGAGTAGCAGGATATTACTGGGGAAGGAGCATGGAGATATATTTTTGGTAATTATGTTGGCGTTGGCGGTCTGCTGGAATGGACTTGTAATTCTGTAAAATAAAAATCATCCAAAGTCAACCAATATATTAAAGATATTAAGTATTTTATATCTAGCTATTTCATTATTAGATTGAGATAGCGAACTGGAATTCAGGGACTCCATTTTTATGATCTTTACATGTTTGTGAGTGTATGCTGTTTTCAAATTGGCAACTTTATATATATAAACGTCATATAAACCTAAATTAATATAATTTTCATGAAAAAATATAAATTTTAACAGAGGCTTGTTTTTTTTGGTGTGTATTTGATAAAGGGAAAGAAATTTGCGAAGGTAGGGACTATTATGACAGACAAGTAAATAGATTAGAGGAAACTTGATTAAAAGCAGATAAAGGACATTTAACATGCAAAGTTAAGGATTATTATGAAATACAAGTAAAAAAGAGAGGAAACTTGATTAAAAGCAGTTAAAGGACATTTAACATGCAAAGTTAGGGATTAAGTATTATGAAATACAAGTAAATAGATTAGAGGAAACTTGATTAAAAGCAGATAAAGGACATTTAACATGCAATGTAAATAGAAGGAAATAGAAGGAAATAGGGAGAAATGGTCAATACAAGAAGGTTATCTGGGGTAATGGATACGAGATATCGATTCCTAAACGTAGAGAGAGAGAGTTTGTATACTGTTGAAACTTGAGAGGCTAGACGTGTCCAGGCATCAATAACCAGCCTAGTAAATCAATGGCTCCATAGGGAGAGACAGATAAAAGGGAGCATGGAAAAACAAAATGCATGCACTGGCTAGCCGTGCTATGAGGTGTTTTTAACTGCCCAAGGGCCTATGTGACATTTATGTAGCTATTAGGGTAGAAGTGTTTTGCCAAAGCTTTGTGAAAGATGCACAGTGTATGAGGAAGCTGAAGGGGTATTAAGTAGGTTCTTTTCATTAGTCTGATAGTTAGATTAAAAGAGAACACTTGCCATGAAATACAGTCTAAAACAACTGCAATTTACATGTAAGCTGGTTGTCTTGATGTTATCCTTGACTGATAATTTTCCTGAGTGTGTTGCAGCTAGGGAAGGAGCATAGAATTGAGAGAAAAGTGAACATTTCTGGAACCAGACATTTGAAACAAGGCAAATTTAAAGCCCAATTTACAAGCATCAGAAGACACATGAATGTAGAATGAGAAGTTGGTGTTGTATTTAAACAGAACAACCCATAATTTATATGCGATATCCAACCAGGGAACACGCTCAGGAAAAACAACCCACTCTGTCCTCTCGACATTTATGAATTATGAATCCATTGTTGAGTTGCCATAGCCACGGAGGAGTGAATTATGCATATCTTTCCTATTTACTCTGTGTCACTGTCAGGGAAATAATTGTGAAATCCCCTTGAGGTGGATCAGCATCAAATACACGCAGAATACTAAATAAGCTGGATAAGTGGACTTTGTAAAAAAATATAAGAAATATTTCTCTGTAATAATCCTTGACTGATTAAGAATTTCATTTCTTTATGAGTAAATATGTATCTTGTTGCTGCTTATCTCTTGTATTCTAACATGAACATATGTTAGTCTATGTCATGAACTGTGTTACTTGAATCGTCTTGAACATACAGATTTCTTTGCTGTATTTCCTCTGTTCTGTATTTATAAAAAAAATATACAGTTTGTTTATATTCATAGGTATACTTAGTACAGGAAATTTACTTTTTATTCAAACTTACATAAACATACTATGCAAGTCATATTTGCTTCAATAAAAGTCCGCCTTTATTATTCCTAATAAGCACAAAATTATTTTGACAAAGTCAGTGCCTCAATTTAGTCGTACAGCATCAAGGGGGTCACAGATCCCTGCTGGATGTTCATTTGATGTTTCTAAAATTGGCTAGAAATGACCCCCTTTTCAATCAGCAGGTTACCATACCATATGGTGCAACGATTCGCTTCTTTCACTGACGTAAGACCATCAACGAGGGACTCATCCCCTTCTGAGTCTGAAACACTGTCACAAAGAGCTTATAGTGAGGCCCAGGAATAACTTTGAGTTTGATAATCATGAATATAAAATTAGCCCCTGACCTGGGTGTCTTGCTTGTGTATGTTTTTATATCTTAAAGAATGTGGTTCTACTATATAAGTTAAGAGTGTGGTTCTACTATATAAGTTAAGAGTGTGGTTCTACTATAAGGGAGGGAGGGGGGGGGGATAGCTACACTTTTTTTATTTGTAAAATAGAACAGGAAAACGCATTGTAATGGTTGTACTCTTTAAGAAGATTTCATATCAAATTTTACCATCAAACAATCGATCAATACACAGAATTGACATTCATTTATTCGAGTTGTAAGAAGAGTTTCCTTGTTGTTTCAGGTCCTCACCACTATTCGACTTGATCATCCCACCCCACAACTTTTAGTATCTATCTTGTAAATTTATCCAAGTCTTGCTATTATTATTTTTTGTTATATCTGTACCTGTGTATGTTGAGCATGTGAATAACTCATTACTTTCCTATTACTGTACCACCATCTGTCTTCCAATCTGTTGACACACTCCCTCTTGAGACAAAATTGTGTATATTGTTAAAACTTCCTGTACTATTAAAACTTCATAGGACTATTTTTAGTATTTTCCTTTTTTTTTTATTGGGAGCATATGATAGTCCATAACTTCATAGTTTTGAAACCCAAATTTAACCCACATTGTTTACTGTAATTGAATAATTATTTCTACATAATCTGATATAAATCATACTCAGTAAACTTTTGGAAAGGGGGAAGGGAAGGGGGGGGGGGGGTTATCACTTTATTGTTTATTAAATAGGAGAGAAATTTAACTCTTTTGTTTGTTTCATCTAACACATATTGATTCTCGTCAATGAAGTCATAAACATTTTAATTCGCTTTTTCACAAGGTTCCCCCCCCCCCTTCCTCCCCCTTTTTTTGATGAGGGGGAGGGGGCTTCCAGTTTGTTCAAGTATTTTTGGAGTGACATAACTATCTATCTACATTGCAGCAGATGAAAGCTTAAGGGATTTGTTTCTTTACCAGGGAAAATTAAAACAAATTGGATATCATTAGCTAGCCAAGCCCACACTTTCCTGAAGACATTAAAACTTATTACTCCCTGCCGCGGTTGAAATCTAATTTAGAACTTGACGCAAGGGACGGTTCTTCCTGACCAAGACGTCAATATATTCAATAGCCTGATTGCTCATGTTTTCTTTTTAATGCAATAGATAATGATAGAGATGGATAAGTTTGATTTTTTTTCCCTCATTGAATGACTGTAGATTAGATTGGATTATAGTTTATTGCAGCTATGTTTTTATTTCATTCATTTTTTTTTGGGGGGGGGAGGGGGACTCAGGGGGTTATGGTTATGGCTCTGTCATATGAATATCATTATGTTTTTACTGTGTATGTCTCTAGTAAGTCAGTCTCTTTCTCTCTTTCCTACATTTCCACTTCACTTCTGTTAATTTCTCTTTCTCCCTTGCAATTTTCACTCTCCCCCCTCTCTCTTCTCTCTTCTCCCCTCTTCCCCCTTCTCCCCTCTTCCCCTCCTTCTCTTCTCTCTCTTCTCTCTCTCTCTCTCCTCTCTCTCGCTCTCTCCTCTCTCTCGCTCTCTCCTCTCTCTTGCTTTCTTCTCCCCTCTTCCCCTCCTTCTCTTCTTTCTCTTTCTCTCTCTCTCTCTCTCTCTCTCTCTCTCGATCTCTCTCTCTCTCTTTCTCTATCTTCTTCCCTCTTCTGTGATTGTCTGTCTCTCAAACCATCCCACTCTATTCTTTTACTCTCTCATTCTCCTCATCGTATCTCCACTTTCCTTTGAAACGTGTAAGGCCTTGTTCTCTCATTCGAGAGTTGTACTAGAGTATCCTGTCTCTGCTGTTTCATGCCGATCACCTGGCCTGTATGTCTGTCCACCTCTTCTCACAACCAATTAACTTTCCTTCTCATTGCACACAGCTTGCCCTTCCATCTCTCAAAACGAATGACTAGTTCACATACCTTATCCCCCCTCTCTCCCCTACTGTGATCCTCTCCCTAATGATATATCGTCCGTTGATAGCCAGAAGGGCGATAGCTCCGTGGTGGAGTATATGAGGTAACATCCTTCTGGCACGCAACAGATGATATATCACAAATATGAAAGTCATCTTAGAGCTGCAGATTCCCTCGTGCCGAACATGATACGCATGCCCTTGTAGAATGACCTTGTAAAATGAAATCTCTTTCCTGCCCTTTGAGTTTTGACGCTTCGTAAGGGCCTGTTTCATCCATGCCGTAATCATAACTGTGTCAGATTTTCAAATTGGCAACTTTCTTTAGAAATGTGTTAGGAGAGGAACACTATCTCTTGCACCCAAAGAGTTAATGATCTGTTTAGTCTATACCCTAGTTTAAAGAAAACACTTTCCTGTTTCTATTGGCATGCATCCCATCTTGACAGGTTGTGTCTATATGACGTCTGCTGCTCGCCCTTCCCCGTCAACAAATGTCTAACAAAAATTACGTTAAAACATTACTTTTGGAAAACTTGGAGAATTATAGACTGTCAGTTAGTTCGATGGTAGATCTGGCCAATGAAAATAGGAGAAATACAGCAGAGGTAGGAAAAGAAGTTATCTTTAAGAAGTTATTAGGAAAAAATGAGAAGAGAAGAAAAGGTATAAGCAGTAAACAGCAACTGTAGGTTTTTTAGGATTCCTTTGTGACATGCTATAAAGAGCAGGATGAAACTGATACAAACTGCTCTTCCTCAGCAGGCAAATCGAAGTCGGCATTGATTACAGTCAAGAGAGTTATTTAATACTCCATTGCTAATTCTTTGTCTCTTTGAAGTACCACTTCCAGAGCCCCCCCCCCCCCCCCCCCTATCCTCCAGACTCTCCTTCGGTGCTCTTTATCACCTTCTAGCTGAAGCCCTGCTCACATATGATGAGTCAAGCTACAGCAAAAAATATTTAAAATTGAAATTACCTAAGAAAAGAGCACTTTGGTAATATTTATTTTAAAGTGAACGAAACACTAAAACATATTTTGCTCGTGATGTTAAGGGTACCATGTTGCTATATTACTTATGTCAAAACTAAGCTTCAAATTTTAATATTACAAAGAGATATTGCAGTTTAAATACACTGTCAGTGAACAGTAAAATGTCAAAGAGTAGACTACATAACGTACACACATCCTCGCACAGAATACGGCATATAGGGCACACACAGAACCCAAGTCGAACTTTCCGTTCCGTGTGGGCCCTATATGCAGGGTATTATGTTATCCTTTATGTTCTGCATACTCCTTAACCGTTTACCTATAAGATGTCTGGCAAGTTTTGGAGGTTGATTTCATACATTCCAGCTATACACAAATTATTATTTTCAAGTGATCGGTATACTTTAGCTTGCAGATCACAGAGTACATAAAGGGGCCTTTATTTTGTTCACCCAACTTTATTACCTGCTATTTATTCAAATATCTACAAACTGTTTATTATTTGACGCAGCATTTTTTTGGCAGTTTACCTTGTGTGTGAATGGGGCTGAGGAAGCTAGGAACCATCAAAGTCCTTGATACACCATTAGTCATCATGTAAATCATGAAAAATTACAATTTGACTGTCATTCAAGACATCTGTGATTGGACAATTCATCCCTTCCTGTCCGACGTCTCCGGCCCGTAATTCTGCCCGATGAGAAAATCTGCGAAATCATCCCTTTACATGTGAAGAGAAAGAGCCCCTCCCGAAACAAAAAAGTGATCACTTTGAGGATCACTTCATGTGATCATCTGGACCCCTCGGTAGAACAGCTGAGCAGGGCGATACATCCTTATTTTCTCATGTATCGTCTATATTGTTATTTATTTGTTTTTATTTTTGGTAAATAAAAAATCAAATGTGTCTAGTCATCCTGGAAGATTTTAAAGAATCTTATAAGATATTTTTTCCTTCAATTTTCCCATAAACTTATGTTGGTTTCGGTTGTAAATGGCAATTAGACAAATAAAATCTGTATTGAACTATGAGGTAGGTCTCAAACACTAGCTTTTTGGAAGGGTGTCTGGATTTAGTCATTATGCCTGAGCCCTATGTACAAATTTCAGAATTTTGGGGGACGTAGCTATCTGACCTAGATTTTGGGCACCTATGTGTCCCGGGCGCCTTTAAGTGTCGAGTCCTGTATAAAAGGTCTTCACTATATATGAAAGTATTGCTTTCTCAGAACCTTCCTTTCATATATAAGTCATTAAAAAGACAATGTTTCAGAGGTGCAATCTTAAGTAATAATATTAATAGAGAGAGAAAACAAAATAATTTGTCAGTATGGAACATGTTAAATTCCACGTTTATTCTGCCCTACAAAATGTAAATTAGTACCGATTCCAAGTAGATTTTTGTTTGTTATTATTGCAAATATTTCTGATAAAAGACGGTATCATAAACTAGGCTATTCACACAAGGAATCCAGAGCATCAAAATTAATATACTATCCACTTTTCATGAATGCTCATTATCACTCTGGTTGACGTCAGAATGTGACCTATTAAAATGAATGCTGGGTATTAAAGCACCCTTCCTAATCATGCCCCTCCCCTACCCCAACCCTCTTCCTTATACTTTCCTTCTGGCTGCTTTAATCAGTAAGGGCTATGGTCTACGAATACAGACTTAGATGAGAAGGTAGCGATAAAAATTCAAGTGGATGATAGAATATGGAAAGTAAGTCTTGAGAGCTCTTATAAATGGCAAATAAAATTGCAATAATAATCAGCCCCCCACCCCCACCTAAATAATTGATAATGAACAGGTTTCAATAAAACACTATGTAAGGATGTTTCTTTTATAGAAGAGGTCACCGGGGGAAGGGGGGGGGGGGGGTAGGAATTATATAGGAAGCTTTTTGGGAAGGATACCTGAGAAATTATTTATCTGCAACTTGATTGTGTGATTGTGTGAATTAATCATTTCTTAACTTTTCAGCTCATTTCAAGTAAAATGTTTACAGAGTAAACTAAAGATTAAAGCTCATATCAAAATAAATTGATTATATTGAAGATCTAAACCAGGGATATTCCCTATAGCTGAAAGGAATGAGGTGAACTTGAAGTCTTCATGGAAGTGATGCAAGACTATACACCTTTTCCTTCTTCTCATTCACTTCAAGACAGTAGAAAATGGGAAAGAACAAACCAATAACAGACCTATTAGAGCTAGGACCGAGGATGTCGGATCTTAACTCAGAAATTTCCTGTTACTCATGCTGTTGTTGTAGACACTCTCGATCGCTACTGATGTCTGCCCTTGTAGCTCAGGTTTGTGTTGCCATGAGTGTCCATTTTGTTGCGTAAAGCTGCCATCTTGGAACCATGCATTCCTTCAACAGTTGTGAAGACATGAAGAAAATCTAAAGACTTTTCCTTTTGTTTCTATCGTGAAGAATGGTTTTGCATGGGAAATTCTTTGTGATGTCTCCACTTTGCCATCTGGGCATCCTTTTTAACAATTCCCCTCGAAAAGTTACCTGAGGAGATATCACTCTGTGAGGATGAAACTTTGAAATTTGTCAAGCAGGATAATCTTCAAGACATCTGAGATACGGGAACGATATCAAGGAGGCATTTACAGGAAGCTCATCGCAGGTCTTTGAACTATCTACGACGGTTGTTGAACTCTGGCTATATGAAGTACATTAATTGTGGTCGACCTGTCTTTGTAGAGCATCTCTTTTGAAAAAAAAAATGTATTTATCAAAGTGCTTTTTATACATTATGACTCAGACTGAGGACTTGGAATACATGTGCAAGTTTGTGGTCTTAAATGGTGAATGCTACTAAACAAGAAATAATCACTGACATTCATATTAAATCAACACTATGCAAGCTAATTGGTGATTTTCAGGGGCATTTATTGTGAGATCATCTTTCCGACTATCTTTCTGTGGTTGAATACGTTTTATAACTGTGATTGGATTGCCAACTCATTTGCTGAATATAGATCATCTCCTACACGTTTTGAAACATTTGAGATCAAACTTTGTCCTTGTTTCGAGGTTGAAAGGCTCGAGAAAGGCTTATACTATGCACAATCCTCTTTAAAAGCTTACATCGAGTCACATTTTGTGTCTTAAAAGGACAACTCTGTCATACTAGTCATCAAGGGCAACTAAATGAACTCGTAGCTTTCGCTAGTTTCTCTGCAAATGTTCAACATTCAAGTCCTTTTTCCTTTTGCTAAAATATTCCCATTTTCAACGAGTCATCGAAGCTGCAGGGAAGGTGGCAGATCGAGAGAGTGATGCCTTCGTCAGATCTCTCCATAGTCTATCACCTGACTTTGCGACTCAAGCCTCACCGAACCAGCTGATGCTATTGTCAACGTCATCCCCCGGTCGGGATCTTTCGTTCCTACGCTCTCCTAATCCCCCCTCCTCTACCAACCATCAGAAAACGTGATTTTGAACGTATGATTAATTGCTACTCACTTCTTCGAATCACGCCTTGCTATACTTTACCCTGTAAATAACCTGTGGAAATTTCTGCGTTATATCTTCCACTTTGAGTTTAATACGTGGATACATATTGAGCTACGTTTGCAAAGTTCACTGTCAGAGAATCGGTCGTGGTTGTTGGAAGGACAATAGAAAAAGCATTGTTTTGGAATATGATGAGGTGTGGATTATAAGCTTGCATGGATTTCATGTGCTTTTCGGAGGGGATTACTGGTTTTGTCACTAAGCGATTAATCTTGACACAATGTGATAAATACCTTGGGTCGGATTGCCTTGAAAATTGCTGTTCATTGTGTGTGTGAAATGATAGACATAGCGTGATCGGAACATGAGTTTAATTGCTCTTTGTGTTTAAATACAGAGGCAACATTTCTTGGCAAGGCTTGAATCTCCAGTGTAAAATCACTCATTGTTCTAGAACAATTAATAGTGGTGAATTCTACACCCCCTTCAACCATTCTGCAGAATGTTTATTTCATCAGTTATCTAACCAATATGACTGCTGATGGCTCAGTTAATTGACTAAGCAATTAATCTTTTAATTAAGGCATAGCACTTGGTCTTGTTTCACTTGTGAACTTCCGGTTCTAACTGAGACCAACTTAATTGCTGTATATCGCCCCTCTCCCCCCAAGTAGTTGAGGGATCTTGACTAAATTCTTGTGCTTTTGCCAAAAACTTTTTTCATGCGGTTTATTAGTGGGGTGTCCAGGGACCTCGGAACACAATTATTCACTTTTCTTCTAGGAATGTGCTCATCATCGCGTGTAACTTCTCAAGGAAGGTTGTTCACGGAATTAACAATCAGCGCTAACAGTATCCAGTTTCTTTCCCAAGACACTGCAGAGCCAGAGATATTGCTGTTTTAATTCCTTCGTTGGAGAGCTAATTGGGAACTAGTTGTGCCTTGAAAGAAATTACTCATACAATCTCATATCACTAGTCTACAAGTTTTAACAGCAACGCTGCATTATTGTCGGAAGTGCCACTAGTTCGCAATTAACTTAGTTTGGAGTGTCGTCAACATTGCTTCCAATTACTCATATACACAAATAATGTTACCATATCAGGAAATGGGAAGCTAGTATTAATTGCTTTCGCTGTAATTACAAGAATAGAGAATGATCATGGTTTATTGATATGACAGCTAGCACAGGAAGTTCTCATGGATGTTGCAAAGCCAGCGTTGTATATGCTTCAGGGTGAACTTGCCACAGTGACCTTAAGTGATACATACCTAACTTTGGATTATACTAGAGTGTAAAATATTTGTTTCCAGAGCTTGATGTTCTTGTTTAGTGATACCCAAGAGCCACAAGAAATTGCAGTTATAGCAAAGGAATATTAACATCATTTCTTCTTGCAGTGTATGGGATAAACATCTTTTTAACGCAGACTGAAAGAAGTATTTTACTGAATATCATCAGTGCCTTGGGAGTTCCTGATACCAATATGTTTTGAGGATCAGTTATGATGTTCAATCCCTACTAACTTGTGTGATTTATATTTGTCCCTTTTGGATGTAACATTGTTTGTGTTTAAAAAGGAGAGGACCTAGTTTCTTCAAGATGCCTCCCATCGTAACTAAAGGATACCCACGAATGTGGTCGGTGGAAGTCACTGTAACTTTCTCAAACAACTCTTATTTTCTACAGAGGACTCCACCCCAAACAACACAGCAGCACCAACAACAACATCAACATCAACAACATCAACAACAGCAACAGCTTACAACGACCAATCACGTGACGCCAGTGCCGCACAAGCCGCTTGTCCAGGACAGGCACGTGACAGCGGGTGATGTGAGCCGAAAATGCAACGGGCTTCACGCCCTGGAAAAGTCTCCCGAGATCAAGAAGGAGGAGAAGTCGGCGGGACCGGTAAGTCCTTTTTGCAGTCTTCAGCTTGTAGTGTTAGAAGGAGTGATGTGAAGTTGCATCTGTTGAGAGCCAGGGCAGCGTCTCATGAAACCATCGTATAAGTACAAGTTTACCGACGTCCCATTGAAATACGTGTATTGAGTTTAACATGCGATTCAATGGGATGTCGGTGAACTTGTACTTATGTTGTTTTCATGAAACGCTTCCCAGGAGGGGTATTCAATTTAGTTTAGTCAGTATTTTACTTAACCCGGTAGTATTTTACTTGGCTTAGTACTATCTAATAACACGTATTCAGTTCACATCTGAGCATTTTTACTTTAATAAGCAGACTTAAGGTGTATGATTAATGTGTCGCATTAAATATTCGCTAATATAATTGTACGCTGTTTTTGATGACTGCGTATCGTTCATTTTTAATAGCGAAACGGCATATTTAGAGAAACTGTGTATAATTTATACTTAATTGATGCTCATAAAGGGAATATGGATCCTCATGCAGTTATTTTTTTAGGGGACTTATCCCGGTCCCCCCACTCCGGGTTCGGAATGAACGCATGCGTGTTACCAAAATGTCCGGTAAAGTGGTACTTTTTCGTGCGACAAAGTCCGGCCCGAGAATTGTAAAAAAAGGGGTGTATTTGACTTTTCACCCGGAGATTTCTTTAAAAAGGGGGTGTTTTTCTTTTTTCTCTCTCATCTCTTTGGACTCCTGAGCAATTATTCCGAATTTAGGGGGGGGAAATTGAGCATTTTTCCGTTTTTAGGGGGGTCTCCTAGGCAGGAAAAGCCCGCAAAAGCCTGCGAAAAGGGGGTTTGGAAATTTTGGCAGTCCTCAGATAGGGGGTGCTTTCAAAAAGAGGGAACGAGCATACGCGTACCCTAAATAACACTGAGTGGGGGGGGGGGGGGGGGGCCGGGGGACTTATTTGGAACTTCAAAATGTATGAAATAGTAAAGCATTCTCAATACCGTACTTAGATTTTCTTTAATTACCAAATTTGCTTAATAGCAGACTTCTTTCGATTGTAGTCGATCGAGTGTATAGATTCAAACTGTCGAAGTTCGCTGTGAAGATTTTACTTTTAGTCATTATTTATTAGAACTCAAGATAAAATTTGGTCTGTAACTCTTCGTGAAGTTCTAAGTTCTAAGGATGTTTGAATTTGAATGATGCGGTCAATACTTCCCTTCAATCGTGTCATTCAATGTGCTAATGTAATATGTGACAGCATGAACTACACTCACATGCCAATCACAATGATTTCTTTGGAGAATTCCTGCTCTTTGGGACCTTTTTTAGGCTCATGATTCACTTCTGCCTCTCCTGTCACTCAAAGCATAATTCATCATTAGATTTATGTCAAAACCTGTTTAGAACTACGTGCAGACTTTACTCTAACCATAGAGGTCTGTGTGGGCCTCACTTAATTTCTTATGATACATTAAAAACCTGTGAGGTCATTGATACTATTCAATAAGGCTTTTGAGTATGATTGAAATAGCTTTACTGCATGGCTTGTGGCTGCAGAATCTTTTTCTTAGACAGGAAAGTGTGAACGAATTAATGACAAGAACAACAACTACAACAGCAACAAAACTCTGAAAGCCAAAGTAATTAGTTTTGTTGTTGTAGTTGTTGTTCTTGTTATTGGTTTTGTCACTAGACCATATGCTTTGAGACAGATGAAATGTTGGTCTTTGCATGGTTCTTCAAAATAGATTTCATGCTGTTTGCAACCATCGCAAATAATTTCAGTTTCATTAACTTATAATTGAATGGACTTGACAGTGAGTATTCCTTGTGTCAAACTTCAACTGGGTGAATTCAGAGTTGGGCAGCTCTTTGAATAATCTACAAGGTGATATGATTTGTGCAGTTTGTCTGTTGATAATTATTCTGAGACTACACCCCACAGAGTTCGATATACGTGCAGTCATTATTAGATTTGTTAATATTTACTATTTTTTTATAAGTTTGCTTATTGCTTATGGCATGGATCAGAGGAATATTGTAGATGAATATAATTGTCTAGATTTCCTTTTCTTAGCATATTATTACTATACTACTGTGGGCCCATTTGTATGCAAGACAGATTCACTCAAATTAGGGCAGAAACTGTCCACTTTCACAACAAGTTCATGACACATTTGCAACAAAAGCAAATGTTTGCTGGTGTTGATCAGGGTATTTAATCGAATGATGACTGTACGAAAGCAGAAGCCACACACCGTGATCGACATGGACCGAAAAAATGAGGTCAAAACACAGTTATGGACAAATATAGCCGATATTAGGTCAGGATTGAAAGAGGCAATATATTGTTGGGTGTGTGAGCTGCTCAGGAAAACTCAATTTTGAGATCATATCAGCCGTTTGTTTCGTCAACTCAAAGGGGCATATTCAACTTACCGGTGAAATGGCTGATTTTTAGTTTGAAGTTTTTTAATTTTGTACAGGTCGGCAGTGTATTTTAGTGTTAGAGTGTATCAAAAGTATGTATCAAAATAAACTGCAGATTGATTATCCTGTGGTATTTAATGCCCCCACCCTCACTCCCACTTAAAAATAGAAGGGGGGGGCAGTATAGTTCCATCATTAGTTTTCCCTCGATATAAAATCTCATTTGCAATTGAGATAATATATTCACCAATGATTGCCCCTAATCTAATCATACAATATAACAATGTGGTCCCCCAGAATTCAAGGCATGCATTGTTTTCTCACGCATTATTTGATGGTGCCAAGATATTTTTCTTTTCAAAATATAACTTGGTAATAAACTTACCACACCTGTGACCTATATTTCTACGGCATTGTTGCAATAGCAGGTGCGCTATTTTCTGATTCATAAGTGTGCTTTTTCCATATATTCATCCGTCTCCTTGAAAAACCCTGGTCTGCTGTGTTTTGCATGGCTGTCACTGTATATCAATTGTAAGTCTCTATTCCAATCATCTGCAATGAACGATAGTCAAGTGATTATAACTGGTTCATCCTAGTTTTTGCTTTCTGCGTATCTTTAGAAAAGTATGTCACACTGATAGAATCAATCATTGGAGGAAGAAATAAAAGATTAAAAGAGAAAATATGCCTTATCTAACCTCTTCTCTTTCAAAATCTGTCACCCTTATAATTTCTTGCATTTTCTTACAATTTTTTTTTTCTTCAAGAGATGCAAGGAAAATATATGATAGATTATCAGAGGTGAATTCTATACATTACACCCCTCGTTACTATTCAAATTAGGAGCAGAGGGGTTAAATGAGTAGCTTCCTTCTATCAAGGGATAAGAATCGATCAGCCCTCTTGTCTTGAAAGCCAATTCATTTAAGGTATCTTTGTCGCAAATGGAACACATGATCAGGTACATCATCACGTCATGACCGAGAGAGACGGATCTTCTATCTCGTGTCGCTTGATTAACGACTCTCATCAGTGCGCCCCTCAGGGGGTCATCTCTACAAATGACCTTTTCCTCTACGTTTTCTCTCTCATCTTCTTCCAATTTTTTATCTCGCCCCCTCGATCTGAATCCTGTCTCTCGCTCCTTTTGGGTTAATGACTGTGATGTTGTTCTTTACGTGGATGTGGGTGATTTAAAGCTCGTAATCTATGTCCGTCCCCGTATCTGTGCCTCGCGTAAAAAGACCAAAGTATTTGCCAAGAAGGCGGGGTTTCTCTGCGAAAGGGAGTGTCTTGACGTAGCCACAGTATAGGATAATTACTCCTGGAATGGAATCAAGGAAATGAAGATGAAAATTAAAATCTATATTTCATGCAGTGAAAATATAGATTAAACTCGTAGCTTCACATTTAGATAAATATGGCTCAAAAAAATGATTGGAGCTTTGAATTCAATGAAAACATGTCATTTTGTCTGTTGCTAATATTTTTATAACAGTTTATTATTTTGTTAATTCTGCAATAGGTATCATGTTTTGGTCAGCTAAGTCTTGAAACGATTGTTGACATTAAGCATGCTCTCGAAAACACAGAGAGTAGATAGAAAAAAAGATTTATCTGCTTCCATTGAATTTCATTGAAATAAGTCCAGTTCATTATTTGATTGGCCTAATTCTACTTATTCCACTTATTCCACACTTTGCTATCTTGGAAGGGCTCAACCAATATACCACCAATACTGGTGAGAAAAAAAAGATTATTTGCCATACAGCTCACAAATATAATTGGGTGTAAATTACAAACATTGAACTTAGGGTTGAATAAGGCGTTTCAATCAGGTCCTCATCATACACTTGAAGTTATCCCAATCTAATTTCTCAAATGAGTATTTCCTTTCCCACCAAAGGGGTAAACCCTCAGACAAATTTGATTATTTCCTTCAACTTGGACAAACTACTTTACAATTACCCCTATGGGAATCTGGGGAAAGTGGGGCCCCTTGACGATTGAGTCGGTAATGACAGAAGCTATGACACCTGTCCTAAGAGCTGAGAAAGGAAAAGAAATCAGTTTTTTGACACATTGCTGTTCAGCAGGCAAACTAATGGTCAGTTGACCTTAACAGAGTTTAGTCGTGGGGTCACGCCTGTGCACTTGGGCAAGGCTTCCAGCGAGGCGTATAGTGCGTTACCATATAATTCTTTGCAAGAGTTGGGTTTTTGTGGACTTAACAAAATGTAAGAAAAAACTTCCAGCTGAAAATTTGATGTTTTATCTCCATGGTTGTATTTTGAGCACACATCTTGATGAATGATCATTAATATTAAAGTTTTATCCTTTAATGTAATGTGTTTAATAAAATTACTTGGTAGACATTTGTTTACTGGTTCAAAAAATTGGAGAATAAAAACAAAATATGTATGCCTTAATTATGGATGCTTGCCTGTAGCCATAAGATGCTTGCTTTTAAGATTGGCCTTTTGTACTTAAAAGGAAGGGGAAGTATTGATGTATTTTATTTGTTCACAGAATTACTAATGATTAAATTGAAATCATTCCATTACGCAAACAATAAGTAATTCATAATGATCAGCTCAGCAAGTCTTATTTCCATCTTGCAGATTGATTTCTGAAGCTGTCTCAAAGGCATGCGGTCACCATGATTAATTTACCAAATCAACTAATATGTTTAATGATTGTACAGTATGCACAAATTGTATTTAAAAGTAATCATAGGTTATCAACACCTCATAGAGACCGTAGCTGGTTTTGAGAGAGAAATTCTTGGCAAGCTTTGTCAAGTTTTAGGTTAAAGAGAGAGAGAGTGAGAAGAAAGGGCAAGTTTGGAGCGAGCTTGTGGTAGATTTAATTTAAAAAAATGAGGAATTCATAGAAATATGCTGCGCCTTTCATTATTAATTGTGTAATGATTGATCATATTATGGAAAGTTTCTAGGAATAACCAAATTGATTAATAGCTACCATAAATTGATGTGCAATTCATGGACAAAGCTGCACCTATCTTTCTTAATTATTTAATGATTGATCACATTATGAAAGATTCTAGGAAAATGAAGCTGATTTGCACAATCACAATCTTTCACATGTTTTATCAATGAGACCAATAAGCAATATTACACAAGCCAAATATTATTTTGATATTTTGGGGATTTACCAAAGAAAATGTGGACCATAGAAAATGAAACATTTGAGAGATTGTTAAAGGTTCTGATTCTTGAAATTCAGCAAGTGTTCCATGTTTTTGTATTATTTCAAATACATGGAATCATGGATGAATGAATTATAGTGAAGGCTTCTTTGTATCCAGCCCTAATTGTACCCTTATTCTAATCAATAATCAATTAGCTACGCTCACCAATTAATTTGCTTGATATATACAGTCAAACCTTTCTATAATTAAGTATAAAGGCTAGTCCATTGAAACAGACAAAGTGGCCACTGTATATAGACCCATTACCTTTGTAGACAGGTTCTACTACACATTTCTTTCTCAAGGGAGGCAAAATGCAATATAGAAAGGTGGCCTTTATAGAGAGGTGGCCACTAAGACAGGTTTGACTGTATCTGTTATGTATGTTTAATTCTGTATATGGAAGATGTGCAGTAATGATTTGTCTTGCGGAATCAGTTACCTGATGCTATTGACATCGGGCACCCCACCAGGCCCACAGATCTCAAGTTGTAATTCATTTGTATAGCCCTGGAGGCCAAGTAATCAGAGCGCTGTATTTGACCTCTACTTCAGAGTTTAGCAATGTTTATGAATGACAAGGTGTTGGATTTTTATGAAATATAACAAATGCTACATCAAATGAAAGAAGAGGGTCTACTGCATACTAAATTTTACTTTAATACTGGTACTGGGAAGAAAAAAAAAATTATTTTTCGGGGGCTACGTTTCAAGCTTGCCTGCATAAAAATAACACTCTAAAATTTGTTTTGCATCTAACTCTATGCAAATTTACGGGGGCTCTTTTGGGCATTTCGGGGGCAAATTTGCCCTGAGCCCCCGTGTATTTTTTTCACTGCTTTAGGGGTACTTAATTTTGTAAGGATCTGGGAAAGGTTTCTCAAGTCAAATAGCTTAACAGCTGAATAGCTGAAGCCAATTAGGTGGACTTCCTTCCACTTACATTTATGTAGCCCAAGAATACTTTCTGTACCTAATTTTTTTCTTCATAAATATTCACTATTTTGTTGCAAACACCCTAAAATAACTTAACTCAAGGGAGATTTTGATAATGCATTGCTGTTGTGCCTCTGGAACCATATGTTCGGGTTCTTTCAGTCAATGTAATGTTCACACATTAGGGTAGGTAAAGCGTGAGACTATTTTACCCTATGTTTGGCAATTTTAGGATAATGTTAAGATTATGTTTACATGTTTTTACTCCCTGTTATAGTCCCTCAGACAATCACCTCAGATAGTTTACACAGGTCCCTTTAAAATATAGAGTCATAGACCAACCACCACCAACTGTGTTTCTCATTAGCTATCCTGCTGATTTTTGCGTCCAACAAATTCAATCTTTCAAGACCTTTTGATCTCGCTGCAAAGTGGTTCATCAGGTCGCTCCCTGGTGGAGCCAGCAAGATTAACATAGGAGAGAGAACGGGGAGAGAGTGGGATCAATTTCGTTCTGTGTAAAGATTGTAAAGATTTGCAATAATTTGTTTTAAAAGCCATGTTTCAGGTCATATGGAGTTCTAGCAAAGGATAAGAGAAATGAGGATGCCCATTCATGCGCTTTATGAAACCCCTTTTGTATAATTATAATTTCTTTACATGTTGTATATGTTTTTAAAAAACTCTGTAAATGCATAGTGTATGAGAAAACATAGATCAAATAAAATTTAATAAAATTAAGATATAGAGCAAATCAAATTAATGAAATATCACTGAAAGCAACCACATTTTTTACTAATCTGATTAAAACAAAAAACTTCAGGAAATTTGACCTTATACACTATGAGCTTGCACATGATAGGTTAATAATGAGGAGAAACTGTTGTTTATTTAAAGATAAAGAGAAGAAAGATTTTGAGGGAGGAAGGAACAGATCATTAAACTAACATAAAAAGAAATAATATGTGAGAGATGGAGGGCTGAGGGAATACATCTATAGACCTCTCCTGTTTCTCATCAACAGAGGGCAGTAGACCACCCACTCATCAAATTCTGTCTTGCTCATTCACAAGCTTGTGTGAAATTTGTCTTGTGAAGGGTGTCTGTTCTGAGGGACGGCGACAATATGCCATGAGTCATAGCTCATCATGAATAGCATTGTCATGGGAACTATTCAATAGCCAGCAGACTCTTTCATACCAAATTGCTCCATTCAAACCATTATTTAAAAAATGGGTGAAGTAAGTGTAATAGTCCCTTTTAAATGAATTCTGATTCACGGTCACTGCAGATCCCATACATTAGGAATGACCCTTGTTTTACATGTGATTCATGCAGTGATTCAATTAGAAAAGATTCCATTTCAGTCCATAGAGAGTAGATTTTCTGAAGATGTCATAAACCTATTTAAAGCTCTAAAAAGAAAAGAATATATTGGATGAGTGATTTGGCACCATGGAAAATTGGAAATTCCACTAGCAGAGCAAATCAAATGGATATGTGTCATTCTGTAATCATTTGAATTTTCAAGCGACTTAGTATGAGATGCATTCTGTTGTTCAAAGTGACCATTAACTCATTTTAGATGACCGTAATATTTCATTTTGGTATTGTTTATTATCTCTGCCCGTACCATCTTGAGAATTATTTTAATATACCCTGTGATGTGAGCCCATTTAGTGGAATGACTCATATAAATTACTTTTTTTTTTTTTAACAGTGCTTGCTCATTGAATGATATCTGAAGTATATAATATCCCAATATTTATTTTGTCACTATGTGATATTTATACAAACAATAGGGCCTACATTGTAGGAACAGGTTTTTTTCATAATTGTGATCTAACTCATCTTTTTTCCTTCCTTATCCCTCCTTACAATATATCTTCTAATTCTTTATTTCATTTTAGGCTTTCTCTTCATATACTTGTATTTTGACCCATATCGTCTGTTTGATTTTCTCTGTCTTTGTCTCTCTGTCTCTCTGTGCCTCTCTGTCTCTCTCTTTCTTTCTCTCCCTCCCTCTCTCTCTCTCTCTTTCTTTCTCTCCCTCCCTCTCTCTCTCTCTCTCTCTCTCTCTTTCTCTGTCCCCCCCTCTCTCTCTTTCTCTCTCTCTCTAACATATATCTATTTTTCTATCTCAAAGTTTACATGAATATTAAATGGAACATTCTGGCCCGAATTCACAAAGCAAGGTTTGAGCTCAGACCGGGTTTGAGCTCAAACCTCCTTTTGTTATTTACAAACCAGGTTTGTAAATAACAAAAGAAGGTTTGGCGAAACAAAAGGAGGTTTGACCTCAAACCTTGGTCTGAGCTCAAACCTTGCTTTGTGAATTCGGGCCATTGTAATTGACAGACAAACTTCCACCAAATTAGTTTACATAGCTCAGAAATCTAGATTGATGGCAATTTTCTTTGTAGCAAGATCGTCAGTCCCCTCAAAGGAAAACCGAAATCCCAATTTGTCGACTTTCATTGATATAAATATACCTAGAAGATATACCTGCCTGATTACGGGAGGATGCTCAAATCCTCAATTTTCCACAAAGAGATTTGCTACAATTTTTTTTCATGAGATGTCCATCTTTGCCTAGAGCTCTTGAGAAACACGATGATGATGAATATTTATTGTCTCTGACAAACGAAGGACTTACCTTTCATGAGAAAGCAAGTCATCAATTTCTGATTTGTCTTACTCGGAATGTTGATTGGGTAAATTGGAATGACTGTTTCCCAATCAGTCTGCTAGATCAATGGAGATTGCTTGGAGCAGTCTCCAAGCTACTCCTGTACTTTCCCTGATGTGATGATCAAGCATGGTTAAATAAACTCAGTTAATTTGTTGTTGAAAAGGATAGAAATTCAGAATGAGGTGAAAGATATAAATTGAAACATTCTCCTTTAATAATACACTGTATGTGAAATGAATGAATGAATGTACAAAGATTGTATACCTCTGCATTGATATAATTTAGCTATAAAATATAAACATGTATAAAGCAGCTAAATATAATATACAGACTATATCGTCTTCCAAGAGTCACAAGGGCATTCCCTGTATATCAGTTAATCAACTTAATGTCCTTATGGTTCTCACAAGATGTATGCAAACATCATTGCTGCCAAACAATGAATTAGAATTATCAGATATGTGTGTAGTCACAATGATAATTTTTTAAATATTAATCTGAGCTCATATATAATACCTTACTGTAGTCTAGTTGTCAACTCTTCTTCTTCTTCGCTATAAGTACAGGCCAACGACTGGCGTATTCTAGTACTGTGTAAGTATGTATTATAACTAATTAGTTGACAATTAGCTTTTAAAGTTTTTATGGACTTAATTGAGCCCAGGTAAATAGAGATTAAGAGTGATTATTGATCATGAAAACAAATTTAATGCTGTAATTTCACAGTTTTGTTTTGATATGTAGACATGTATGTTTGATCATAAAAAGCTGTTTTACATTTGTTTTATGGTCATCTTTGTTTGTCAAGATGTCACACACTATTCTTCTTCAATCTTTACAAATTCTGTGTCAAAAATCAAGAAGGTGATCTACTATTGATTCCAGCGCGTCTATCCACGCAGCTGCAATGACAGCTCTTTTGTTTTCAGCGCGTCTGGTAAATCTAGACTCTAGCTGTATCACATATCCCTTGTATAAAACAACCATTCTTGATCTCATTCATGTTGAAGAAAAGCCCAGGTCGGTCTATCGATTGGGATAATCCCTCGAACGGCAGGTGATTGCCTTCAGAAGCAGATCAAAACAATTGAGCTTTCATCATTCAAAGGAGAAGTCACAATGAGGAGTACATATTGACTTATCGATTTTCATAAAGTTATATTGTGTGCATATGAATGTTCTTCGTCAGCAGACCTAATCGTGTATAGTTTGTTCATTTAATTGAGAAGAATGAGAATCACTTCATTGATCCTTACAAAATTCAGCAGGTGGACTTTATTTCCTATAGGAACAAGACTTCTTTACCATTAGGTGGGGGTTAATCGGTGAAAAGGGATATGAATTCATTCAACATAAAAGGAACATTAATAAATTGTTTGAACTTGCAGGTGCATCTATTCATCAATGTAGAATGATATTTAGATATCTGGAGGTTTATTTTCCTCACATTCAATCTGCATTGATTGCAAATAGACAGGCATCTCGGGGGGGGGGGGGGTGTCATCTATTCTTAAACTAAACCTTATTTTAGGCCTTCGAAACAAAATTGTGTCCATCGAGCAGGTGATATTTCTTTTCTCTTACTCCAATAATCCATCAAGCAAGCAAAATCATGCTCCACACAAAAAAGCTATATTAAATTTGGACTCCTAACTTTACATAACATCAAGGAAAGTTAATGAAAATAATATGGCATTCTTTGATTTTATATTTTGTGTTAGTGTTAGACTCTGCATCATGTAACATGGTGGGAATGAATGATATGAACTTTAACACAATTAGTCTTTGTCCCTTTTTTTCATGACTCAAGTCCAGTTTATGTGCTTTGATTTTATGGTAAAAGGAAATTGTGTTGTTATTTTCAAGATTGTGAAATTTATAATCTGACAACTTCCGTCTATTCACATCAAATTAATGTACATCTGAACCTTACTACCATCCTGACTGTGTATACCAGTGCACTTTATACCAATACATGGGTTGAGAGAGGCAACTATAGATGAAATGGCTGACTTAGGGCACACATTGAACTATTTGACAATTTTTGTCAGAATGAATGAGACTTTCCTTTGAGAAATCTTGATGATAAAGCTCATTGTTTTATCAAACTTTCACAAATAAAAAAGAATAAAATTTGATAGCTGTGTCACAACTCTAAAATTTGTGAAACAGCTAAAAAAAATATATAGTTGTGCCATTTTTCAGTGACAATGTACTGTTGAAGGGATTTTTCCTCATCTTCCCTGCATTTATTATAATAGATAAAGTTTGCTATCTCCGCTTGGGGTCTTTCAGACGCTGTATAAAGTACACAATGGGTAATCACTTGCCTCTGTTCATTGTTACTTGTAAATGAACTATCCCAAGTTGTTTTACAAGCATTTTAATGATAAATACCTTGTAAAAACGGTTAGTACGAATCGATAAAACACCAGGTGATAGTTGGACCAACAAGTCAAAAAACTTCCTCATCGATACTTCCCTTTAGCTACTTAAATAGGGCTTATTGTACCCCACAAATACCTCTCTTTTTTAGAATCAATGGAGAGTTATTTTAGCTTTTGCAAAGAACCAGCTAAATACCGTAGATTAGAAGGAATTAAAGGATTGACTATCAGTTGGATATGGGGAGAAATATTGATTTTTGTAAGCTGTAGGATTTGGAATTTGAGTTATTTACGTCTTGAATAACAGTTGGTGGACGGACAGTCTAGCTAAGCTTGTCAAATTAGCGAAGAAATTCCTCCTGCCAATTAAGATTGATCAAATTAATGACCAAAAATTAGGTTGACAAGTGGAATCTAAGGATTCCTCCCAATTTAGACTTGACTTTATATTTCCAATTGCCCAGTTTGAATATTGTCTACACTGTCTCATATTTTTCGACTATTTTCTTTTTCACTTCAGGTTTGAGAAAGTCTTAATTATCAGAATATTGTTAAAATCTGCTGTTTATGTTTAGAATGATACCTGAGCGTCCATCCTCCAACCCCCCCCCCCCTCCATTTTCCCTGTGTTATTTTTACCAAACTTCCTCATTCCTTTCTCTTTCTCCCTCTCTCTCTCTCTGTCTCTCCCCTTTTCTCCGTGCCTCCCTCCTTCATGCTCTTTCTCTCTCTCTCTCTCTCTCTCCCTCCCCCAGCTATCTAGCTTTCTTGCTCTCTTTTTCTTCACCTTTCTTCCTCACTCTCTTTCTACCATCTCTTTCTCTCTCTCTCCCTCGCACATTTATTTCCTTTACTACCAGCTCTTTGAATAAAATCTCTACTTTATTTACACTTCCACACACCAGAGAAAATAAATTTGTTTAGCGGCAGCGTATAAACGGAAGACAGACATTCTCCATCCCCATGCAAAGTGGTGAAACCTTGATATCAAACATTAGACACTCTGACCTATACAAAAGGTTTCTTTTTCATGCATTTCATATGTTCAGAGCCAGAAGGGCATAACATCTTTGTTATGAGTTAAGACCCTTATAGCTCCAAACAGATGAAATGCATGTACACTTGGGCTAGAGGATGAATGAAAGCTGTAAAGCCAGCAATATGAGACGCCAAAGAGGACACATTTTGCCACTACATATATTTCTTTGTCCACTTTTTTTTTTCAGAAGAAGTGGGATATGTTGGATATTTCTGCAGTTCAAAAGTAACAGTATGTTAACATTGACATGTTTCACAAAGTAAACAATGAGAATACAATTTCTCTGAATATTTCCTTGTTTGCAGAGCAAACAAAATTTGCAATTTTTCAAGTAAATATATAGATTCCATAAACTCTTGGTAAATAGTATTCTTAAGAAACACAAATACGATAACAAGACAAAACGAAACAATAATATGTCTGTACCAATACATTAGAGTTGATCATTACACTACAGAGCTATTTGTTAGGTGTATAACCCCACCCACATTATGAATCAGATACAGGGAGTGAGAGTTTTGTAACATCTGGTATGAAAATAAATGCTCTGTGACTCTCTCTCCAGGCAGTAACGGTTACGTTATGTGTAAATAGGGAAAGTGACGTAGATGATAGATCAATGGAACTGGGAGGAGAGGAGGAGGAGGAGGAGGAGGATGATGTTGTCATAGCATTCAATATTGTTTGATAGGGTGTGGTCCCTCAAGTGATGCGATCCTTCAAACTCATGATGACTAATGGTGGAATCAGAAATGAGAGTGGTCATTCTGCTAGAGGATGGAGATAGTCTAACTCTGCAACCACAAGGAATGAATGTAATGGAAATACCAAGTAAATCATTTTATTTTACTAGATTAGTATTTATAGATGCAAAGCTTTCATGACCCTAAAATGCGTCAAGGACTCATGGGCATCTAAAATCTTAGTCTGTATCTCCCAAATTTTGAAATTTGTACATTTTCTCAACTTCTCATGCAAAGAGACTTTTCGAACCCTCTTCAAAAAGATAGTTAGTGTAGAGCCCTACTTTATTTATGGTTTGCTGTATCTGATTAAGTAAATGATGATTGCGGGAATACAATATATATATTCTATAGTCTAACCTGTAATTTTAGTAGATATTCATTAGGCTCTGTACTCTAAACATATTTATAAATGTCACTCTCATCCAATAATCTGCATGATTCAAATGGCTTTTTTATTATTACTTAAAAATCCTCACGAACTAGTATCATGCTACGTACAGAAAAAGTGAATCTTGTAGATCAACTTTAACTGTGTGAAATCTATTTTTTTAATAGAATTTTGAGCTCTTACTTGATACTTTATAAATGCTTCATCTGGATATCTGTAAAATGCACAAATTTATTTGATGCCATGTAAAACCAAACACCACCACAGTCTGAATGCCAAGACTATTTGGGAGGAGGTGGAGAAATTTGTGCATGGGAGCACACATTTACTAAAGGGGAAAAATTAAAACCCTGCACATATTGTGTGTGTTGAAACGAGATACACACAGAGCACTTTGTCAATACAAATTGCACGAACACAGCGGGAACACACACATCTCATTCACACTCATTGAAAAGAGAAAAAGAGGAGAGAGAGAGAGAGAAAGAGACGGAGAGAGGTAGATAGAGAAGGGTGGCCAAACTTGCTCAATGCATACAAACTCGTGGTTTTGCAACAAAACCAAACCACCAATCTACATCCCTACACCAGAGTAAATAGGTACTTGAAGGGGGGCTTGACTGTAGAGCAGTAGGGCCAAGACACCGGTTTCTTTACCCCTCTATTATCCGCGCTACCCTCATCAGCGCCAGTGGTATTGGTAGACACTAGCCGCGGGAGATTGGTGGAGGTCACTGCAGTTGACTGTGGGATTTAGGCAGCCTCTCAAGTGCACCCAATAGTTACTCAATGGACTTACAAAGTAATACCTGATGATGAAAAAGAACTGCTTGTTGCCTTGTTGTATCTGGTATTGGTAACAACATTTTCAAAGTGGACTTACATTTTACAAGTTATAATACTGCCAGTGCAGTTTGACGAGGGACGCTTCATTGGAATACTCAAATCTTCTTGATATACCACTGCTGCATCGATGATGTTGCACATGTTGGAGTAGTGGAAGAGCGAACCTGTTGAAACCACCGATTTCGCTCCAATCTCGTGCTTGTAGCCGCTCCATTCATTCATTTGTCGCGTGGACGAGCCTGGTAGCAGGTCCTATTATTCTGTGACTGTGGATTTCTACCAGCGTATGCACAATCTACCAATTTAGTACTGTTACTTGCTGTATTTGATTGCAGTGGATTGGGGATTACTAAGGCTTCTTCCAATAGCCGAGTATTTACTTGATTCAGCTTCAGAGGATTATTTTTTCACTAGTACATTCTCACATGGATTAAGCTCTGGACATCAATATTAAATGATTGGACAATCCATCATCATCGTTACGGGAACTACAGTGCTACACGGCTAGAAAGCCTGGACAATAATATAGTAGATAGATGGTATATTTCTACAATTTCTATCGCATAATGAGGTTCATTGTACATTCAAGAAAAAAATCTTAATCACAATTGAGCTAGGTCTCAATTGAATTGCACATCAGATTTTGGGAACATCATATTTCATCCCATTCAGACTTTGGATATGAAAAGATGCATATTCAGTGATTTCTTTTGTCATCTTTCAAAGAAAAGGTGATAGCCCACGGCAGCGTTCATCTGTGATATTGGATGAAAGAAGTCATCATCCATCCCACCACAAGGATAGATTAGCAATCTTTTTCTTCTTTATGCTCGTAAATATTCCATTGTGACTCAAAATCTGTTCAAATTCAAGTTGGAGGATTATCAATCGCACTTCTACATCAGAGTGATAAATACTGCGTTGCCATGGTGATAGTAATTCATGGTTGAAAAAGTGGAAACCACCTCTGAGAACGCTGATCGAATGATTCTTTGAAACATTGTAAAGTCAAAGAGCAGGATTGCCTTCTCAAAAGTGATCAGCCATAACTTTTGAAACCCCAAAAGCCAAATTCCAAGATACAGAGGAATCATTGTTGAGGATCATATTTTTTTCTTCATCTCATCTCAAGTTCAACCAATTTGCATTCTCACCACAACTTTGTTTTCACTTGGTTCTGTCTTTTCCCCCAAGTGTAATTTTAAGCGGAGGGGGTGAAATCGGAGCTATATCATCCATCTCCCCCATCCTCCCATATTTCTGGTATAGTTGGTGATGGTGGTGATGGTAGTGGTCCACTGATGACTGGACAGAGTGGAATGTGTGGAGGAAAAGATTTATGCTGCTTTCTATGACTGAGTAAAGAAGGAAATAGCATCAGTGGGCTAATCTATGTAAGCACTCCAAGAATTTCTACTACTCCTACTGCTACCAAAGAACATCCCAGTCATAATATTTATGGTATCTCTGTGTAGTTGGATGAAGACATCAGTAACTCTTGTATAGAGCATATGAAATATAAATTTGTGAAAAATCATCTACCAATATCTACGAGGAGAAAGATCTAGGAATACTTTCATTCATGCTTTGTTATTTCGTTGTTATGCATCCAGGTGAAAGGAAGATTTCACCTCAACCCACATGAGGATATTGACACTTTCAGGAAACCAACTACTTAACTGCAGGAAATACTTCCACAGAGTACAAGGGAGATATACTACCAGGAATTGATACTTTTGTCACATTTGTTTGAACTTTGAAGGGGACAAGCAATAACCTGCATCCCACACAAGTTGAGAGAAGTTTAATCTGCTCCTAGTCCTACCAATAACATTATATGAACAGGGAGAAAAAGAGGATTTGAACAAGTCTTGCAAATAAATCAAACGATGTACCAGTAACATATTTTTACTACGTGCACCTGCTAGGAGAAGGAAGTACTTGGAACATATCAATAGGGAGTGGTAGAGTGGTTGGTCTAGTCTAGCGTTCGGTATTCCCTTGCATTATGTCATACTGATACCAGATCCCGGATACACTTGAAGTCAAAAGTGGCCCACTCTAAATAGATCTGAAAGAAGAGACTGTGAACCATTGAGATCGTCCTGAATTTCGCAAGAACATGCCTTCATGAATGAATGTTTTCAAAGGTCACTCTGTCTAATGATTGGTTTCATAGAGACAAATAAAGCAATAAAGTCATAAAGACATCGTTTTAATGTCCATGATAATTTGAAACTGGACTCTGAAATGAAACATTCTTGCGAAAGCATTGCAAATTGATTTTCCCCCGGAAACTCAGCTAAGCGGATTTAGCACTCAATCCCCTTTCCTTTACCTCTGGTTCCCCCAGCCATTTGAAATTGAGATTCGACTCCGATTAGTTACATGCTGGTCCTGGAAAAAAATATTCCTCCACCAACATACTCCTGGTGGAGATTTAAGTACATAGTGGAATTTCCCTCTCCTCATGTCGTCACATGAAATGTACCCAAACGGAATTCAATTACCAGACTAAACAACTTGTCTCCCCTCCCGACACAACATTGGGATTTGCCCGTCTAGCGTGATAAAGTAATATAGAGTAAGGACAAGAGTTTTGGCGGGAAAACATCTCGCGTTGCATCTCGTAGTCTGCCAAGATGGCCGAGGTTTTAAATCCCTTTCTTGATCAAGAAGCTTTCTTTCTTCTATGACGCTTACAGTAACAATATATGGAAGAGATTTCATGACTCTGCATCGGATAGTTTATTATTTTGGAATATATTCATTTGTGACTCGCCGATCGGAGAGCGACATTACAAGGACATCATGTTGAAATTTGTGAACAAATCTCCAAGTCCGAAAATTAACGGATCACCGGTACATCACCGGAATGGAGTGTCGATAACGAACACTGGGTCTCTGGGAAAAACTTTCTACATAGATTTGAATCAGAATTATGATGAGGTGAGTTTTGAAAATTCTGATTCCTTGTTATTTATTTGTTATGATGTAACTTGTAAAAGATAAATTTCTCTCCCGGTTTAGGTCGTTTTGATGGCCATGTTGTGACATACTGTGGAGTATACATGTACTGTAGGTACCCAATGTCTAGGTGCAGTTGTATCTAGAGCTTAATTGGCTTTGTAGGCTAATATCTATCATATTTTCAAACAGATATAAATCTATTTACTTTAACCTGGCCTATATGTATGTACATGTACATGTATGATGTAAGTGCAGCCTGTTTGTATTTTGAACTGGCTATACCATTATCAATATAAATTTTTGCACATATTCTAAAACAATAGGCAATAACTTCACACAACTGCTGTTAATGATTCAGTATACTCCACTGTACAAAATATTGATTAGATTATTCACGAAATCACAACAATGGATTCCGTAATTGTGAATCATGAAAACACCTTCCTGTTTTGTTCCTTTGATATTGAAAAATAATAACATCAGCGTAGGCAACAAAAGTTCATTTTGTTTTCGAGAAGAACACAAAAATTTGTGGTCAACCAGCATCACAAGGGCATTTTGATGTTTATTTTATACCGGATACAACAATAGCACTGGAGTTATTAAATGAGCATGATTATGGCATATATATTATTACTTTCATACTCAACTGAAGAAAAAAAAAAGCCATGGCATTGGAGTGATGGAGTCATTAAGCATGACGACCATGGCATATTGGCCTTAACAAACCAACCAATTAGGGAAATTAATCATTTTTTCTCTCCCTGAACTCCTTGTTTTACGTAGCATGTCAAGTTGTCAACATCGGATCATCATCGTTATAAACAACAACACACTTAATACCGGTAGTTGTTCTACACTGAAGACAATTAGCAGTACAGGGATACATGTACATGTACATGTATTGATCTCAAGGGAGGAGATTATATACTATATCTATATAGGAATAGATATATCAGCCAAACCCTGAGTAAATATACTCTTAACAACTCTCCCCATTGGTTCGACCCAGCGGGATATCAATTCTATCCAATTAGGTGCTGTATCAAAATCAGGATTTGATTGGGAATCAATGCTAGGCCCCCTGCCTACTAAGCAAATAGCGGCATAATAGGACTATCCTTGTGCATTAATCGTATGTAGGCTAGATAAACAAATTGATGATCTTCTGTTATGATATTGGTGTGACACTAGCCTAGGCTACAGGACTTGTAATGATCATTACAACGTAAATCATGGAAAAGTTTGTAAGGCGAATAAAATCACACAAGTGATAATTGCAGTGAAATATCTTATTTGAACAATAAAAATATACAAGACATATTTGTACCTTTTATGACAGCATGGGATGAAAAATACAGAAAGTATCTAGCTTGGCAAGCAAAGCTACAATGTATACAATTACACATTACACAATACACCCAGATCAGACCAAAGAGTAATATCTCTTTGATCAGACTCGATACATGTATATTGCTTATGGCTCGCAGAATTTGTACAGAACAATAATCACTTGTCTCGGGTCACATATTGTCCTTACATCTCTTTTCTACAAAAAAAACTTATTTGAGCTATCTCTATACTGTACATGTAGGTTTTAGTGAAATAAACAAGATGCATGACTGATTTACTTTAATAGAGCTGTCTGGGGCTCCAGCCCATTCATGTATTTTTTGGGAGTAGATTTTCTTTTATATGACACATTTAATAGCTGATTTATTTGGTGGATATGATAACTTTCCCTAATTGAGGGATTTGTTTGGTCTACATACCCTTGTTAGTTGTTACGTAATGTTTATCAAACTGATTTGCAGGACATCAAAGAAAGGACTTCTTTTAAGGTCGTAAGTGATTTTTAGCTTTTAATTCCCATTGAATTTGAGCTGTCAATCCGCTATCCTTGCCTTTTTGGGGGGGGTAATGTTGTAAGTAGTATACATATGCAGCCTGGGCAGACTAGATGGGATTTATATAGAACTTGTATAAAAAGACGTATGAAGAATCATTAAATGGCCAAAGGGCTGTACTGGGTGGGAAAATCGTGTAAAGGAACGTCGTTGAAGGACAATAGTGTGATGAGCATTATGTTTTGTTTATTATGAGCCAGAGTTAGTGCTGAGAATAACATGTTGATAGATCGGTCAATTTGCTGAGCAAATCAATGCCACAACCCATCCGTGACATAAATCTTCAAAATTCCTTGACTCAATTCCTCTTCTATTACTTGACCCAAACAAGATGAATGTGAGTCATTGCATATTCACAATAATGAGGTTGTTCACTGACGCCAAAGCGATCGTTAGTCCCAAGAAAAATACTATTGCCTCAGATTTAGAAGACGGACAAGAGACACAGTCGGACACCATATGCCCTTATTCCGTTCGATAATTTGTCTTCTAATGAAAGTGGATGCAAATTATTAGTGCGGTTTATTGCCTGCTGTGTTTAATGTCATTCAGATTGACGTAAGATACTGTTTTGACTTCTGCCTGCATGCACTGTTGCAGTTTGTGGTTGCCACCCGATCATGTTTTTATGTGGTTGTATAAATTTAATGTGTATGTGATATTAGACAAAAGCAAAGCATTCATATCTAGAGAGAATATTGATGTAATGTGATAGGAATCTGTATGATAGTTTTTTATCATTACTGATCAGAATCAATATTTAACTGGGGAATTTTTATAGTGGGAATAAGTTGTATTTGTATTACCTTACTAGGCTGCAGATGATATTGTTACATTTAAGCATTGTATATATGCTTTTCATAAAGGAACCAAAACCTTTTATAACATGATGATGTAGGAAGTACATATTATTAATTTGATGCATATAGCTAGATCGGTAATGTCAGTTGGCAGTACTAGTTAGTAGACTAGATTGAGTAAATATACAGAAAGACACCATTCTTTCCCTTTTGAACTTGGATGCTTGTATCAAATATCCCAGTTTCCCCCTCATGACTTCTCCCCAGATGTTGTGGCGAGGGCCCCCAACATGTTACGTCAGGCTCCCTACCGATTCGGTGGAATGTTTTCACTTCAAGTACGGCCCCTCCGCTGTTTTCCAAGGCTTATTAATTCCGCACGGGCAATCAAGAGAAGCTACGTCGCTGTAAAGGTTAATTCTCTCCCTTCCGATTAGAAGGCATGATATATATACTGCTACAAATGGGAAAATTTATTCAACATTTGCCCGTAATTGGAAAATAGGCTTTTATGGGGACGACAGTCACTTATCCCATCGTGCAAGGCCACTGATGGAAGATAAGTTATTGAGGTGGAAGTTAAGAGATGTTTTTTGGATGTGCGGTAGACGTTTAATTTTCACTTGAGAGAATAATTGTTCACAGAGAGGAAAGAGGTCCATCAAACAGAATTACAGTGTACTTGAATAAAATAAAATAATAAAGATGGACATAGGGAAAGGAGATAAGTACCGGTAAAGGAAAGGAAGGGGAGGGGTATTGAAAATATATTTATGAAAAACTTGTATACATGTATGTACATGTAGTTTCATAAATTGTTGATTCATTTACTTTCTATAACATGGATCTTGATGAGATGTTCATTTGAATATAAACCAAGCTGTTTGATTTACATGTACATGTAGATGAACATATTTACCAGAATTATGGAATATTAATAAATGCAAAGCTGGAGGAGAAATAAATTAATTATGATGTAACACTAATCAATTGATGATGAATTACTTACAGAAGCACAGAATTACAGCATCAATAATGCCTTTTAAGAATCTGAAGAGTTGAGAGTCCAATTTAAAAGGAAAAGAATATCCTGTACTGAAAGAAGAATTTGAAAAGTTGACTTGAATTATCAAAAGTTAATGCCCTTTTTCACAAAACAAGGTGGTAAATGGCTTTCTCATTCTACTGAGTACTGTGGGAATCTAGTGCCGGTCTTTGAGACTTGAACAATCTTCAAGCAAATCGGGTTACATGCAAAACAGTGTCACAAATTCTTGTCAACATGTAAGACACTTGTTTTAGAGTCGGTCTTGCGTGTGCAGTGTTGTGGGAAAAAGAACCCCATTCGCATTTGTGATGTTGCAGCAGCGCCTCTAGCTTCTTCGCCCATGATAAGAGTGCTCTTGCAGGCTCGAGTGCAAAGGCGCAAATGGAACAGAGTCTCCTGCTTGAAGATTATTGCAACGGCACATGTTGCTTCACCAAGTGCCCTTATGCATCAAATATGATAGAATAGATAGTAACTATAGCAACTAGCAAGTTCTTTTGTGTTGCACTTAACTTCATAGATTTTGTTTAAGCTTTGCTTAACTTTCCCACTTTATATTAGGTGATATCAAGCCCCAATATAGTGTGATTTCCTGTGAAGCATTGTATTTTAGGCCACCATTAAATGATTAAGAATGCTCTTATTTTTAATGTGAATAGGGTCTAGGAGAGAGAGGCCAAAACATTGATCACATTGCAAAGGCCTCATGTTACCCAATAAGACGAGTAGAATGTGAATATTGGAATTGGAATCTGATATCGACATGAAAATATCTTGTTCTCCATATCGTCCAACATGGGGGTCAGAAAAAGAACACAGGATGTCTTGATATATGGGATCAAGATTTCATAACAAGAAAGGGCCTGATGTCAACATTGATAAAAGGTGTCACTGACCTGTGGACCTATACGATTTCTATTCCTATATATTTCCTACATATACATGTACATTGTAGAATTTAGTAATAAATATTAACTAACTTTTAAATGCCACAAAGTTATCAAGCAAAAAAAAGATGTAAAAGATATTGTAATTTTTTTTTTTTTTTAAATAAATCAATCTTGAACTTTCTTCCAAATGATGAAAGTTTGAAATTTTAAACAAATAACTTTCTGACAGTATTTCCAACCAATTTTGTGTCAAGTTAGTCATGACATGTGTTAGACGAATAGACGCCCTTGACCCTAAACAACCTTACACAGAATCTGTCAAAAAAAGCCTCCAAACTATTATAGTAGTGATTTACTGCTAACAATTACATAATCCTTTGATAGGAATTGGAAACTGGACAGAGCCAGGGAGTCTGACCCCAGCACGGAAATATCAATGTCGCAAGCACTAGTTAAAATAACATACCCTAATCCTTTCCTACCTAATGACCTAATTAAGTCAATCCCTCTATTAACACCTTGGCATGGTGAAGATCAAGTGGAAAGTCAGGCTCAAGCCAAGTAGCCAGCCAAATTGAATCAACCAATTAGCAAGTGGTAATTCAATAACTATTTCCTCATAAATGGATGAGAAGTGGTTTACAGGAGTGATGTGCATCGTGTCAAGGGCTAAGGACTTTTACCAAATTCTCTTACCTAACCCAATCTAACCAGTGGCTTGCCTTTAGGCCCTCTAAAACAAATTCATGCTTTCTTATTCTTACCTCATTCTGCTTGTTGTTGTTCGATACATTTCATTTTAAGTGGAAGTTATGAAATTGAACAAGAGATTGATTAGCCTTTTAAATAAAGTTTTATATAAAAGGTTGTCTCTTTTAATTTTCTGTTCCTTTACCTTTTAAGGATGGTTATTAACCATAAGTGTTTAGAATTGTTTAATTTGTTAAGTGTTTGTTTTGCAAATTGCTCTGTTTTTGTCTATTCTATTCTCTTTCCCTTTTTTGTGGGGGGGGGGGGTATTTGATTAAGAAACGTATAATACAAGGATTAGAGCGTAACTGGTTCATTAAGATTCACCTTCATTTGAAGGTAAAAAGAGAATCTGTTTAATCCTCTCTTCCTTATGATTCTTTAGCCAGGTGAGGAGCTTGGAAGCTCCTGGTCCAAGCAAGTCTAGTCCGTATCCTTCTTAACGAACAAAAAAGGGGGGAGTAGAAGAATTATAAGCTTAAAAAAGAGGAAGTATGGAATGCTTGGTACATGGCCAGACTTAGATGATAAGCTTGTCTTAGTGGTC
The DNA here is from genome assembly GCA_035222895.1 of Strongylocentrotus droebachiensis. Taxonomy (NCBI): domain Eukaryota; kingdom Metazoa; phylum Echinodermata; class Echinoidea; order Camarodonta; family Strongylocentrotidae; genus Strongylocentrotus; species Strongylocentrotus droebachiensis. Next base: position 160,907 of record JAVYIG010001499.1, on the reverse strand, counting down.
TGTTGTTAACTGTATCCTAGCATCGGAGGTATATTGGGATCAGGATTATTCCACTTTTGTCACAGATTTTCCTCACCAAGGAATTAGTGCAGTGAAGCAGTCTGGAAAGTGGAAAAGTCGGTCCTTATGCATACCTTATAGCTCAAGTTACTTTAATATGGAGATTTGTTTCATTGAATAAGAACTTTATGAAGTTATGAAGGACTACCTCCTACAGGCTTCTACGATATGTGGGGCTGGCCTGGGATGACTACAAATAGCTAAAAACTGGCAAATATCCAAGTAGGAAAGACTAGTGTTTGACAAGAAAACTGTTTAATAAATGTGCCAGAGAGTTAGCAATCAAGAACCCCCCCCCCCCCCCCCCATCATTGTTTTTTCAGGTCTGTAAAAAAGTTTAAAGCCATAACGAACACATAAAAGAACCATACATATGAGAACCAATACCTATAGAAGGGAAGTGTTACAAATTGCTGAAAGTTGGTAATATTGGTATAAGGCCTAATAGGTATCATGTAGACATGTACATTTCATTGCGAAAGTTAATATGGCTGCCCGTTTCTTGTTTTCTCCTCAGTCTTCAACTCCATACATCTATGCCTTATTGCACAACATAATTGGTCAGTGTACTCTTCAATCAAAACAAACGGTTTCACTTTGAGGAAACAAACGCTGGAGAGTTGGGGGAAATAAACCTGTACTCTTTGAAGCTCTTCGTGTTTAGAGTATAAACAACATGCATAACCCATAAAGGCCAGTTAGGCCACCCACTTTTCTAGTCTAATTACTTCATCACGGTTTGTTGTGTTAGTATGAAGGTCATAATAATGTATAACACATTCATTTCAACACGAAAAAGGAAATTCTTAATGGATTTTTGTGAGGTTTTGTGACAATTGCGTGTTTGTTCAGGTGTAATGTAATACATTTATTTCAACAAGAAAAAGGAAGTTTTTAATGGATTCTCGTGAGGTGTGGTACTTTGTTCAGGTGTAAAAATGTCCTTAACCAGTTAATCTATAACACCTGACTATATTGTAGAATTCCGAGTCAAAATAAAGTAGTCTAAAACTTGAAGTTGAAAGATAGTATTTTAAAAAGACAGCACAGAAAATAATGTTTTTTTACTATTTTCAACTCTGAATATATTTTTCTTTTATCTATTGTTTCACATCCTAAGCCTACCGTAATGTTTTTTTTTTTGGTCTATTTCCCTGTCTAGTATTTTACTTCTAGGGAAAAAAAACCTAATGGCTACTGCCGTGTTTGCTTTGTTCAGACAAAAACAAATGATGACAATTCGTGAATAGATAGAGATCTGCATAGAGCATTCACATTGTATTGTATAAAAACTGGAGGACCTACATGTACACAACTGCATGCTTCTTTGCAAACCAAATTTGACATTGAATGTTCCAGATGCCTCAAACAGTAATCTATCTTGTGTACACGTATTAAAACCACATCCATGGTAAAGTTTACCCTTTATTTTTAACGGTTTCCTATCTGCGAACCTCACACTCATGACATGACCTGCAATGCCTCATAAAACAAACTTGATAATAATCTGACTAATCAGTGCTGAGGTTTACACTATACTCACTGTCAGGAAGTATTCAAGACAGAGTGTTGATAAAGCTGGTATGCGGTGTGTACACATCGTATGTTGACAGCCAGAAGGGTGTTAACTATCTTAAAGTACATGTACCGTATATGACTAAAGTTAACACCCTTCTGGCTGTCTGCAGATGATATTGCACTGGGAACAGGCTTACCCACAACCCAAAATAAGGAAATATCATGTAAGAAGTATTTTGTGGCAAACATACCCCGGTATATCTGGAATCTGTTAGCCTTTGGTTTGGTGGGGGAGAGAAGCCTATTTCACTACAATGTTTTTAATGATTTTTCTTTTTCTTGAATTTCTTCATTGATTTCCCTTCATGGGGGGGGGGGCATGGCTTCAAGAATAGGTAGAAACCATTTACATGGGAGTGAAGGGGGTGACACCCCCACCCTCCATGCAAAGTGTTGATATAATAACAGCTGCAGGGCTTAATGTATTTATTGTTATCACCTTTGATGTATACATTGCTTATCTTGATCAAATCCTGGCTGTGATTTAAAGGGGCAGAAGAGCAATTTGGTGTGGTCCATGGGTGTCCTGAAAATTTCTTATTTTCTTCCATGATAAAACTCTTTGTGAGTCGAGTACAATTTTAGTGTTATATGAAGAGGGATCGACATAAGGGAGGTGTGAAGACATTGTTATTTGATTATCCTTGTCTGTAATTGATTGGAAGATACCAGGCATACAAACAAATAATAGGGATAAACTATTTGTATAGTTTAATTGATGACAGCATGCCAGCTGCTACATATACTACTAGTGCAATGGTACATAAACAATGCTGCTTACTAGGGTGTAATAAATGATTATCTTGTCTGGTGTGTCTGTGAATATTGTATTATTCTAGCTTGGGCCTAAACTAAATATGAATATGAAGTAATTGCAATTCATCAGATTTCAATTACATGCATGCACGTGTTCAATTCATAAAATTCTCCCATTGTGCTATTTATATGCATAGTTGCATACTATTTAGAATGATAATATGAACAATTGAACAGACTGCCTTATATGGGTAAAAGGCAGTGTAAGGTGGGGTCGTAAAAGAGATTTGGAAGCTGATATTTGATAACTATTTCAAGAGTTTCTTTATCATTGAGGAAAGGAAAGTAGGATCAAGAAGTTACCAGCAACTTCTTGGTAGGATAGTGTCATTGTGATGTCATTCTACAGGAGTTCCTTGTGATGGAAAACATGCTTATGCATGGATATTGAGTCTCTCTGTTTACACTTACTTTTACTTTTACTTCTACTATTACCTTTTCAGGTAGAAAATACAAAAAATACCTAGTTTAATTGACCAATGCATGGCTAATGAGTATCTGTACTATGTACTTTTTACTTTTGCTTTTACTTTTAGCTATTTAGGTAGCCAAAATATACAAAGTCCTTGTTTTTTAAATGTATTACCTATATTGCCTTGCTTTCGTCAAGATAAGTCTGATATTATTTCCAGGTCGGGAGGACGGGCACAATAATTTTCAAGGTGCATTATGGGAACTTTGTGATGAAGTCAAATTGGTATATTTCACGAACTAGACAGGTGAAATCTGTATGACCATGCCCCAGCTGACCTCTCAAATTGGCAAGTCTATAGAATTCATTTGTATTCTTGATAGGGGCCCCACTTTGTAGGAATGATCAAGTATTGCAAGGTCTAGACAGGTCAACCCCATTAGCTTTAGAAAGAAATGGGGAGGGGGAGGGGGAAGGGGGGGGGGGATGCACCTGTAAAGGCTGTAACTGAATTAACTTCCATTCAAAATCAACCATGATAAATTAGCAGTTATAACTAAGGCCTATTTGTGTAGACTTGCTCAAAAAGTATTAAGAAAGAAGTAGGTCTAAAAAAAGACTCTAATGTGATTCTAGGCAATGTATTGAGCAAGACATTGTTATATTAGGCTGCAGGGGGCAGGCCATAATTGCCCATTACTACTCGTAAGTCATAATTGGATGAAATCGGCATCAAGTTTGATTTCATCGTTCACCTTGCCGTAAGGCCTAATTTAAAGTAAATATACATGCATCTTATACTGGCCATTATAATTATACATACAGACTTACCTTGTAGAATTCACTGCCTTCATCACAAATTTGTGATTTTCATTTTGATTGTTTGATAATGGGATTGTGGGGACCTCATCAGTCTCTTCTAATTACCTTTCAGTGGAGGGAAATTTTCACTTGGGAGAATTTGCAGGAAGAGGTCAGATGCCAATATTTTGAATAAATAGTTATAACAAATTTCTATTAAAAAATCTGTTCTGATAGATTGACTTGCAGGGGTCAATTGCTTTATTTGATCTCTGAAGGAAGAAAGAATCATAGCTGTCTGCATAAAAAACAGGCAGCAATTCAACCACAATTTGTTTTTATTACCATCTGCAATGCCTGCTTAATTTTCCCTCAAAAAGTTTCAAAGTAGGCGCATTTATACTGTCAAATACCTCATTTTGAAAAGTCGCGATGTTTCGCGCAGCCGTTTACACTGCGGAAACATCACCGACTGAAAAGCTCAGTGATGTTTTGGCGTGTTTCAGTTGGTAATGCGCATGCGCAGCACTCCGATGCAAACACTTTCCTCTTTCTATCTTTCCTTGTTATTCTTTGTTTTTCCTTCTATCACCTTCTCTTATGTTATTCTTTATCACTTCCTTCTATCACTTTCTCTTTCTGTGTTTCCTTATGTTATTCTTTATTTCTTCCTTTTATCACCTTCTCTTATGTTATTCTTTGTTTTGTAATCATTCTATCACTTTCTCTTTCTGTATTTCCTTATGTTATTCTTTGTTTCTTGTTTTTAGGCTCCGGTTTGGCATTTTTTGGCGTGTTTGGAAGAGAGTGTAAATGCCCCTAGTTATGAAGAAGAAACCCAACACTTTACATGAACAGTTCTAACTTAACACTGAAATACCTGTTTAACTCTTATTGGGAAGATTTAATACCATCACTTGTCAGTTTTATGTCAAAAGACTGCATGTGGGGGAAAGATTATTCATGCACCACCAGCTTCCTAAAATACTGTAAGCAGTTAAGATACAGAGGATGAAGAAAAATATCATGGATTGATTTATGGATTGATAATGGGCTAGTGTGGCAGCTGATCAAATTTATGCTAGGGTTAAGTTACCTTCTTGAGGTGTTTATCTTAGTCATTAAGTGATCAAATTTCACCGCACCTTTGATCTTTACTTGTTCTCAAATTTCAGCTCTCGTGTGATATTAGGATATTACACCAGTAATGAGTAGACAAGTTGTCTGATAAAGTTTTTTCTTGAGATACTGAATTAGTCATTCTTTTAATTAATAATTTCATAACAGCTTGGAGAACAAGTTTTATACATCATATAACTTGGATGTTCATTTGCATTTCTGATGAAAGAAAAATCTATAATAATTTGATTCTGTTACTGCAAAGTCTGGGCAGTATCTACACTTCAGAATGCGCTTGTAATTTGTATTCCTGAAACCAGATTTGTGGTCAAATTACAAGTGTGTGTGCTGTATCATACTGTTACAAATTATATGGTAAAAATTCTGATCCTCTTGACTCAAGTTACTATTCCGAGAGTCATGCCACAAAAAAGTAAATTGCCACTGCTTTCCAACTGTATATTGTTCAGGTTTCAACCCAGACCAAAATATTACAAACCAAACCTACTCTGAAAAGGGAAAAAATAGGGAAAATTGAGGAAAATTCAGAAGAAGGAGAAAAGGAAAAAGAGAGAAATGAAGTTCAAAAGCATAAATCACGGTATGCAATCATCTCTTGAAGAACGGCAGTGAACCAAACGAGAATTCATTCTATTCTGAGGTTTTTGCGGGCGATGTGGCCTCACAGCACAACTGTTTGCTTGGGGTATTGTCAACTTTAGAATTCCATAGAAAAGAAATATTTTAGAGACTTGTTCGGCAAACAGAGGAATGGGACTTGTGTGAAGCTTTTGACATTGGATTTGGCAAGGTTTACTGTATACATACAGTGTACCTACATATGATAATTATGTGTATTATTAAGTGCAGTCATTTGCAAGCCAATTTCTAGTAGAGTGACTGTAAATATCAAGATTATAAAGGAATCCCTCTGTGCCTCCGGAAAAACAAGTTGCATTTTTTCTATGATTTTACATATCTTTTAAGGATTTTACCAAGAGTCCTCTGAGTTACCTTTTCAGTAATATGCGTTCTTCATAGGTGAATGTAGAATTCTATAAGTTGGCTGACCCTCAATTTACACATGCAATGTTCTGGTATAATTTCCTCTACCTTGCAATTCATGGTACCTGTAGTTTTTAGAAATATGAACAACCTGGAGAAATAATAAGCTGAAGAAAATATGGATAAAGTAATATTACAAATAAAATATAACAGTACAATCCTATGTAACTGTTAATGAAAGGGTAGGTTAACCCTGCAGAAAATATAACCTGTCATGTTGAATTGACCCATCATGTCTCTTCAATACAGTCTCTCTATCTATCAGTATCAGCGCTTCTTCATGCATCATTACTAAATGTCAATGCTGTTACAAGTCTACTGAGGAAAGCCACTTTGAAACCTTTTATCCCCATTGATAACAATTTATATCTCCTTATTAGCTGCTTGATGGGATTTTTCTAAAATTGAAATCCCCTTTTTGTAGAATCCCCCACCCCCATTCATTTAGGTCACACTGGTTGCACCCCTTTGTATAATGTGCCTATGTCCTGCTGTTACCCCTATTCATTCTGGGATTACCAAAAACCCTCAAAAACACTTGAGAAAAATCACACAATACTCCCCCTCTCTTGTATTGTGTGTGGTCTCTGTCTGATCTATAGCTAAAGCCAGCACAAGACTAAACATTATCTGGACCAAATTTGGATCTGGGCGGGAGACTTTATAGTTAAGTGGTGAAAAAGCTTGTTTGGATGGGTATGGGGTTATTGGTGGGTGTGGGGGAATTGGATAATTTGTTTGTTTTTACGCATGTGGAGAGGGTCCTCTGACTTCTCCAAGGATCTTACAAGGAATAAAGGCGTTCTTTGATAGGAAATGCCACTCCCAGTGATTTCTACAAAATGGTGACAATGGCAAGTAATTGTAGATGTTAACCTGATGTCTTTCTAGAACTAGAACTGAGTGGAATTGGATTCAGTTGTAATGATTGTGTTACCTGTGAGAAATTTATCATTAGGAATTGTCTCAGGATTTGTTTTGTGTATTTTGTTATCTACCAGTAAAGAATATGTTTTATGAACATGATATGAGAGTTGAAAACATTTTTGTAATTGGATTTGTACTTTGCTGTCCACAACTTGTTAACATATTCCACACTGTATAGTTTTGATCGTCCAACAAAAATGTGGGTGTGTTGCATTCTCCCTCTCTTGTAGTGGTTGTAGGTGACAATTTTGACAGCTCTTTTTGTTTAATATGAACACTAAACAAGTCCAAGGTTGTTGTGGATTAGCATATATATGTTTTTGTTATGTGAGAGACCATGAAGTAGAGTTCATGTTGATTTGTGTGGATAAGTAAGATTAATATTTGTTACCCTTTTTTTTTTTTATGTCTACAGTTTATTTTTTGATAAATTAACTCATATACTTTAATAAGTAGTTAACACCCTTCAGCCTTCCAGCTCTGAGCAGAGGATTTTTTTTAAAGTCCAAAGGAAAGAGAAAAGGAATTTTTTAACATTCAGGAGGTGCGATGGCTCTGTGGTAGATCAGTGGTCTCGTACCCAGAAGGTCCCAGGTTTGGTACTAAGTTGATGCACTAGTGCCCCTTTGGTAAGGCATGAAGCCTCTTTACAAAATCCTTTGGAGAGGAGTTATAACGGCCGGTCCCCTGTTTGCTTACCAACAAGATTGATAAGATTTTTAAAGCAGTTTTACAAGGGTACATTCCCTCTTTATTGTGAAAAGCGGTTAAAGATGTTTATCAGTCCAATACTGAGACAAGGTGTTTTTCAGATTATGGAAACATAGGCATATGGGCAAAAGTATTGTAAGGGTTGCCAAAGAAATTCCATGTCAAACATCCTACCTTTTTGGGAATGTTTCCTGAATATGTTTAGAAAAGGAAGAAGGAAAGAACAAAACCCAAACATGAACAGGTGAAGGTATTTGGCACGTACCCTCCGCAGATACGGCTTTCTTTTGAAGTGTCTTGTCTCTGCTTCTGGTGCTCTGTCAGACATGATTTTATTTCTAGGCCTTTATTTCTTCCATTGATCAGATAAATTTTATGCTTTCCTGCAAAACCTACATTTCTTATCATTTCCTATGTCTTTTTCAGTGATGATAACTTTTGATGGATATCACAGCCAGGCCTTTTTTGTAAAATGAAATTCTTGTTGAGTTGATTGAAATTCTTTGGTTATAATTCAAGTTTTTATAAAACTTTCACTTTCATTTCTTCAAATAAGGACCCTCAAGAAATTTTGGGTTTGATTAAAATTGCGGAGGTGTGAATCAAGTTGCATTACCAATATGTAAGACATTGGGCTACCAGTTTTCTGGTACAACCCTCAAAATCTTATTAAAAGTATACCAAGTTGGTAGAAATATTTTTGACACTGACAGTGGCTGAGTCACTCCTGATTGCAATGTTATGCAGAAAAAGAAACCTCCACTGCCTCATTCCATTTGCCCTTTCCGATCCTTGTGTATTGTTATCTATTTCTATCTTTTATCTTTTTCATCTTTCTATCTTTTCATCTACCGGTTTTCTTTTCTTCCCCCCTTTGCTTTATGGTACATGACTACATGTACATCTAAATGTGAAAAACAAAAGTGAAGCTCAGCAAGAGTCAGCTTGGTTTCAGAATGGCAGACCACATACGTTATGCACATGTTTAATACACATTATGTGGAACATATAGTATCAACTTCTTTCGAGAGTCGAGACCTATGTGTAATTGTGTATATTCAGGTTTTTGTGGCCGGACTCTAACCCCAACATGCATTTTTAGGAAATGTTATCATCCTCTCTTGGTAACTTTCTCCTGCTCTGACCACATCAATACACGATCATTGGAAGAAGAAGAAAAAAAACTTGTTTGATTTGGCTTTGGTTCCTTTTCATTTTTCTCATTCTGTTTCCTTATCTCTTAATGTATAATGATTAAAAGAGGAAATAGTGGAGACTATAAACCAGGGGGTCCAAAATAGGTAAAAAATAAAAAATGGTCTGAATTTGTGGAAAGATTAACTTTCAAAGCCACAAGGGGAAAAACAGGTGATAAGATAAAGTTATTTCAGGTAGGCCTAGTTGTTGGCAAAATACCAAGCATAAATTGCACAATTACATGTCACTTAAAGCTATGTAATGTAGAAGGATTAGCAAATTTTGATGTGGCATATTAGAAAGACAATTTTTTGATTATTTTTTTAAGAGAATCTCTGTGTGCATGGCTCCCCCACATCCCCATCATCTTTTTAACATTTGGTCCCTGGTTTTCTTTGGTTAACCAGGGAGATCCCTGGTTAACCTTTAAGCCTTACCTGTATATCTTGGTCCTTGAAAAATACAAAAATCAAAATTTGTCACTGACAGTTTAAAATGACAGTGTCAGTAGAGATTGGTGTGGACATGCACAAGCTTCAGCTTGAACTTGAGGTTTGGGGTTGATAAACATCTCTGTGTTTGTAGACCAAGAAAATAATCAGCCTAGTCATCCCCTAAGAAGATAACGCGGTATCTTAAATTAGTTTATCATGGGAATCTTTGGTGATTCATGGCTGGATGAGACAATGGCAACACAATCCCTGTGGGGGGTCTATGTTCTAGCAGAATGTGATCTATAAATCACCATTGCCATGGTTATGGTGGTAAGGGAGACCTTAATCTTAGAGAGGTGATGGGGGCAAAGAGGAGCCACGCCCGGATTCTGTTACCCCTGTCTCTGCTTGTAGGGGTAAAGGTGGTTAACCCAAGGTAGAATGTGAAAGGGATGGTGTATGAAAGTGTTGATAGAGAAATTGAAATTACAAATAGAATAAAACAAAATTTAAAAAACTATTTCACAAAGATGTGTTGAGATACTTGTGTAGGAAAAAAGATTTTATAATTCAAGATAATGTATGGTAGGGATGTAGGGACAGTCTGTGAATGTGATTAACTATTGTTATGCTGCCATTTTTGGGGAAAAGTGGAAAACCATTTCAAGTCCGCTGTACTTTTTCAGTTACATGTACATGTATATAGATGTGTATATGTCTGCGTTTATAAAGAGGAACATGTTTTCCCTTTCAGTTCAATGTCATGCTGTTTACCAATGATTCCAGCACTATTCTCCTGGGCCTTTGTAGCGTAGTGAATTGGAAGGTCACATTACAGCAGTTGGATGGATAACAACAAACAAACAAACCTTCATGTATCCATCTCAATTTGATTCCAATATTTTGCATCCTCAAAGGATAGGCCTGGATCTTCTCTTGACCAGATTTGAGCTTTTTAGAAATTCTATTCAGTTTTCTCTCTCTCTCTCTCTCTCTTTCCTCTTGTATTTTTATTTGTACGTGATGTAGCTATTTTAACAATGATAGATATTCTTCAATTGTTTTTTATTTTAATCCTACATGTAGCTAATATTGTAGATAATGAAAATTGTAGGTTATTACTACATTTTTGCAATTGCTCAATGAGGGGATTGCCATATAAAAGATCATAAATGATACAGATAAATTAATTAGGCCTGAGTCGGTACGGTCGATCACACCGGGACCCGACCGTTGCCGTCGGGTCCCGGTTTCGTTTTTTGAGAACCGACGCTCCGAAAAAAATAATGAAATATGTAAGAAATTGCAGTTTTGCACACCACTAAAATCAATCCACCTTAAAACTTAAGTATTTAATTGTTACCAATCATATTCTAGCTCATCCTGAATCAATCCGAACTGCTGATATAAATATGGGTTGCAAAGCAGTTCGCCCCATGGGGTTGTTGTTGCCAGCTGCTAGCTAGCTACTGTACTGGCCGGGTCTCTCGGCAGGATTAATAAATCAGGTTGAAAGAAACATTAATGTTTGAATAATAAAACGGCTTTCTAAAAATACTTCTTTACAACATACCGATCGAACAATTTTTAAAAGACAAAATAGATATTTTTTCTTTGATTTTAAACACCGCATGCTTCTTTTAAAAACTGAAAATTACTTGGTAATCACAAGAAGTTTCGATACGGATAGTTGTTGCAAGGCAAGTTCAGACTAGTCTCGGAAAAATGCGCAGTGCACCTCGTTAACTGTAATGCGTGCCCAAACGAAACCAAACAATGACGTGATCGTAACGAGAAAAAAATCATTACAAACTACGAGAGCACAATTGGAAAGACAACTACTCAAAATTATCGTAAGCAGATACATAACTTGGAGGAAGAATACAATAGTTGTCCAGGAAAAGCCACAGAAATAGTGATAATCGAGGAGAAACTGGGTACATTTTTATCGCAAGGGGCCTGCTGCAAATACTCGAATCCTTTGTTATACTGCTTTTTACCGTAGAGGGCGGTATTTGGTTTCTAGCCTCGTGTTCAATTTAAACACGTGTAGTTCGAGTATTTGCAGGAGGCCCATTCAGATAATGATTGTACCTATAGTAACTCCTTAAATATCACTATTTCTGTGGCTTTTCTTGGACAACTATTGTTTTCTTCCTCCAAGTTATGTATCTGCTTACGATAATTTTGAGTAGTTGTCTTTCCAATTGTGCTCTCGTAGTTTGTAATGATTTTGTTCTCGTTACGATCACGTCATTGCTTGGTTTCGTTTGGGCACGCATTATACAGCTAACGAGGTGCAGTGCGCATTTTTCCGAGACTAGTCTGAACTTCCCTTGCAACAGTTATCCGTATCGAAACTTCTTGTGATTACCAAGTAATTTTCAGCTTTTAAAAAAAAAGCATGCGATGTTTAAAATAAGAGATAAATATTTATTTTGTCTTTAAAAAATTATTTGATCGGTATATTGTCAAGAAGAATTTTTTAGAAAGCCGTTTTATTATTCAAACATTCATATTTTTTGACCCGATTTATTCAACCTGCATGAATCAAAATGGCTGCTCGAATGTTGTCTTTCCATTTTTGCCCCAGTTTTTTTACTTTTAGAGGCACGATAATGGCACTAAAAATCGCCAATCATGGATGAAAAAATGTCAAGTGGAAAAATATACCGATCTGAGGCGAGGTATGCATGTGTTGATTTATTTGATTGATAAAAAGGTCACTTTTAAGGGACATACTGATGATATGCGCTTTTTATAGAGGCAAGTGACAAATCCTGCGAGCTGATTTCGGGACACCGGGTCCCGATCGGTGCAAGGCCGTCGGGACCCGGTTTATGAAAATCCCGACATGACTCAGGCCTAAAATTAATTACACCAACAATCTTGTTATGTATAGGGAGATATAATCACAATATTATCAGGTAATAAACACATGATCATTACTCTCACTTTTGATTGCAGTGGCATTCATTTTTTCTTCAAGCAGACACCTGAAATTTCCCAACCTAATCTTAATTCCCCTTTCATTTTCACTTTTTATTTCATAATGTCAGTGTTATGATTAATTATATGGAGTGTAGAAGTATACATTTCATTTTTTAAAGAAAAATCTTACAAAGCAATGATACCCTTGATCAAATGAATATTTATATACATGTATAGACCTAATTCACAACCACTATGCACTCACAAAAATTCCCACCAAACAATGATTAAATTGAAAATTATTGATTTGATGGGGAGGCATGTGACTGAGATAAAATCCCCAAACTATTGAAAAGCAATCATTGATCATTTGTTTTTGATATATTCTGCTGATAAACCCACACACCCACTTCCCCTAATATTAAACCCCCTAATATTTTTTGTAAAAGTAATCATTTTTGCAGATCATATCGGATCACATGTGCAAGAGAGAAAGTGAAAGTAAAAACATGAGCTTTATAATAGCAGCAGAGTCCGGGTTTTGAGACAAACATCAGTAATCAAAAGCTTCCAACTTTATTAGTTGTTAATAATTATACCTCCCTTGTGAATTGAAAGTGATAACCTACCCTCTTGAGATATTCAGTCAACAATGATAAGTCTATTTGAACTTGATTAATGATATCTTGTTTCATATGGTCCAGTTATGAAATACCGGTAAAGCAAGTGCGATATCATCATTATGTAAAAATAGTCTCAATACAGGAGGGGATAAACGCCGGGGAGGGGGGGGGGGGGGGTACTCACATATTAAGACATCCAGGGGTGTGCCGCTCTAATGGGTCACTTTCTCACAAAAAATCCCTAAACATGGGTCCTATTTTTAACAAAAATTATCCATTAACAATTAACATGGGTCTGTTTTTTCTGAAAAATGCGAAAAATGGGTTCTACCTCAAGAAAAATCTCCCCAAATGACCCTTAAATTGGTAAGGGTTTCGAGGCTTCAACAGCATACCGGTACCCCCCCCCCCCCCCCCATTTGTATTTCATTTGGGGCAAAAATATATCATCATAGATTGTTTTACATTACATGATTATGGTCTTTTGTTCATTAGATCAATTTAAATTTGTTATACAGTGCGTCCCAGAAAAAACGAAACCGAGAAGTATCGATGTTTTATCATAACTTAATCACAACCATAATTAATGAATGATACATATTTGGAAAGCTTAGAGTCTCCTCTTTCAGTTGATGCTACTCATATGATGCATATTTTACGCATGAGTGATTAAAAGCAATTTGAAGGAAGGAAACCAAAAAGATATTTGGCAGGCGGTATCTGAATTTCGAAGAAAAATTCACATTTCTAGAAAGTTGAGTTTCTGCCCTTTCATATGACACCTCAATCAGGAAAAATGAGCGAGGAATAACAAAGTTCTGTTTGTTTAAAGTAGCCCTTACATTTTCATAATTTTAACAAACGAATTCGTTTTCACTGGGTGCCTGCCGTAGCAAAAAGCAGATTTGACAAAAGACTTAACTCCGTTTCGTTGACAATCAGCCATGCATGAAGACTCTCGTCTACGGCTGATTGTCAACGAAACGGAGTTAAGTCTTTTGTTAATTTCGTTTATTGATACGGCAGGCAGCCAGTGAAAACGAATTCGTTTGTTAAAATTATGGAAATGCAAGCACTACTTTAAACAAACAGAACTTTGTCATTCCTCGCTCATTTTTCCTGATTGAGGTGTCATATGAAAGGGCAGAAACTCAACTTTCTAGAAATGTGAATTTTTCTTCGAAATTCAGATACCGCCCGCCAAATGTCTTTTTGGTTTCCTTCCTTCAAATTGCTTTTAATCACTTATGCGTGAAATATGCATCATCTGAGTAGCATCACATGAAAGAGGAGACTCTAAGCTTTCCAAATATGTATCATTCATTAATTATAGTTGTGATTAAGTTATGATAGAACATCGATACTTCTCGGTTTCGTTTTTTCTGGGACGCACTGTATAGATATGTTTGAAAATAGCTTAAAACATTATCAAGGGCAGGCATTTGTGGTATTTCCCAGTTCATATTAGCTTGAAAAACAAGCCCTTTTCCTGATTTCCAACGTCATCACTCAAACCAGCAACTAGGCTGAAAAATATGGAAAAAAAAAAAAAAATCCTTGGCGATGTTGGGTACTTCCCCATTGGTGAAGGCCCTTACCCGTGTGCTCAGTTCAGACTACTGAAATTCATTGTATAGCTACAGTATACAAAAATCGTATACAGGTACTGTAGGCCTATATGATTTATATGATAACTAATTAAATTTGTCTACCTTTAGTCTAAAAAATTCTGAATGACTTATAATGAAATATTGTGTAGCAAAACCCACGTACACATACATGTATGTAAAGCATATGTAAATGAGTATTGTTTTTAAAAAAATAGAAAAAGAATGAGGGTCTGCTTTTGTCGAAATTTCACACAGTGTATATCTTACAAAAATAAGTGGGTGGGGCTTATCGTGAGGCACACTGATGATTGGTCAGCAGCCCTGTTGGCACTATGAATATGACTGACAAAGAAAGCGGACAAAATATACAGTTCCCCAGGTATACAAAGGAACATCACTTCACTGCTATTATGTAAAATGTGTAGAACAGGTGTCACATGCATATTCACCTGTTCTACACATTTTTACATAATAGCAGTGAAGGGATGTTCCTTTGTCTACCAGAGGAACTGTATATTTTGTCCGCTTTCTTTGTCCGTCATTTTCATAGTGTGGTCAGCTGTCGTGTCAACTGACCTCATCTAGTCTGTATGCCTTATTCGCTATGCAATTTTCCTTTACGCGATTCTTCTTCATGCAAGTTCCGTAAAAGTGTCATTAAGTATAAAGTCTGAACAGACCAGTAAATACAAGGGTCTTTTTCCTGATCCTCGAACAACGTCATAACTCGACCGTTGAATGCGCTAAAATGAAAGTGAATGTTGAAATATCCTGTAGAAAGTCCTGCTTCAAACCCAAATAACTTTGTTTGTTCGGTAATCATGCCATGATCTTGTTTTCTTTTGTTGGTTAGTTGTAATTGGAGGTCTGTCACATGGTCAGGGGATTTGTCTTATGATTCTTCTTTTGTTTCTGAAGAAAATTATAGATTTCTTAAAATATGATAACTGCTGCATAAACCATGTGATATCCTGGTGACTTGCCTTTTTATTATTCTGTAAGACAGTTTAATCTGATATTGTTTGAGTATTCAAACAGATATTGACTTTCTATGTTTTTCAAAACCCTTACTCCATATATTCACTTCTAGCTTATTCAAAGATGATGCAAAATTTGCTTCAATATATCTGTATGATTTTACCTCATTAGTTGATTTAATGAAGTTTGAAATGATTATTAAAAAATCTTTTAAACAAACCTTTTAAGTTATAAGTTGTTTCTATGCCTTTAATGATATCATGTATTAGATTTTAACAGAATTTCCATTGCAGATTTCTTTTGAATGACACATTTCCATTGTAGCAGTATAAATACTTGTAATGTAGTGCACTGCATACTAAAGCACTAAATATTTGGTTCACTGAATACTATTCACATTAGGTAGAACAAAAACTATTTAAGAAAAATTAATGGTTGTAAAGCACTACCCCAAAGGCCCAAACCACATGTCACTCAAAAACTTTGTTGGTCATGAGATACTGTATATTCCTCATTTCAACAAAATGTTACTAGGTCATGATTTATATATTTATTGATGTATAATTAAGATAACTTTCTTACATGACATTCTCAGTTTCATGTCAGATGATGTTTTCAACTTATACTTTTGGTGACGGTTCCTCCATTGGGAGGATGCCACTATAAACAGCCCGCCCACACACGCTCTTCATCCTATATCAAATAAAGAATTGTGTAATGAAAGTGAAGATGAGTTTGATTACTAAATTATTTTTTTAAGAATTATTAATCAGTTTATGGTCATACCCTTTTTTCAGTATCAGTCTTTAAGAAAGAATTATTAATAGTTATTATTCATGACTTCATCAATTGTAAGTCCCACGTAAACACCACTTGAGCTCATTTATTGTAGATCACTTAAGAGATTAAACACATTAATTGAAACCAAAAATAGCCACGGTTATAAACATCCTGCTTTGAAGTGATCACTAATATGGAGCTTGGCGGGAAGTAGTTGCGTTACGTAGCTCGTTGCCGAGAGCGGAAGGGGGCGGAGCGAGGCTAGAATAATAGCCTGCTGAGTGTACTTACTACAGCTCGTGATATGCCATCTCACTATCTATTTTTAATCGGCTATACTATACTATCAATTGTCATTGATATCGAAGGGGAAGAGTCCCAAGGGCGCAAAGTTGCAGGGGAATTTCACCGCAAGGCGAGTGTTTTCCCTCTCCGTCCGTCCATAGGTAGTGCCTTTGTGTACAGAGTGAAGAGCAGTTCTGGTGGTATACGTGGTGGTTAGGTGAAGTTGAGGTTTCCATACGCATGCGGTAGTGAAACCTAGGAAGATTATTTAAGGCATTGCTGACATCCAGACAACTGCATTCATAAGTCTGGAAGGCTTGACGAACACATTGCTAATAGACTTCAAATTAGTTGAAGTTAATCATCGATTACGAGACTCAACATCAGAGTTGCAACACTGTTTTCTTTTGTCGACATTGTCTGTCTTGAGGGATCTTTAAACCTGTCTTTGAGACTATTTAAAGACTTTTCAAAGTCTATATTTGGCATCTGTTATTGGAGGAGATAGTGCACATAATGAAGGAAGTGATGAAGGAATTAACAACCAAGATTGGAGAACGGAAAAGGCTCGGTCTTATACTTCAAGAGAGCAAGGTATGTGGCGATTGATCAGTTGTACGATAGAAGCTTGACCATATAACATTATTTTGTTACCAGTCTTATGATTTTTTTTTAAATTGCTATGGATACATTGGTAAGCATCTGTGAATGATTCTAGCTTTTATTTTGATCTCTTACTCAACTGACTCTGATCTTGTCTGGTAATTACGATAGACTCTACACTCGTCTAGAGTCTAGAGATTCAACAGTTGTCTAACAATTAGCTGGAGCTTAATTTCAACAGTTGTCTTTTGCTTGGCAGCTCTTAAGATTTGTACTGTACATGCACACCGTAGGCCTACAACTGTATACATGTTACAAGTGTATGGTATTCCACTCCTACCTCATAGCAATTGCTTGTCTCCTTTATTTTTAAAGTCAAGACAGTTACATCAAGTGTACTATCTCTTTCTGTATGTAATATTGTGCAAGCCTAGATTGCCTATGTTATTTTGATTGATCTACTTTAAAAATTTATCTGCTCTCACTCAGCTATTTGAAAAAAGTTGACAATATAATTCCTTGGGTTGAGGATGTCCCAAGGAGTACCTCCTTGATTGAACTTCAATCCCTATTCTACTCACACAATCCATGCACATTGTGACAGCCAATCATTTTTCTTTGGTGCCTCCAGCTTCAAACTCTAAAATAATTTCTCAGGTATTGTAGGTCACAATTTTTGACAGAAATACGTGGCAGTGTGTGAAAACTGAAAAATTTCCATCGTCTTCTTGCACAATGCTAGGAGCAGTTTTCTTTATTTGCTAGTAGATCCGGGCCATTTCCTGTTGTTTCCTGTCACAATGCAAAGACTGGCGCTGGACCGGGATTAAAACAACTTTTGGTTCAGCAATCATGCTGCCTTTTGCTGTTTTTGAAGTTGAACTTGCTTACCAAAGCAAAGGGAGAACTTTTGATTTTTTTGGGGGGAGGACAGTGATTTTGGTGAATAAGTGAATGTTGTGACCTGCTTTGATAGATCTTTGGAATAACAGGAGGGGGAGGGAATGGAGTTTGAAAAACAGAAATAAATTGATATTTATAAGAGAGAGACAGAGACAGTTTCAGACTTGCACCAAAGGACGTACAAACATATGACTACTGAAACTCAACTCTGCTTTGTTTTGTTTTGTTTGAATTTGAAATTTGAAATGGGAAGGCCTATCGGATTGAAAATGTACCTATACTTTTGAAATATTGAGAAAGGGCAAATAAACATGGAGTTCATTCACTGATGGTGGCTCTAGAAGGACACCAATACTATCTCAACTCTCATAATGCCACATATGTACACCATCTTTGCCCTATCAATATTTTCTTTGTTTATTGATGGGGAAAACAGGGGTTTCTGTTATTTTGATAGTGGTTAAAGTGAGTCAAGACTTGTGGGAAAAGTGGCTTCTATATCAAGGGATGAGTAAGACTCTTTCTATCTAGGTTAGCGAACTGTTGTTTTGAGGTTTCCTCTTTCAAAGTTTGTACATGTGTTGATGTGTATAAGCTGGTCATTATCATAGTGAAAGATGCAAATACCAAGAGAGTTGTTGGTGGTTTTAAATGACTGGTAGATTCTTCAAAGTGATTCTGTAAGTGATTGGAACATAATGATGTGGTCAGTTACTGCTGGTCATAGAGTAGAGTTTGGCTTTAGAGGGTTAAGCAACTCTTAAATGTGTGATTTTTTTTCTTTTGTAATATTTTCTAAGATATCTTACTAGTGCTTGTTAGTCATGTGGTCATGAAGTGGCCCATAATTAGACCCATAAATACCAATTGTATGCAGAACAAAAATTGAATGTGTCTTTAAGATGTTTATACATGAACAGCATGCATGAACATACATGTATATGTACAAAAGTAATGTAGTTCTACAAGTTTTGATTATCTCCAGAATAAACTTTAAATCAACTGCAGGTTTTATGCAGAGAAACCAAAATTGAATTTGAACTACATTATACAAACAGATTCTGTTTAATAGAGATATTGGTGTAATGCACTAAAAAGAAAACTTATTATACCTCATGATTCTTGTCTCAGACTACTCAAAGCCCTGGCTTATTTACTTTCCTAGTCCCAACCTCCAAGTGCATGGGGGTATCCATGGTGATAAACTTGAGAGAAAGGTCACGTAGGGTCAGAAATGCATGGAATTCAGGTCCCAAGACACCACAGGAATGTTGTTGATTTTCCCTCAGCCAAGTTATCAGCGATTGACCTTTAACCTTTGGAGGATTATGTTGTAAATCTCGCTGGTGTAAAAACAACTCTCTATTTGCTTGAACATCACATTGTATTGTGAAGAAATCTATTTGTGTTTGACTCTTCTTCGAAAAAATTGGCTTGACAGAATAATCTGTCATAACTGTCTGCCCTGGAACTTGGTTTTGATTGTGAATAGAAGTCGTAGAACCAGAGGGAAGTTTCGAGTATAGAAAGTGGAAAGGTTACGAATGTTTATTGAAAGAGGAATCATGCTGATGACAGTCTAATAAAACTGCAACTGTGTCTGTTTGCTTCTGGTCTTTCATGGAAGACATCAGAATGGATGTAGGTTTTGTTTTATGGGGAAAATAAACAGCGGTCAGCTTGCATGCGTGTCTCCTATATTGATGGAAGTCTTCATGGAACACAAGGAGATTGGTTACTTGTTTGGAGAGTGTCTGTTACAGTATCCAGAGGATATTTTATGTTTGGACCATACTGCTGGTCTTGCTGGCAATCTGTAGGATATAATCAGTAATTTGCTCCGTCTTCTGATGGTATGTTTTTTTCTTCATTTGCAGAAGTTCATGGAAAAGTATCATACCTTGATTAAAAATCTATTCCTAATTTTTGTTGCAGCATGCAGCACTGTGTACCTTGTTTGAATTTATACTGTTTAGTTAATGAAATATATGGATTTGAAACTAAACATTTTCTATTTGTTTTTTCCTTTTTGTTTTTGTGCAGGCATTGGTATACCAAGATGGCATCCTCACGTCGGGGACACTGGAGGCTTTTGTACAGCATCTCGTTCCCACGGCAACATACTATCCAGATGTAAGTCCACTTTTCTCTATTATGATAGGGCTGCATTAGAGCTTAATTCTTCAAAAAACGTCACCAATTTTTTCTGGTTTTCATTATTTTATATGATTTGTAACGCTGAAAGGAGATGACTATAATAAGGAGTACCAAAATTCGAGGATGAAACCCAATTTGGATAGCATCCAATATACACAAGTAGGCCATGCATGTACAAATAAAATTGAGACGTCCTTAATTGTACCTTTCTAAACCATCGATTTAAAAAAAAAAACATCATTATTCTTCATTTTATTTTGTATTTGAACTGTTTTTTGGTTTATTCTGGAGTGCCCCTCCCATTTTCATTTGAGGCCCCTCTGTACAAATGGGTAATCAAGCGATTGTGATTCTAGGCCAACCCTCTTGCTATAGAAAGATTAGACAAGTTTTATCATGCACGAAATCATCCATTTCTATTTTAAAAATGAAGAAGAAGTCACAGTTCAATCAGCTTGACAGTGATTGACTAGGAGAATGTTTTTCTTTTGAGCTTATCTTCCATTTATTTGCACCTTATATTGGTATATTCTGTGTGGTTTGTAAAAAAGAAATTGATAGGTCGTTAGCCCCCATGTATTGTGGCTACAGTAATTTTCATCTTAAAATACACTTCATTTTCTCTCGTTTGTATGCTATAGGACAGATTTAGAACATTCTGAATTATTATTTTGTGAAGCAATTACACTTACAGACTTCCATATCATAGTAGAAGATTCACCTGAAAATGTTAAGTGTTTATTTTCTTGAGACTACCCATAAAATGGAATTGAAAAGAGTCGAGTTATGACAAAAAAAGTTATTGAATTGAAATGCATTTGTACATCATTTACTGTATGAGACGCTACATACTGTATGCAAACGACACCCTTAGAAAGGGGCTGGAATTTTAGACTATCACAATCCAACATTAATATTACTGACACGTCTGGCTATGCATTGTAGTGCTTATGAAAAAATGATTGTACATGCAATGGAGTTTCAAGGTCTGTCTGTTCCTTGTAATTTCATTGTAGAAATGTCAGCTAAAGAAATCGTTAGCCGCTACCAATAAGAAAGAGGCAGCGAAGTGCAGTGGTATTTTACCCAGCTTTCAAAATTCCATGAGTGAATTTGATGGAAATGTCAAATTTTGTTCGCTTTGATATTTCAGGTGCCATATTGCTTTTGGCGTAGGCGTTTAATGTTCTGCTTCAATTCCGTGTGAAATAAAATGAATTGAGTACTTTTCATGGATCCATGAACTTCCGACAAGGTACCTTGGAAGAAGGGAGAATAGAAAATGAAATAATACAACCAAACTGCATGTAGACATGTTGGTTAACAATTATATCACTTGGATTTACTATGTATTGATTACATGAAAGATAGAAGAAAGATAGATGTTTTTGTAGAAGGATTTTTTAGTGTTTTTTCTGAGTATTTATGGTACATTGCATTTTTGCTGTTTTGTGGATTGCTATACATGTAGTATTTTCAGGGGATATGAAAATTGAAATGAAGAGAACTTTTCCATCAGAGTTCACCTGTTCTATCACCTGAGAAAATTTCACTGGTCGCCCCTCTAAAAATAGCTATTCTGGCTTAGACTAACTAGGCCTATAAGTCAACAACTTTTGACAGTATCGATCAGACACACAACAAAGATGACAGTAAAACGCATGATCCAGGGTTGGTCAGAGAAGTTTTATAAATTATCCTTCTTTCCTGATCCCATATCCTCACCCCACTTGAAGCCAGGTCAAGAAATGGACCCCTCTCCAGATATAGCTTTTACCCCCTTCCATCATAGCTTTTAACAGGCATCTATCCTACTACCCCCTTTTCCTTGGTAGCTTGTATCAATTATCCTCCTTTCCTGATTTCATATCCTTGCCTCACCTGCAGACAGCCCAAGTAATGTGATACCCCTCTCCAGACAAGTAAACACTCAATTTCCCCTCTCCACAGAAGCTTTTATCAATTGAACATGAACTACATGTATAATGGTACATCTCTTTTACCCCTTTCTGTGGTAGCTTTTAACAATTGTACATTTATTCTACCCCTTTCTAATGATAGCTACCCCTCTCCAGACAAGTAAACACTCAATTTCTCTCACTCCACAGTTGCTTTTATCATTTGAACATGAACTTAATTTATTATGGTACATCTCTCTTTACCCCTTTCCATGGTAGCTTTTAACAATTCTACATCTTTTGTACCCCTATTGAAGGTAGCTTTTATCAATTATCCATGTATCCTGTCCATGTCCAGCCCACCCTTCAATCCTAACTCATCACATCATGCCAGTGGGGAGCACAGACTCTCGATCGGCCCCAGAAGTCCAGCCCTGGTTTTCCCACTTCCGGAAACTTGACCTTTATTAATCGCTCCCGAGAGGCGTAACTCACCCTGCGGCCACAGCAGACGTCACAGTCTGTGGAGGCTAAAAATATGACCATGAACCTGTGACAATGCCATTGCCGTGGCAACCAGATTTGAGGCAGGGAGTGTCAAAAGTAGTAATCCTAGTTGAGCTCCCACACATTGTTGTGGCTTTTTCTTGTCACAGGTTACTATTTTGTGAATCCTTCTCAGGTGTAGGTTTATGTTGAATTTAGTATAGTTTATGGAAAAAAAATCTGTTGTTGTATCAAAGATCTCTTGATTGCTATACCTGACTGATGATAAGCAGAGGTTTTTTAATTTTTTTTTAATTTTTAATTTTATTTCTAATACTCAATCCATTCTCCCGTTTTAGCTAGGTTGCCAGTAAAAAAAAAATCCATCTTGCAACAAAGTAAGCTGTTACTTTGAAAAAAGAAATGTTTGAGATGAAAAACATTTATTTGTAGTCATGCGTTTGAGCAGAATTATTTCTGATAGAAGAGCTGACGTAAAACAATCATTTCTACCATTACTGTTTGCACAGCCGGATTCTGCCAAGCTCCACTGGTGCTCTCTCTCTCTCTCTCTCTCTATCAATGTCACAGATCATTTCATATTCATTGCCAAATTTAGTATCATTCTTTCATATTAATTTTTTCATGTTTGCTTTTGTTCTTGCAGAGGACGTATCTGTTTGCATTCCTGCTCACATCGAGGTTACACATCAAACCACATCAGCTTCTCAATGACGTCTGCCAGGTAGGTTAACCCATTTCATACCGGAACCGGGTGGTCCCTGTATTAAGCCTATGGGAATGACAGAATTCAGTCGTCAAAGGGTTTACACTTATGCTCCCGTGTGAACGGTCCTTCTGTAGGAACACAGCTCCATTCATACACCATTGGGATTCCGGCCCATAAATGAAGTGATTTTGATATACAGGTTAAACCTGTCTATTGGGGCCAACCAAGGGAAACAGAGAAAATGGCCACTGCATGTAGACAAGTGGCCTTTCTAGACAGGTTCTACAATACATATTTCTTTCTTGTGGGAGACAAAATACATGGCCACATGCAGTAGACAGGTTGCCTTTGTAGAGAGGTGGCAAACTAAGGCAGGTTTGACCATACATGTGTGCCATGATTATATCTCTTTCAGTGGCCCTCAGTTCAGTTTTGCTCACAAGTTTCTTTATTTGGCATATTCAAATTTGAGATTCAAAAGATACAGGAAATTCTCCATTTTGTTCATATAAATGTTTATTTTTTTAATATGAATTATATTTAGAGGAGGGGGGGGGGGCGTAAATGTTTGTAGATCTGTTAGTTCCTTATTGGATAAGAAAATATAACCAGGAAATACTGCCTGCATGAAGCCAGAACATTAAAAATACTTCAAGCCTATCTCTTCCTTCCGGTACCAGTGGGTTATATTAAGTGTGCAACACAAGTCCTGGTCCAGTGCTTGTGATGTACGTCGTCTTGTTTATACAATCAACACAACGTAATATAATTTATACGTACATGTGTGGGAGGATAGCTAGCGTTTGGTTACGTTGTGGCTTTTTTGTTCCTTTTGTCATTGAGGAGCTTATTTGTTTACACTTCTCATAATTGATATTCCATTGTTTGTTTTGGACTGCATGATTATAACCATGGTGATTTGTGATGGTAGCATTGTGGTTCCTATATCTATGCCACCCTTCTCACGAAAATAGTCAGTTGGTATCCGAGAATCACACACATCACATCTCTAAATTAGGATAGCAGGTTTAAAAAGATCTAATAAATCTTAAAAATTAAGGAACAGGGTGACAATTAAGCTGATGATTAAGTCAAAATTAAAGATTTGAATTAAATTCATTTCCCTATTTAGGTGTGCATCAGACAACAGAGGCTAACATCGAAGGACGTCGACAGGGAAGTTGTCCGAAAGTTTGGTCCAAATCTTATGCAATTACTGAGGTAAGTGACAATTTCTTTGAATCTCTCATTGTTAGGCTAACTTGATTTTAACTTCAACTGTCATTCAACCGTCTGGATAGTTGAACTTAAAAGCGAACTTGAACTGAACTCAGGGCAAGTGTATGAGCTATGCATTTGCACTTTGAATAGAAGGATAAACTCATGGGAAAAAGTTGAAATCACTGGAGACCGGTATCGCTTTTTCATAATGGGTTTAAACTAGGGTATGTGTACAAAGTATAATAGCTTCAGTGTAGAGGGGTTAAGCCAACATTTTCACCACTCTTATTAAGCAAATATGCAGTTTTTCTGTTGGACATTCAATGCAGATATTGCTCCTATTAATACGTACTGATGCAAATGGATTCATTGTCAAATAGAAAGGATTCTATCTATACCTGTACTTGTACTAGTATTCTATTGTCTCCTTTTCTATTCAATTACTAATTGGAATGTATAGCCGGAGGCAATGAATGGATTTACAACGATTATTCACGGGCAATAAAACTCTTCTGTTATGATCAGATTGAACCCATTCAGAGGCAACTAGGCCTCCAATTACTACCAGCCTTTCATAACTTCCGATAGGATAGAGCAGCGAGAGAGTGACCTCACTCATTCATTGTACTTCCTGTCTAGCGTGACCTCATGCACCCAGGGCTTTAAACCTAGGTTAAGAAAATGAATTTATGTTCAAGGGATTGTTAGGTTTCATACGGTCATGGCCATGCAGCTCAAAAGTGAAGTTAGCGAGGCCGGTTCGAAGACAATGTACTTTCATCTGTTGTCATTGATGTAGTTGATTATAATATTTAGGATGTCATTATAAACTTCCAGTTAATAGCACCTGCTGATAGCCAGAAGGTTGTTCATCAGTGGAGTTAAGTCATTCTCGCTCTTAGCACACAATCATTGTCCTCTAATGCACATTGGGAAATCTAAAGTGGTTAGTCCTTGGCTGAAGTAGTTGTCCTTTGACAAGTATATATCTCTCTACCCAGCTCATGATAACAGCCATAGGAGCCAGAGTAAGGGTAGAAGTTTCTGAAGCTCTTGGAGATACTGTTCATTTGATGGTATTTATGCCATACTGAAATGGATCATTGTTGAAGAAGTAATTACCGGTATTGAGTTATTATATTTGAAATATTTTCTTTCTTTTTTTCCTTCTAGTGAGTGGACAGAGACTTTCCCATACGACTACAGAGACGAAAGGATGATGAGACATCTCAAAGACATCACACAGAAGTGCATAGCCATCGACCCCACCCTCAGAAAAAGTGCCGGACAACTCATGCAGGGCTTGATTAGAAGGGTGAGTGAGAGGGAGGGGTAGGGGTGAGAGGGAGGGGTAAGGATGAGACGGAGGGGTAGGGATGAGAGGGAGGGGTAGGGGTAAGAAGAAGGGATAGATGTAAAGATTAGAATTGGTGGTGGGGTTTCTAAGATTCTTAGTGCTACACTTAATTCACATCAAACATGAAAAACTCTTTTCTCAAGGAAGTACCAAGGATATTGAAGATAAACGATCGAGCGGGAAACAGAAAATGAAAGAAAATAAATTAGATGTGGGAGGATAATGGTTATGATAATGCTGACGCCTACAAGGAACGATGTTGTGTAGCCTGTAAAAACATAGGATTGAATTCTGAGAGAAATTAAAAGATATTTTAAGACCGAAAGGGGTTGATGACACGGAAGATATTGTGATCTAGAGAGCGTGGGATGAGGAAGGAAGAAGAGAAAGTGATTGACAACAAGGAAGTATCTCATCCATCTTGAATTGATGAATCCCTCTATCGCTGAAACCTGAAGTACCTGCCTTCATGGGAAAGTGTGTGGGTTAATGAGTGGGAGCCTTTGAGAGGTTAATATAGAGAATGGGAGGAAAATATAACAAGTAATAACTGAATGGAAGATCTTAGTGGGTGTGATTTTTTTTGATTTTTTTATAATTTTTATAATTAGGATGCATTTCAATTGCCACAATGGAATTATACATGTTAGTTTTATGTTTTTTTTAGGTATGAGAAATACCGATTGTGAATAACAAAGTCCAAAGCAATTGTGAAACTGATAATTACAGATTAATAACTGTGAATGATTTAATCTTATTCTCAATATTTGCTTCTTTACAGCTTGCCACGTTAGAGAAGTACGAAGATGTCTTAGCGAGGGTCAACACGGCGGCGTCAGAAAGGATGCACGCCCTCCGAGCAAACCCTGCCTCTTTCCAGATGAACATCATGGACGTCTGTCCGCATCCCCATGTCCTAGCCCAGCAGCTTACACACATAGAACTGGTGAGACCCCCATCAGTATTTGTATCATCCTGGGCCCCGTCTTACAAAGAGTTGATATTAATCGCAAATATGTACAGAAGGGATAGGGGACTGCAAACTTGCCATTGATTAGAGGACTTACGATTGATTTGGATCAATTGCAACTCTTTATAAGACGGGGTCCTGATGTACATAGAGATTCTTGCCCTGTGTCATGTTCAGACTTTTTGATTATTCCAAGCAGTGTATATGACTGGAATTTACATTTGGATTAGAAGTCTTAGAAAGATGAAAGACAATATGCCCCTAAATCCTTTTTTTTTCTACATGTATGTGCACAATATTGGGTCAATGACATGTAGTGACTAGTTCTTCTTTCACAATTGTGTGACTGTGTCTACAGGAAACTGGTTAAAGGACATTGGACATGGTAGTCTAATTTAAAAGGATATTTATTATGATGTATTGGAATTGTCATTGATTGATGATGACAAAGTTAGGGGTTTCTATGTTTACATCAAATTAATAGCAATTTCTTTCTAAACAATGGCCTCTTGGTACAGTGAACAATTGGTGTTTATTTCATTGGGAGTTGTGTGGTATATCCCACAGTGACCTATACCAACCACAACTAACAATTTGTGGTTAGTTACAAACTTGCAGAAGATTGCTATTATCATTTGTGTAGTAGTCCCACTTCCTTTTTCAAAATGTCTAAACGTAAACAATTGAATCTTTACTGCGCTATTATGGACATGACCCAATTCCTTTCTTTATAATTGTTTCTATACTTTGCATACTTAAACAATATAATGCCTCATATGGTATAGAATAGTGACTGATATCAAATTGTGTGTAGTGTGTCTGCATGATTTTGATTGGATTATATTCATTTTTTTATAATTTTTTATGATAACAGGAAAGATTGACAAATATTGGGCCAGAGGAGTTTGTGCAATCCTTCATCAAACAAAGCGACGGCGACGGTCAGGTATGTTGAAATTTATTGTTATCAGTGATTCCACACATCTGTCTATCTAACTCTCCCTCTCTTTCTCTCTTTCTTCTCTCTCTCTCTCTTTCTCTTTCTCTTTTTCCATCTCACATGTTAATAACTTTACTTTCCATTATCGGTTATTCTTTGTATACACTTGTTCTCCACATTATATGATCAACCCATTTATCTACCTCTTTTATCCTATTAATGGACGCATACAATGTACTTGTGCATCTATAATAACCTTTCTTTCTTTATGAATTAAATAACTTTAAATAAATCATTATATTGGATATTTATGTATACTTTCTATTTCATAACTTTAAACCATGTAAAATGTATTATATTATTGAATATTGAATTGTATATCTGATTTCTTGTCAAAATTACTGTTCTGTTGGAAATGAAAAATAAAACTGAAACTGAAACTGAAATCTCTTGAGTAACTTATCAACTAAAGTAAATTTTTACTTCAGAATCCTATTCAAGTTAACATATAAATTGCTTGTTCTATTCTTGTAGACGGTGAAGTTCCAAGACCTCAAGAGGACCAAGAACCTTGAGGCATACGTAGAGTGGTTCAACCGACTCAGTTTCCTGGTGGCTACAGAGGTCTGCATGCACATAAAGAAGAAGCATCGAGCTCGCCTTATCGAGTACTTCACTGACGTCGCCCGGGAGTGCTTCAACATCGGCAACTTCAACTCTCTCATGGCCATCATGTGTGAGTATTTACGCTTGATAATAATAATAATAATAATATTGGATATTTATATATGGTAGTGCACATATCCACCCTGCAAGGTGATCAAAGCCCTCAAATATTACCCGGCTCTGCTAGGCTACCGATATCGGTGCTCACAGCATATTTTAAAGAAAAAGAAAAGAGAAATTAAAAAAGTGAAATTAGTATAATTATATTTATTCTGTCTGTCAAGGAAAACACTTAATATGACTTGTTGCAATACAACCTTTACTGTGCTGAGTTGAAGCTCACATTTTATTTTTTTGTTTGCTAATATTTTACTAAATTTTTTCTTGTCTTTTCAGCTGGTCTAAACATGTGTCCTGTTGCAAGGTTAAAGAAGACGTGGAACAAGGTCAATACAGACAAGTTTGACTGCTTAGAGGTAAATATCTATCTCAACTTTGATCAGTTTCTATTACATTTAATGGATTTAAAGAGCCCCTTCGGTGATTGAGCAAGAAGACTTTGTCTGATGTTAAATACAAGATAATTGGTCTTGTATATATATACAAACCATTGGCTGCTGAATTCCCATAGGCAATGAGTTAAACAAAATATGGCAGACATTTTAAATACAATGTATACAATGGCAATGATTGATGTATACAATGTGTGTTCCTGTGACGCTTCCATGAAGTAAAAATAAGCAAGAAATAGACCCTTTTATTAATTTGAATTCATTTAAATTAACTTGAAATTCTAAACTTTACTTTAAAAAAAAAAAGGTTTTAAATTAAATTTGAGTGATAAAGTTATAAGATGAAACTAGAAAAAAAGCAACAATAAAAGGATTATGATAATTGAGTGAGACACTTTTCTTTCTTTTTCCTATCTGTAGCATCAAATGGATCCCACATCCAACTTCTCAACGTACAGACAATCGTTACAAGCCGCCATGCAGAGGGCGATGAGTGCCCAGGAAGGCGCTTGCGATAAGATTGTCATCCCATTCTTCAGCTTACTCGTCAAGGATCTCTACTTCCTCAATGAGGGATGCAGCAATAAGATGCCTAACGGTTACCTCAACTTTCAGGTGAGTAGATGGATACTGAGCAGTCCTAAAAATTGTTTAAAGCCCCACTGCACTACTTATAGCTACTTGCGCCCTCTATATAGCAAACAATGCCTAATCGGTGCCCCCTTTTTCTTATGTTATTTGAGAGCTGATTTGATGAGATAACCACCTGTCAGTGATCTTGCATGGAGGTCTAATCCCCCCTGGCAAAACTGGTGCAGACAGGCTTAATGTTCAACATTTGTGTTTGACGTTTAACATTATACTAGCATTACATTGTAGCATCTTCTACATTCACGAGCATTTTTCAATGAATAGTATCTCATTTTTCTTGAATATTTGTTTTCGTTTTTATACAGAAATTCTGGCAGCTTGCAAAGCAGGTAACAAACTTCATATCGTGGAAGACCGTAGAGTGCCCTTACCCCAGGGACAGACAAGCCCTTAACTACCTTCTCACTGCACCGGTATTCTCAGAGAACTGTAAGTATACACAAATCATCAATGATTTTCTACCATTATTTCCCATAAGACTGCAAAATTTAACCTTTATAATTGGTAAATTTGCCCTTAAAGGATACTACATGTACATCTGTTTTTACTTAATGTTTTTCACGACAACAGAATTTTAAACCATTATAGATTTGTTTATTTAGCATGACATAGTACTTAAAAGTATTGGTTTGTTTACATATCTGTTAAGAGCTATAAGGGCACAAAATAATGCCATTCTGTCTCTAAATAGATCATATTACATTTGATTAATCTTTGTATTACTCTTGTTCTTCTTGCAGCTCTCAATCTTGCCTCCTACGAAAGTGAAAGTCCAGAGACTGATTTTGAGAAGTCCCAGTACAAATCTCTCAAGTAAGTTGAATGTAATTTTTGGTACAATCACATTTAAAAGAGGGATGTTCCATGCTGTTTGTATTAAGAATTTTAATATGACATTTGTGCCTTCGTACTGTTGTTATCATATGTACATTGGAAAATACTGTTAATTTGACAGTCATTTGAGAGAGTCTGACTATTGAATGGTGAATTTGTGAGAAATTGTAGAGCAAGTACCATGAGAAGCCATCACAATAAGCTGTCATCATCATAGGTAAAACAGAGCTACTCGTGTTTCCCCAGTCTGGTCAAATATATACATGTATCAATGCAGCGACTTGAAATAATTTCTTGTGAATCCCTATTTCAATTTTACTAATTGAATTATTCTTTTGTCTCCACCTTGCAGGTTGAAATGCACATCAACGACGTCAAAGTCATCATAGGCATGGTTACCATGACAACTGGCTGATGATATCACACCTTGCGACGAGAGTGAACTCTAGAATTTGAATCATTCATATGAAGAGACAAAGAGAGCTATCGGGCGGTCGGTGTTGTCAACTATGGGTTTATCCAAATGACAATAAGTCATCCATATAGACAAGTGATGGATCGTAAAAAGTGCTTACCAACCATCAGAGATGTTGGGGATGAAGGAAACAGAGACCGGAAACATCACCTGTGTGATGATTTTAAGGTATCTAAGATGCATCATGAGAATCTCGAGCAAGTCTTGACGAACTATGTGGGACGGAAACCTTATGTAAGATGGCCAATAGTAGAGCAAAGAGCACATCGATGGAAGGTGGGATGCGATCCAAATCTTGATGAAATATTTGAAAACTGGTACCCATTCTCTAGGATGCAAATGGTGCGTCTACATTTAGGATCCACAATGTCAAGTGATGAGAACAAAGAGCTTTCTTTTCAGGCTGATGCGATCCCAATCTTAAGATGACAACCTCCAGGAGAGGAATACTGCCTTTAAATCTCGGACTGGAAAACAGATTTCCATTACTTTTCTGAGAGGACTATTACAACTCCTTACAAAGCATTACCATTGAATAAATGGGATTTTTTATTTCTTGTTTTATTTAATGACTTGTTCTGCCTTTAGTCCCGTTGCTATGGCAAGCCCTGAATGCCATTGATTACATAATGGTATTTCTACCTCTGTTGTCAGAAGGGTTTGTATTATTTTACGAAAATGAACGATCATTTCTGTCATAACCACTATTAAGAAATCGCGCATTGTAATGGTGCTTTTATCCAAGATGTCATATAAACCAGACAAAATGATATATCTTGTTAATGGATATTTGAAATCTCTGGTCTGGACTTGGCAGGTCGAGTTAGAAAAAAATCACTTATGACAAACAGGAATATTGTAAATTACTTCTTATTTCTTTGTCAGGCTTATCTGAAAATACAAACAACTTATTTGCAATTCCTGAATGATATTCTACTTCAAAGATTCCCCGGAAAGAAAGAAGTAATTGAAAAATTTAGGTATCTAAAATGAACCAGTTTATTGTGTTTTTCTTGCCCAAGTTGTATTTCAACAATAGAATTGTTGAAGTCGAGGTTGTTGGTATTTTTTTGTTAAAAGATGTGTAGTCTCCTACCAACATTTGTTTATCATACCATTTTAAAGATTGTACATCCATTCTTTTACATCTGAAATTTGTGGTTTAATATTTCAGTTAGCATTTGCAGGGTTTCTTTTTGTTATCGACCGTTTAGTATAGTCCCTTTTTTTTTAAACTCTCATTGTGACCAAATTTTGTCAATGGCATTTCCGTTATTTTTACATCAGAAGGCTGAATATAAATATCCACTTGGTACTACATAGCATCTTTGTATATCTGGTAGTAATTGTTTCATAGTTTAATATGAAATCTGTATTTTTTGTAAAAGCATACAAGTGTACTCTAAGGTGCCCTGTTAGATACATGCAGATACTTGTAGAGACGTGTAATTTTATACAAGTACCACATTGGAGCTTGAATATACTGTATTCCTTTCCAATGTTTTAACAAGACACGGTTTTTCTCTCAAAATAGATGTATTTATCTCACATTTTGGGAAAATCGTAACCCAGGCCATTATTTCCTAACTTAGTTTAAATTTAGATTAACTTGCCTTTGAGAAGTTTGTTTCAGTTTGTGCCAAAGTAGTTAAGAGTAGAATTGCAGATTGTTTGATTTATATTGTCTTGCTGTCAACATTTTGATCCCAAAACAGTAGAAAATCTGTACAGAAAATAAGTGCTTGTATCACATCACAATACCATGAACATAAAACAGTAGCTAATACAAGACAAAATAGACTTATTTATTTTGGTACATGTATAACAAATCTAGTTTTGTTTAAAAGACTAGTGTATTTATTTAGGTCTAGTGATCATGGCTTACTAATTAGAAGTGAATGGGAGGACCTGATATCTTAAAGTATTGGTGGATTGGGCCGAGGCTTGACCCAATTCAGTTCCATGTACACGTACATGTGTATAATTAAAATATGATAAATATTGATTATTTATATAGGGGGGGGGGGGGGGGGGTAATGTTTGTAGAATAAGGAAATTGTACTGCCCAATTTTATATGTATACTGACACATTTTATTTAGAAAAGAAATAATGGTACTTCTTTTACAGTTGAAATTTTTGGATTTTCACAAACCACCTTCACAAGAACTTACATTATGGTAGATCTTGGATCAGAAATTAAAAGAAACAAATTTTGTTGCTGCCTGACCTTTTTTCAGATTATTATCTGAACTTTAGGTCTGTATTCCCTTTGCATTACATATAAAGAACATTGATAAAAAAAAGAATTGAGGCAGTCATTTAATTTTTAAATTTAAAGAACTGCCATTTGAAATTTTATAGTATTATTCACCTTATATATTTATATTTAAAAATACGAAATGCTTGATATCCTAAAATCACACCATGATGTTCTAAGAGAGTATATGTCACAAATGAAATCTTTTTAACTTTATACATAATTTCAAAATGCTTGTTGTACAGATGATGGATGTGTACATAGTGTGTATGTACTTTTAATAAAGTCCAATGTATTCTGTTTTTATGTACAGAATGTATTCTATGGAAAACAAATATACATTGGATGTACACCATGTGAGTACAGGGCGTCCAAGCAAAAAAAAAGATGAGAGGATACCGTGTTCATGTATAAAGCTGAGAATTTTATGTCAATCTATCTTCTATAAATATGATCATGAATGAATGTTGTAAGTGATATATATGATTGGACATGTAAATAAGAAATAAAAACATTCAAAGAATACTGCAAAAGAAGTTGCAAGATGCTTTCATTGACTCATGGGAAATATTTTTAATTGAAGTAATTTGATGGTGGTGATAGTAGTGATGATAATGATGAAGACGGCTTCTTGTATAGTGCGGTGTCTGCTTTTGATGGGCATGATCGGCGCCATTGATTATGAGAGATTGGACAACCAGGTTCGAGTTGGACACAATATAGTGACTACTGCTTTGTTGGGCAAGTACAAAACAAAAGAATATACGCCATTTTGTGACCCAGTGAAACCAAGTTGGCCAAACTCTGTGTATAGATGGCTCTGGGCATGATATGGCACTTGCTCTACAATGTCACATGATGATAATGATGAAGACAGCTTCTTGTATAGCGCCGGTGTCTGCCTCTGATGGGCATGGCACCTGCTCTACAAGGTCTCACAAATCAACAATTTGATAATAATTCTTGAGGAAGATTCTCACTCGGCCTTACAAAATGAATTTGCTTTATTTCGGGGTCGTAAGAACTGCTAGACTTCTAAAACATGCGTACAGCGCTAATGTGGAATCTTGTAATAACAGACAATTGAACCATGAAAATTACTCTGTGGTATCTCTGTTATATCAGCAAAAAAACAGTGATGCAAAGAGCAGGGACCGGATCTTATGAACGTATATCAGAGGCTCTTTACAACTAGTTTCTACTGTAGTGACAATGGATGGGTATGATGTGTGATGGGAGTCGTGAATATGATAATACAGCAATGTTATGATGAATGATTTTATGGTATAATGTAATGTTGCAACTCTCCACTACTTCTTTTTATTCTCCCACTCCCCTCTCAGGTCTCTTGTATCACTCTTTTTCTCAACTTCCCTCCCCCCCCCCCCCCCCCCCCCCCCACCCATTTCAAGGTGTTAACAATACATACTTTGACCCTTGGGCAACTACTTATTTAGGGCTAATGAGAAGAATGATTACCGAGTACTGAATTTAATACATTAATAAGCAAAATACACACATGCGAGCTTAATTACAGAAATATGAGCATTCATCAAGACTAAATGAACTAAATGATAAAAATTGTCAATTCTCAAAATATACATTTATTCAAGTTTTAGTCGTCAACACATAATCCTTTAAACAAAAAAATCAATGTCAAATAAACTCACTAAATAATACTTTCTATGGCAAGAGAACTTTTACAAACAATTGACGTAGCCATCTTTTCAAATAATCAAATTCTTGAACATGCATATCACAGATGTGCAGAATACATACACTGACGTTACTGATTCCCCTCATTGAAATAATAATGGATAGATAGCAAATGAGGTATACATGTACCTCATGGTATCATACAATAGAACCATCTGTTAATGCAAGAAATCTCAGAGTACAGTTTGATGTGCATTTGAATATGAGAAAGCACTTCTCAAATGTTTGTAAATCAGCATACTACATGATCTATAATCTCAGACGTATTCATAAATACTTAGACGAGGACATTACGAAAGGCATTGTTCACGCATGTATCACGAATAAGTTGTGTCTAACTAAATGGGATCCCTGACTCTCAAATAGTGAAATTGCAATGGTTCCAAACACCTGTGCAAGGCTGATCTGTGGTTGTTCCAAATTCACACGGATCAACGCAATAAATTTGTCTTGATTTGTATTGTTAACATCAATATGTTTGTAAATTGTTTATTTATGTTGTAGGGCCTCCGCAGAAAACACCATTTAACTACTGATGGAGCCACTCTACTAAAATAAGACTAATAAATAAATAAAAACAAATCCTGTTATAAATTCCATCTCTTAACTTTATATAATGTGAAATGTTATATATTGCATGTTCTTTTCATTATTTTATTTCTTTTATAACTACCGTATATATTCTTTAGAGAGACAGCATGCAACAATAATTCATCGACTCCGCTTTAGAGTCATTGGACTTGATCAGGATCCACATAACAGTTTAGTAATTTGACGATCTTGACCACTACTTTCTCTTATTTTATGTTGGTATTGTATTGATTGAAATGTATTATTTTGTTCATCTTTATTACCATCTTCGTTTGGCTCACTATTGTATATTTACTGTATTTATAACTTTATTGTATTACTTGTAAACATGATCTATTTTGGTCCTTCGACCTTTGAATCATGTCAATTTATATGTCTTTTTAAACCGAAATAAATAAAAAATCTCCTCAGATTAAGAATTCATCCCACTGGTTTTTGTAATAGATGCCATGAAATAGAGACAGTAAAACACTTTTCAGTATATTGCCCTAACTATATTATAGAAAAGGCTATGTTTTTAACAGATAAACGAATCTCAACCGGGAAAAATTATGGAATACTAAAAAAAGAGTGAGTCCAGTATAGAAAAAGCTGCTGTACGGTTCGTTCTCAGAATGAACCAGTTTCCTATCAGGAAGTAATACCTCCCTTGTATAGAGAACAATGAACAGTAAAAAATAATACAATATTATATAATGGCCTATATGCTAAATTATACTCAGTACATTAAAAATATAACATAATGTAATAAGAAACTAAAATAAGAAAAAGCAACAATGATAAATAGTAAAAAACGATAACAATAATATGAATAAAATATATAAAAATGAGTTATGTAACAAATCCCAACATGAATATTCAAAATTTCAAGAGGTTCAATAAAGAAGTGAACATCAGAAGCTGTACTTAACAGAACTACGTATTTTAACAAAATCCTTTATTATGGACAAGCCCGCATGATATTTTACGTATAGATTATTGAATACCGGTATAAAGGCATATGCATATTTAATTATTTATATATGTTGTGTATGTGTCGATGTGTACAGTGTATATAGATATAACAAATAATCTGCACTGTAAAGTAACACTAACCAAGCCCACAAATGTTTAGCTTACATTTTGCCTTATTGTCAAATTTTGAGATTTAATTAATATGAACCCCTCGGAACACTTGGGTACACAAACGCCCCCTAGCCTATGCCTGAGCTACCTACGCCCTGAGTGGTAAGATGGCATCGTTTAGACAAGGGCAGCTAGGGCAAGCGCTATGTGGAACTGAGTGGGGAGCGTGGTCAATTTGCACAAAACCGCTACAATATTAGTTTTCAATATTATCTTACAAGATCTATAGATAAATATAAAACGAAATTAAAACATTTTGTAATAAAAAAAATGAGACAATAATCATGTGACGTAAAGTATTTTTGCGACAATAGTCACAACTGACTTATCGCCAATAACCCAAAACAAAAGAAAAAGATTGTTAATTTTGGGTTCAACGTACTATAAAGCTATTTGCTCTTTTTTTTACCCCTCATTCTCATAACTTTTTTGTCTAATTGCTTTGTATTGTTATTTATTGAAGATGATCTGTTAATTACGGTATATATTTTATGTTTATAAGAGTGAAAAAAAAGGCTGAACTGAACAGCAGTTGAAAAAGAAAATTAAAAGTGAGCCCATGCACAATATAGCAAAACGGCTGCGTTGTAGATGGAAGTAAATAAATAGCATAAGCTTTTGTTAGATTCCTGGAAACTTCTCAGGACAAATGTGAATGATTTTGTAAATAAACTTGCGACATGTTAAATGAGCATGTGGTGATATGAGAGGGGGCTTGCATAATCTTGATAAGCGTTGGGAGAATCAGAATATTCATGATGGATTCCGATTCATCAAATGTCTCTGATGTATTTCAGGCATGGAAGACAAACAGAATCACTGAATTGTATCATGAAAGCATGGATCAAGACAGCCACCAATGCATTACATCTTGATCATTGTCATCACACCTTAGCTGCATCATAGCAAACATTTTGATTGGGCCTAGGCATTGGTATTCATGATGTTGATGGGTTGGGCACGTGATTACAGACCTTGCCATCGTTGTACGGAACCAACTCATAAAGGATGGTCTCCACAGTCGTAAGCAAAAACTAATAAGGGTATGTGACTCGGAAGATCCAGTCATAGCCGGAGTAGCAGCCACACTAGGGCTGCGACAAAAAGCAGCGACTATCTGTGTTCAAACACGCCTTCCAGTCCCGGATAAACCCAAAGGGGCACACGATGCATGGAGGAAAATCCAGAGGAATAAATGGAAGTCTCAACCCACCCAGGGGAAGGGAATGAGTTGTTACCGGCACAAGCTGGGCAACAAGTGGTTAGGAAACCCTAGCTTCCTGACTGAGAATGACTACATCTGGGCCATCAAACTAAGAACAAACCTGATCCCCACCAGGGAAACCATCAGTAGGGGACAAGGTAGAGATCAAGTTGAATGTAGACACCGTCATCAAACAATCGAGACAATGGGGCATATATCCGGATATTGTCAATCAGTATTAGATCTTCACAAGAACAGACATGACCGGGTATGCAAGGCCCTTATTAAAAGCAGCTACTGCCAAAGGATTTCGAGTAACGGAAGAACCCAGATTAGTGGGCAATGATGGAAGAAACTATCTACCAGATCTCATTCTCAGTGCGGGAGCTGAGGAACCCTGCTACGTAATCGATCCGACTGTAGTATGGGATGACTATCCCAGGAAGCTAAAGGCGGCCTGGAGAGGCAAGGTACAAAAATATACACCAATCGTTCCGGCGGTTGAAACGATGTTTCAACCGGCATCAGTTAAGATCTATGGTTTTGTATGCGGTGCCAAGGGCACTTGGTGTTCACTCAACGCTGAGGTCGCCAAGACTGTCGGCCTGAAGAACTCAGAAATCACTAAGATACTGCAAATAGTTCTTTGTGACACCATTAAAATGGTGAAGGCCTTCATGGCCAGGTAAACCTTGCCTCCCCAGGCCTCCATGGCCAATGGACAAGTTGAATGCACCTATATACATGCTTACTCATTACGAGTACATTTAATTTTACTTATATGCATGTTTTCATAATGTACCATGAACCCGAATACTAATTACATATTTGGTATGTATATATATATATAAGCTCATAATATATTTCGGCACAGACTGTTAAAGTTTGATTACGATTAAGATAGAACAGTGAAAGAACACTGTAGGGAAATGATGGGGTTATTATGTAACCAAAACCCTGGGAGGGGGGGAATTATGCCAATAGATATGTAAGGATCAATAAGTGTTTGGATCCATTATCACGGTCAATGTTGAAACAGTGAAAGAACACTCTGTTGGGGAATGATGGGGTATTATGTAACCAAAACCCCCGAGAGGGAAATTTGTCCAAAGAATGTTAGGGATCACCCTAAGTGTTAAGATCCAAAAATACAGATACCATGTAAATATGTCGCTTTTATTTTATACAAGAATTCGTTCATCCATAAAAGCGTGACAGAAGCGCAATAATGCATTAAGGGAAATTATACTAGCCTGTCAGTCACATGAAACCTCGTTCTCTATGATAGCGCAAAGCGAAAGTAGGGTGCTGACATCGAGAAATGGATCCACCAAAAGCCATACCTATATAAGCTCATTTTGGCCGGAGATGCTTGCATTGCCATTTGACAGAGTTGCAGTCGAAAGCACCAAGGTTGGGGATGGGACAGCCCAACAAAAAGGGGGAATAACTAGTTAGCTGATAGAAGGGAGGGAGAGTTAAATCCAACCATGTTCGTGTGTCTCGTAAAAGAGTGAAGGAGAAGGTCACTCCAGCCTTGCGCAAGTGGGGTAAGGGAATTCCAAACTAAGGGACTCCAAATTCAATAGCGAAGAGAAATGGCCAAGAGAAATGGTAAGTGCGTCGGCACTTCAGCAGCGACAATCAAATTCATGGACCAAACCCAAGCTACTCCCCCTGACCAAAGATGTCCGGAAATTCAGCATTTTCCTAATAAGAGAACGTGCTGCAGCTGGAGCACACTACCAAAACCTGACAAATGATCAGTACAAGAGACTCGCGCATGTAACCATGGCAGAGATAGTTCTTTTTAACAGAAGGAGACCACAAGAGGTACAGAACCTGACAATCCAGCAATATGAGAACACAAGGAGAGACAACTCTCATGAAGAGATATACCAGGAGCTTTCTACATCGGAAAGAGGGGCGATAGATCGCCTCAAGGTTGTGATGGTCAGGGGGAAGCGAGGGAGAGGAGTTCCGATCCTGCTAACAGAAGAAATACAAAACGTACAGCAGCTAGTAGACCATAACAACAAAAGGGGCACGAAATATGTCTTCTCGCGAACCCGTGAAGATTCATCAACACCATTCCGTGCCTCATCCGCTATGAGGATCCTTGCCGATGAGGCTCAACTTGTTCAGCCAATGAACATGCAATGCACGAAGTTAAGAAAGCATCTGGCTACCATAACCCAGGTACTTAACCTTAATGAGGAGGAGCTGGAGCAGCTGGCCAATCACATGGGACACGATTTGGCAACCCACCGGGAGTATTATCGACTGCCAACAGAGACCATCTTTGACAAGGGACTCCTACTTCCTAATTCTGGAAAGAAACTGTCAGATACTGGTAGCGGCAACACGAGATATGTCTGGTTATGATGCCACTAATGCCACACACAACCATTACTCAACTGCCATGGGGGTAGGGCATATGATAACAAATCTTGACATCGTTGTACGCAACCAACTAATAAAGGATGGTCTTCACTGCAAACAGCATGCAATCACACTACAAGGAAACGGCCTCCAATATCTGTCTTGAATAGCAGCAAATCAGGTCATGGGTGTCAGCACAATCAGAAGTCTCAGACAACGAATCGGATGGACGAGGACCAAAGCGCTGTAAAGTCAGCTCATCCGCAACCACAACAAAGCAGCAAGATTGGCATTCGCGATTCGGATGCATGAGCTAAATGAGCGTTTCGCGAACGTCATCTACACCGATGAGAGCACATTCTGGATAGAGAACAATGCCCGTCACTACTACCGGAGGGTAGGAACCGTCCACGAGAACTGGCCATCTTCGACGGCATCATAAGGAAGGAGTTCTTCACTGACGTACTCCTCAAGGACTTTTGTTGCCCTTCATCAGAGAAGCCTACCCCGACGGAGCCCGACTCATGATGGACAATGACCCCTAACACAACAGCAGATACGCGTCCGAATTCATGAGGGAGAATGGCATCACCTGGTGGAAGATTCCTGCAGAGTCATCTGATGCTAACCCAATGGAGCACATCCAGGGAACCATGAAAGTTTACATGAGGGTATGTAATATTTACTTGTCCTAACATTAAATAAAAATCCACCTATACAGCCTGATACATGTACTCATAGTGCCGTACTGAAGACAACATGGTGAATAAGAAATATGCATTCAAATATTTAATGGATAGAAGAAAAGTTCAACTACGTGTATGAACTTTGTTGAAGTATATGTATGAATTTGTATAAATGTATATGAACAACATTTAACGTTGTAATGGTGAAGAGTATAGTAATTTCTTACGGAGTCTTGTCTTTTTCACATTTGCAGCATGTGAAGCCGAGGACCAAGGAGGAACTGATACATGGACTGAAAACCTACTGGACGACCCAACTGACCAGCGAAAGAATCAAGCGCCATCTAGACAACGTGTACCACATCTTCCCTGAGATCATCCAGGAGAGGCAGAGGGATGACAGGACAAAGTACTAAAGGTGTAGACATTCTAATTTGTCTTTTTACTTTCTACGATATCCCTTTAAATTTTCTTTCTTTTATTACCGGTACACCTCTCCGAGTAATAAGTACATAACTATGAATTTTCATGATGCAAATTCCTGAAGTATTGTAGAAAAAAAAAAAAAAATGCTATATAGTATTTCCCGGCGTACAGGCCGCAGTTTTTTTGCTCAGTGCCTCTCCGAAAGAGTCTGCCCAGAAGATGTCTGGAAGTGACGGGAGTGCGTCTACCCTCTGTGTAGATTGGCAATGCCGACGAGACACCCCTTACTTTGCTCTCCAGCAAAGGCCTCAATCAGCGTGACCACTACCAGCCATGAGAAGGACCGCTTCATGGTCATGCTGTCCTGTATAGCTGACGGGGGAAAGCTGCTGCCGTATGTCATATTCAAACGCAAGACGATTCCTAAGGGGAACTATCCGCCGGGAGTCATCGTGAGGGCTCAGGTGAAGGGCTGGATGGACCAGAACCTTACCGAAGACTGGCTGAAAGTCATTTGGGGTCGGCGGCGTTACACATCGGCAGAGCATGCTGGTACTGGATGCTTTCAGGTGCCACAGCTCCGCACCGACGAAGGAGCTGCTTAGGAAGACAAACACGGCCCTGGTCATGATTCCAGGAGGGATGACATCAATTCTCCAGCGACTAGACGTCGGGGTCAACAAGCCCTTCAAGGTCAGCCTTCGGCAATGCTGGGCAAACTGGATGATGCACGGCGAGAAGACATACACCAAGGGCGGGAGGATGAGGAAGGTTAAATTGTCTATATTTTGTATGTGATTTTTTTAATGTATGCACAGACTTGCAGAAGAACAGTCGTTGGTCGCAGCAAGTGATCAGTTTTTGAAACAAAATAAAATGAAATGAAAGTTGAGGTACAAATGATCTGCGGGTGGATCGCCAAGGTGTGGGAGGAACCGTCACCAAACATCATCAAAAGAGCATTCTGGAAGTGCTGCATCTCAAACTCTCTTGACGGCTGTGGGAGGATGAATTTCATGGCTTTAAGCTTTGAAAACCATTACCCAAAAGTGTCTTTTTCAAGACGACCAAACCTCCAAGAAAGAATAAGAATATGCATATCGCCAACAGAACTCACTGAAATATATTAGAATATATGAAACGTGAAAAAACATGAACATGAAAATCTATTTCGGGCATTATTTCCAGCAGTGACCCTTTGGTGCATAGCCATACAGTCCAAATCCTCATCTGCCTACAAAGTTTTGCGAGAAGCTGGATTCCTAACGCTGCCTCATGAGAGCACTTTAAAAAGATAATCTAATTACACAGATACTGCTGTAGGAATCCAGTTTATAAAACTGAAACAATGATTGACGACATAGATTCAACTCTGATCTTAGACGAGATGAAAATTAAATCAGGACTTGTTCACTCATCATCCATCATCAGGACATCTCATGGGGTTTACGGATGTGGGAAAAATAAACAATGAAATTCATGACTTCACAAGGAGGCTCCTATCTGAGGAGGGCAAAGAAGCAGAACAGCTTGCCACCCATGCTTTTACTGTAATGGTGCGTGGCATATTTCAAAACTGTCGACCTGTTGCATTTTTCCCTTCATGTGCATTGAACAGTAGTAATATATATGAAAATGTTTACAAATTTCATTTTTCTTGTGTTAACACTGAAAACATTTCTCTATTAATAGGGCTCAATATGTTTTCTAATACCAGGTCAAAAGTGAAAATGCTCAAGGCCATTGTGCATACCTGGTGAAACTAAATGCGCAGGAGTCCCAGAGTGCAAATGTCTCTCATGGAAAAATCCAAGCTTCCATGTAAGCACGTCTTTGGGGTGATAAATAGCGTGGAGGGTTTGTCTTTGGAGAGTCTCCAAGCAGTCTATCACAACTTCGTATTTCATACACTGGACGAGAACTTTTGCATGTTTCCAGGCGATGGAGAGGATGTTCCACCTAACTGTCTGGAAAGTAACTACCAAGATGCACATCCACTTCTAATTACATCAACAGCTAGTAGTGCAACGAAAGCTGCAGCTGCCTGCTGAGAAAAATGGTGGAAACCAGAGGACTAAAAGTCAAAGGGGTTGTTGCAGATGGAGAGATTATTGCAGATAGAGCATTGCTGAACAGCATTTTTTTAAAGTGTAGTGCCACCCCAGATTGTGACATTCACTTCTGGGCTGTTAAACCCTTGTGACAAGTCCAGAAGGATATACTTTTTCATGACATTCCACACTTGATGAAGATGACACGTAACAACCTTGAAAATTCAGGAATTTGCAAGGAAGAGCAGTAATTTGAGGGCGAGTATATGTGACTAATGTACACATTATGTACACATTTCCAGTAGCCTCATACACAGACACTTCCAAAAAGCTGAATTTACGAAAAAAAACTTTTAAAAATGGCATTTGAAAAATTGGTTCGGTTCCAAAAGGTATTACATCCATTAGGAGGTGACCAATCAAGGAGCAGTATCGACTCTTGACCTTGCATTGATTAGGCTATAATAATAATGAATATGCATTGCATTGGCAGTATATGGAAATATTATCAGGTGGCTTTTGTCACTTTTCGGTGTGTTAAAGATATTTCATTTTTGTTTACTTTAGACAATACAGAACCTCCTTATGTAACATATTAAGTGACATTAATGGTAATTTTCTAAAAATTCATGTGGAATGAAACAGCACTTCCATTATTGTAGAAAAATATGAAATATTTGAAATTGAATATAATACTACACTCTGAACATAGGAAAATGTAAGTGTGTGATATTATTTGTAGCTCACTTATTTGTATGCTGTTGATAACAACAAGATATTATGGATATAATGCCAATCATAAAAATGTTGTTTCCACATCCAATTGAAACTTGTAATGCTATGCTTGTCAATTTGTTGAGTTTAAGTTATATTTTGATTTTGATGTACAGCTTAACGATGTAAGTGAAGAGTTATTCATGTATAAATGATGTTGTTAAATAATGTGGGGTAAAGTATTATTTTCATCATAATTTGTTTTTATTATTCATCTCGATATATATTTAGGTAGGAGGTTGTGTGACAACCGACGAGTATTCCAGAGGATCTGTGCAGATAGAAGGGGCTGGGAGCCGAATCGAGGTGGTGCTGTGGGGGGAGGCGGCAGTGAGGGAGTATGCAATATCGAAGAAGGTTGTATTCACTGCCTTGGTTAAAGAGGAGAGGAGGTTATCGTCTACTCCTTCTACCAGCGTTGAGGTAGGTTTTGCTATATTTGGATAATTAATCTTTATTTCTTTCGTTAAAAAATACATGTTCTGTAGAGGAAAAGTCAAATTAAATGTGACATTTACATTTACCAAAAAAAAGTTTTAAAAATGTCCTTTAAAACTTACTTCGGTTCCAAAAGGTACTACATCCATTGGGAGTTGACCAATCAGAGAGCAGTATTGACTCTTGACCTTGCATTGACCTACATCTGCATGACAATAGGGTTTGGGCTTTTTGCTTTTTAGCTGTCTGCTCAATCTACAACACATGTCTGGCGAATTAAAAATTTCTTGAAAAACTGATTACACTTTGAACAAGAAATTGGCCTGACAGCAGCATACACCGACGATGCCACACGAACCCTTCTCCAGAAGATCACTGCCATTCCTCCCAATCAACAAAGTG
The DNA here is from genome assembly GCA_035222895.1 of Strongylocentrotus droebachiensis. Taxonomy (NCBI): domain Eukaryota; kingdom Metazoa; phylum Echinodermata; class Echinoidea; order Camarodonta; family Strongylocentrotidae; genus Strongylocentrotus; species Strongylocentrotus droebachiensis. The sequence continues at coordinate 116,124 of JAVYIG010001499.1, read as the reverse complement.
GTGCCAACATTTAAACTGCTTCGGCAGCAGAGCAATACGCCACTACTAGATGAGGTAAACGGGCAAAAGAGGGGGGGGGGGAGCATGGTGCTCCACAACACAAAACCACGTTCCCTCGCCAAAAGCATAGGTGTGCAATGAGGGAGTCGACATTGAAGGATGGGGGGGGGGGGGGGGGGGTCTCCAAAATGCCACCTTTCCTTAGGCTCATTTCGGCCTTAGATCTGCGTTGCCATTTGACTGGTGCACCGCCCAGTCAACAGCACCAAGTTTGGGGGTGGGACAACCATGCTTGTTTGTCTCGATCAGAAGGAAAGGGTCACTCCAGCCCTACGCTGAAGTGGGGTAAAGGAAGCCCGAGGCGTGGACTCCAAATACAATGGCCCAAGAAGACATTTAGAAAGACAAATTCTGGATGAATGGCCATACGGCGCCTGTTGGGGCTTCAAATGTCTACGGCAGATCAATCAGGACAAACAACTGTGCCGAAGGGTACAATAATCGCCTCACCATTAGGGCTGGCGGCAAAAGCATGGGGCCATACCAACTGGCAGCACTGCTCTACAGAGAGGCCCAAGCTGGTTGACATGACCGTCCGGCTGGTCAATCGACACCTTATCACCAGGAGGCAACGGCAGCTAACAAGGACTCTCCAAGCCCACGTTTTTAGAGCGTGGGAGTCCCACAGGAACGGAGACATGACCACGCCTAAGCTAATTAGTGTCTGTGCTCGCACATATGGGCAAGCACCGGAGATATGTAATATTCAAACCTTTCATCATAAGAGGTAGACAACCCTGTACCCATTCATGTGAAAAATGTTGATTGGCATTACGGTATATTACACACACCTGTGAAAATGTATTATATATATTGTGTCAGTACATGCATATGTCAATTTGTATATTATGTAAATATGTATATCATATAAATGTGTATATTATGAAAATATTTATCTTGAAAATATGCATTGAATTGATATTGTTTTGGTGTATTATTTAATGTATGCACTTTTTAATGTATTCCCCCTCCCTTCTCTTTTCCTTTTTTCTTTTCTCAACAAAACAGTATACCTTTTAAGGGGTTGACGTTCATAAGGCTAATTGCCTTTTGTTAACCCCACATTCCCATAAAATGTTGTTTGCTCCTTCCCTTTGTATTTTTCTTGTAATCGATCTTTTATCTGTATAGCATGTTTGTATGTTTTAATGTTTTTTATGGAGAATGAAATAAAGAAATAAATAAAAAATAAACAAGTAACTGCTGCCCCTTGAACTTATGACATGTTCATGAATATGAAACTTTACTTGACACGGTCAAACATATCAGAGATGAGAAAGGGGGAGGGGGGGGGGGGAGTAAGAACTGGTAGGCGTAGACGGGAAGAACTAATGTACCTACCAGACCTCATTCTCAGAGCGGGAATCTGGGGACCATGTTACGTGATTGACCCCACCCCACTGTAGTATGGGATAACAACCCCAACAAGCTAAGGAAGGCCTGGAAAGGAAAAGTACTGATATACGCGCCTATTATACCGGCGGTCAAAGCGAGGTTTGAGCCTTCATTGGTTAAACTTTTTGGGTTTGTGTGTGGTGCAAGAGGCACTTGGTGCCCTCTGAACGATGAAGTCGCCAAGACTGTCAGCTTGAGTAATACAGGTATCGGCATGTTACTACAAAAAGTACTATGCGATACCAACAGGATGGTAAAGGCCTTTATGGCATGAGCTTGGCCTTCCCAGACCTCTCACGGATAAGAATGCAATAAATATGTGTGATATCGGACAGTTGTCCGATCCAGACTTAAAACAACATTTTGACAACCCCAAAAAGAGGGGGAATAGCTACGTAGTCGTTTAACAAAGCTTATATAAAAAAACAATAGAGTTTTCTTTGAATGGATTCCCTCCCACAACAGGGAGTGAATGCGCGGTCTTTCTCGCCAAGGCTGCTCTCAGTAAACATAGAAATAATAAACTACCTCACACTTTCAGAAGTGAACGGGATTTTAGTAAAATATTTTACTGAACAATTGCAATTTAGATGGCAGACCAGTTCTTCTACCACACACTACATAATGATTCAAACCTCGATTTCACTGACCTTTCCTTGTAAATTAGGGCGAGAAAAAGAAAAGATTATCCGTCGATTACGACTTGGATGTGTAGGTCTTAATGTAGATCTAGCCAGAATGAGAATAAACCCAACTGGACATTGCAATTCATGCCCCTAGATAGAAACTGTTGAACACTACATGGCAAGATTTATTATAGAAAGAGCTATGATCCTATTATTATGAACCCTGAAGACATTCAGCAGATTCAAAAATACCAAATGCAGTTGTTACTTTCGTTTTGACCAAAAACGAGCATCTTAAACGTGTTGCAGAACACACAAACCCGAGTGTTGTTTTTAACATTGAAAGTAATTCAATAACCACAAAGGTTAGACATATAAGTGTATGGTATGTTATATAATGTTTTGTCTCTTCAAAATCATTATAAGTATAACCTATAAAAGGCATATCATACAAGTCTTTTCCATATGTATCATGCTTGTCTTGGAAACATTTCGGTTTTGTTGAGTACTTTTTATTTCTATTATTATCTTATGATTAACAGCACCAATTTCATTAAAAGCCCATATTTTGTTTGCTTATGTTTTTCGGGAGATACAATAATTTAGAAAGAAAGATCAGTACACTTGTTATAAATGTTTGTTATTAAATTTCTTTTGACAGAAATGCGAGATTGCCGAAACCAATTTTTCCACAGAAAAGATCTTTCTTTGATTCTCTTTAATTTTGTTATTCCTTTCCTTTCAAGTTTCAAGATACCGAGATATCCCAAAGAGAGCACCCTGTCTGCACCCGAGAGACATAAGAAACTTGTTTTCAAGAAATTGTTGTACAAAACACGAGCAGGTTTGTCAGGACGGTGTCAATTTAGAACCGACAGTACTCGGTAACCTGGCATGATACTATTTTATCTTTTAAAAAAATAAGTAATAATTATTTAAAAGAAAACAAAATATAACTAGAAAAAAACAAGAGAGAAGTAAGTTGTATTATTACATATGATAAAAAAAATAAAAAATATTGTTGGTGATAATCATGAGTCAAAATTGACCGATTGCCATTAAACACTAACCCAACTCTAGAGCAGAAGCAAGACTCGCTACCACAGAATCATTCATATTGAAACCAGACAAACCTGTCTAGAGAGGCCATAGAATTAATTGCACACAAGTTTGACTGTTCTTTGATGAAGGAATCTCTTGAAGTCTTCTGTAAGTGATCTAATCCTGATACCATTTCCTGTGTCCAAAGGAGCATCTTTTGAAGGGCTTCATACAAACCTACACAGGAAGGCCACTGTTTTGATTGAACACGCATATAAATGTACTTTGATGAAGATCTGTCCTGGTGGGTTGTCCTGCATCATGTTCCCTGCTGATCTCTCTGCTCTCTGGCCATTCCACCCAGACATGGAGGGGACTTGGTGACCGTTGCATTGCTTGACCACTGCGATGGGGTCTTGGCCTGGAAGAGGAGAAGCGGTAGAGAGAGAGAGAGAGAGAGAGAGAGAGAGAGAGAGAGAGAGAGAAAGAGGGAGAGGGAGAGGGAGAGAGAGAGAGAGAGAAAGGGAGAGAGAGCGAGAGAGAAAGAGAGAGAGAGATGGATATAAAGGGAGAGCCTGAAATTCAACTCCTAAAAAATGATTTGAAATTGGCCATCAAATTGTGGTACATGACATGATTGGCTATGTATGCTTGTACCTGAAACATTACTTGGAGAGAATATGAACTTCTCAGTCCATCTACATGTGTATGTAAGTCTCCCAAAGTAGGCTCAACAATAAAATACATTCGCTAAACGTTTTCAGTCCTAAAATAAAAATTTGGGCATTTTCAAAACAAAATTTCTTTTCCCGCTGTTTTAAATGCTTTAAAGAAAACACACTAATATCATGAATGGAGATGTGAGTTGGTCTAGCGACACGTTCACTTGGTATGCTCTCTGTCTACGCCTACAAACTGGCTCAGGCGACCCCGATTCGAAACTGAGTCGCATCTTTCGGATGGGGGCGTTAAAGGTCTGTCCCCAGACGAAAATAATCACATCTGATCGATACACGTCTGTAAAAAACAAAGGCACATACATGAAGGCCATGTGATTTTTTACATGTGACAATGGAACCTCCTTGTATCAGACCCCGTGGGACCAGTGAGATTATCTTGTTTTACTAGGGCTAGAAATTATAGAACACAAATAAGCAGAGCAGCAAAATGCCTTGTAATGAGATTTTGTTTTATAACAAGATTCCACTGTACTTTACACTGGAACTCACCTGTATTGACAAGGCATGTACAGGGCCTTCGAGCTCTGTCTTGAGAACTTCATTCACTGAGCGATGGCGCTTTATCAGACTCTCCTTATCAAAGGCTTCTGAGACCACCACCACCTTGAAATGTGTTTCAGAGCCACGTGGGACATTGTGCATGCTACTCTCGTTGATGACTTCCAAGTGAGTAGGCTGTGGGAAGATTCAATTAATTATTTGTTTAACCATCAAAATATATATACAATCAAAATAAGTTACATCAAAAATTTAGAAGAACACAATGATGGTTTGGTGACCCCCGGAGAAAGCAGGGCTTATAAAAAGGGGCCACCAAATTGAAATACCTAAAAAGATCACAATACTTTAATATACAAAGAATATTACCATCAAACATTAATATAAACAAGGAAAAAAAAGAGAAGTACACTTCTTGCAGCAGCAGCACAAATCTATATCTACATGTATGTATGAGGGCAGTAGAAAAGAAAGCGAACAAGAATATCTAGAACATACCGGTATTAAAGAAGTTAGATTTGCCTGCTTAGCTTTTTCAAATCTGGAAAGAGCTGAACTGTTTGTAATATTGAAGAAACCAAAGGGATAATTCAAACGGAATAAACCTTCATAGCATTTGCCTGTAAGCTGCTTAAATTCTCACGTTACATCTAATATTTTGCAGAGATAAAAAAAAGCTTGTCTTTTTTATGTGATCCATAATAGACTAATAAGAAGGGCAAGTGGTGTACTGCTTTTTTTATGATGAACAATATTCAAATGAATAATTACAAAATTGTCTCATGAAATTGTATTCATAAACTTGAATCTGTAACCAAACTTGTTTCCAAATTACCTCATTACTCTTAACGAATTTCCATGAATGAATGATAGTCGTAATTTGCTATTGATGTATTCACATCATCTAATTGAACTGTTAGTTCTACTTCAATTTAGACCTTGGACGACAAAAGCGTTTCCATTGCAATAAATATCTTTTCAATAGGCCATCTTCGTAATGTAACCAAATTTATGCATCTATATGCCTTTGTGAAGCGCCTCATACAAATTATTTTGTTCTAAACAGTCAGAATTCATATACATAATAGTTGTTGTTAGGAAGGACAAACATTATGGCTTGCCCTATCTAACAATAAATATATGCGATTTGCATTCTTACTATGATAATGCAATTATTTGTAAAAGATGAATTGAATCATTTGTATCGAGGCATTTCAGTATAAATTTGATTACATTAAAAACTAGATGGACCTTCGATCGCGCGCAGTCGAAAATGATGCCTCTGCCATGGAGCAATTTTACAAACCAAAACAGAAGCGAGCTATTTTTGCAAACGTAATGAGCTCTGTGACCTGTGACATTTGACCTTGTTACCCCAAATTTAATCAGTTCATTGGCTCTGCAAGATACATACATGACCAAAGTTTGGCGGGAATCCATCAATTGGTTCTTGAGATAACGCGATCACGAGAACGGGACGGACTGATGGACAACCCGAAAACATAATGCCTCCTGCTACTTTGTAGCGGAGGCATAAAAATGGCCTATTCAATTAACTTGACCCACTCACTTTAAATTTCTGCATGAGCTTGTCCTTGATGCTGCTCTCTATGGGTCCAGACTCTGATGCCATGGTCCTGGTCTTACTGGTGTGGATGGTCCCGATGCCGATAGCTGGACTAGGACCTGGAACTACTGAATCCTTTGCCTTGCGGAGAGCGCTCTGCTTGGCCCACGCTCGCCTCACAATGATTGTTGCTCTTCCTACATTGAAAATCAAGAGTGATCAATAATACAAAAATTGATCATAGGACAATCTGAATGCCAGCGAGGCCAACGATGTGAGGGCATCTCTATTACAGGCCGAACATAGTAATTCTATAGCAAAATAAGAGAAGACGATAGTGGATTCCCCCCCCCCCTTTGCTTTGTTTTTATAAATAATTGTCACGCATTGTTCATTCAAGTTTCGTGTCAATTTTCTTATTAAAAGTTTCTAAAAATTAGTCTCAGATCCTCATTACGGTAGATAACTTCACACAGGAGCGCGCCCGCCCGCCCGCAACCCACCATCGGTATGCACTTGTATTGTGCAGCGGTTTGCAGTGAAACCTGTCAAAAAGTGTAAACTAACATTCAACGTTTTTCCGAAAAATACTCCAAAAATAACAAGAAAACTGTCACGAAACAGGTAATAAACATAGCGATTTTAACTCATGATCTTTATTTGAACATTTAATGAATATTTACTTCATTTTGGGTATGTTTTAGACTTTTAGTAGAGTATCTCCACGCCGAAGTTACGGGTCAAATTTTGGATAGGTTTTTGAACAAGCGCCGCGCCCCCCGATATCTACTTCCAAATCTGAGTTAGCCCAAACCGAACTTTAAAATGAGTTAGTGGGACCGAAAGGTAATGTTTTTGCGGGACGCGAGTGCGCGAGATATCTCATCAAAAAGTAGAATATTTACATTGGATTATACCTAAATTTCATACCTTATCTCTTATACATGCATATCATAATATTTCCACTAAATGAAGCGTTTAGTTACCTGAAATCATTAAAACCACGTTCCTTTTACGTCTCCTTGAGCTTGAGTTGAGTTGTTTGAAGGGATTTTTCGGCTACAGAAGCTAGGCTATGGTGTTCTCAAAAGAAAATTAGGATTGTTGATTATATATCGCAGAAAAAAGGGTCGGGTCGACGACTTTGGAATGATAAACTCTTGTTCACTTGAAAATGTCACTGAAATATAACTGAGACACGAATAAATGGATCCAAGTGCACGCGATGAGGACTTGTCTTGTAGTGACAGGAGCCATTAGCCTCGTAGGCCTATTCAATCAGAAAATAAGTGACATTACAAATAAGCAACCAATAAGGGCGAAAATGGAAGAAAAGATAGCCAATCAGACTGTACATGTCTGTAGCCAATTAACCATTTCAGAATGCGAATTGCATACATGAATTGTTGCAAGGTAGGACAAACGTTATGGTTTGCCGGATGACTTGTCTTGACTAAAAACACGGAATGTATACAATTTGCATTCTGACTATCGAAATGCAATTATTCGTAACAGGTGAATTAAATAATTTGTAACGACGCGCTTTAAAAAGATTTGAGCATGAATACAGTCTGAATACATTATTTGTTGCTATGTCAAGGAAGAATCGGGCAATTTGGGTGGTTAATTGTTAAGAACAACCTGTGTTTTAAATTTAAAGTATGCACAAATTCTAAAAATGTTAGTAATCAGGTCTATATACAGCATGGAGGGGCGATCATGGGATTCCTGGACTCCATGGATATAAAATGAGCATCACTAACAATAGGCCATTTTCGTAATGTAACCAAATGTAATGCATAAGTGTTTTTGAAGTGCCTCAATACAAATGATTTTGTTCACCTGTTGGGAATAATAGTATTTCAATAGTCAGAATGCAAACTGCATATATTAAGTGTTGCTAGGTAGGTCAAGCCATAATGTTTGTCCTAGCTACCTGGCAACAACTTATGTATGCAGTTCGGATTCTGACTATTGAAATACTATTATTCTTATCAGGTGAATGAAATAATTTGTATTGAGGCACTTCACAAAGACGTATGCATTAAATGTGGTTACATTACGAAAATGGAAGACTGGAAATGGCCAAATGGAAATGATACCACTTGTGACGTGAGCGGATGGAAATGGAATGGAAGAAACTAGGCCGGCGTGGTAAGTACGAAAGATATTTGTGTGTGAAGATGCAGAGAGGAATGGAATGTGTGTCGCTGATAATATTAGCAAATGAGATGCCAAAGAGTTGCTAGTCTGAGACGGAATTCATGAAGGGAAGGGGTATTGAAGTTTATTGTAATAAAGTCGAGTACGCAGCATTTGATAGGCTTATTTTTCGTATACTGTAACCAAATTTCTTTGTAAAGTGCCTCAATACAAATTATTTTTTCACCTGATAAGAATAATATTTTAATAGACAGAATCCGAACTGCATTATTGTTGCCAGGTACTAGGACAAACATTATGGCTTGACCTACCTAGCAACACATTATGCAGTTTGCATTCTGACTATTGAAATACTATTATTCTTATCAGGTGAATGAAATAATTTGTATTGAGGCACTTCACAAAGACGTATGCATTAAATGTGGTTACATTACGAAAAATTGAAGACTGGAAAGGAACGGGTTTGGGGAAACAAGGACGAGACAAACAATATAGAAAGTTTATTGACACATAAATAGAGGAATGTTTTACTGTAATAAAGTCGACGCAGCATTTGATAGGCTATTTTACTAACGTAACCAAATACAGTATATGGAGCGCCAGGATCGAGAGGCAAGTCTGACAGACATGAGCGCTATACAAGAACCCACTATAATTAGTATTGATGCATATGCCCATGCATGATCTGAAGCGCCTGAATCCTAATTCTTTCAATCACCTGTTACAAATAATTGTTGTTGCTATATAGGTAGACAAACATTATGCCTTGTCCTACGTAACACATTAATATGAATATGCAGTTTGCATTAAAATGCAAGTTCGTAAAGTCCTAGATGTGCTTCATGAATACCTTTTTGTTTGACCTCTTGAAAAGAATACTTCCACCTGCGTATCATATAATGTACCGTTGGTGCATAAATTAATAATGTTACATAACTTTCATGAGCGCATATCCAGTATTCATTTCTGCGAGTTTTACCATTTTGGTACAATGACCTTCATCTGCCCATGCGCAGATTGTATCTGTGAACTGGCTTATTACTTTAGTTTAGTGATAGGAAAATAGAGAGGGAAGCAATGACGAGCGTAACCAATGCTCAAATAGAAAGTTCATTGAGACAGAATTATTATTGGATTAGTTCATATAGTACATAAAGTCGCCGCAGCATTTTTTTTAGAAGTAATCGGTATTAAAATCTAAACATAAACAGGGGTCCTGTCTTGTATTTGATAGACAGATCCGATATTTGTAAGCATAATGATATTCAAGCCTGATGTTGACAAAGACGTTTTTTCCCACGGGGGGGGGGGGGGTTAACCCCCCACCCCTTTTGATATTTTTATGTGTGTAACCCCCCCCCCCCCCAAAAAAAAACCCTAAACCCCCCCCCAAAAAAAAAAAAAAAAAAAAACAAACCCTAAACCCTCCCCCCCCCCCCCTTTGGATTTTTTTTTTTAATTTAAAAAAAAAAAATATTATTAAAAAAAATAAAAAAATACTCCCATGACTGACCCAAAAAGGTGACCTTATGTATATGGGCTACACAAACACGTGGCACTGATAAAAATGGGCCTCATTAATAATATTGTTAAGCTGTGGTTTGTCATATTTTGAATATGAAGGCATTTGAAGAGCCTCAGGACACACTTTTCCTCTGACGTTCTTCCACACTTGCATAATATTACGATGATAATGCTCACAAATTATTTTCACCTCTCCCCAGAACTCAACCCTTTTAAAACTTCTACTCTGCAAGGCATATAGGTTTGTCCGTAAGACATTTGACCTTCAACTAGGCCCACCCGTCTGTCATCCAGAAATGGTATACATCGATGGAGAATACGATGAAATCATGAAAATAGATTCATGAACCTGGCTGGAAATATTATTCTTAACGATTTATGTTATAAAATGTTCGTAAGTTTGTAATGACTTTGTCTAGTCTGGTTATGGGGCTTATTGTGACAAGTAATTATAATGTATTAATCCTGGTCGTAAATGTGCTCTGAATAAGTGTAGGTCTACTAATTTGTTACTTGCCAATGTTTCGCCATTTTCTTTACTTGACCATAATTATTTACATTATAGTTGTTTATTAATATTTAACTTGAATTGATTTGGGAAAGAATAAACAAAATCTAATATTTTTCTCACTAGGCTCTCTTTTGTCTCACAACATGTCAACTTCCCTAGGTGTCACTCATATAAATCTCTCTACTCCTTCTCCCTTTCCTTAAATTCTTATATAATAATAATAATTATCCCCTTTATCCTTGCTTATATAGCGCCTAACACTTACTTTAATTATCAGAAGTATCTGAGCGCTCTACAATGATGCAGCATAATTACACTGGCTTTAGCAGTGCAGCTGTTACGCGCGCTGCGTTTCAAGGAATAAATTCCTACCAGGTACCCGTTTACTTCACCTGGGTGGAATGTGGCAAATGTAGATCAATGTCTTGCCAAAGGACATTAGTGCGGCGGCGGGACTCTTTAATTCTCCTATAATTATTGTCTCCTTTTCCCGTTGTCTTCTTTCTCTATACCTCTACCTAATTACATGTATTTTCCTTCCACGCCCCCCCTCATTCTCTGACCCCCCCCCCCACCTTCCCCCTCTCTCCGGTTTTCTTTTATTTCAGTGTGGTGAATTTAATCTTTTTAAGATAAACAAATGTATTGTTATCCTTGCATTCTAAAACAACGTGATTCCTGCAATTTTTTGTAACATATTATTTTTGCTATTGTGATTAATATTTTCATATTCATTTTGTCATTTTGCAATGTATTCACTTTATTATTGTATCATACATACATACATACAACATTGTTTATTTCGATAACCATGGCAAATAATTATCATTCAGTTCAGTTCAGTTCATTTATTTCAATCATAAAACCATAACATAATATATATACAAAAGTAACATGAAACAATCATAATCTTACAATTCTGGAATTAAGAAATTGGAGACTAAAAAGGAAGTTTGAAAAACTTGTAAGTATAATAGTCCCCTGACATAAATAATAAATAACGAGATTACATGGTTGTACACGTTACGACAATAATAACAATATATAAATAAGATACTACACATTATAGATACACACACACACACACACACATACACACACACACACGCACACACATGCATGGTACATTGCAAGGTAGAACAACTAAAGAGAAAGAGTTAAGGGAAATAAGAAGAGACCAACTGTCTCTTCAATAGAACTTTAAAGGATGATATAGTTGTGCATAATGTTAGCTTATTAGTTAAATCATTCCAAATACGGGGACCATTATGTCTAAAAGAGTAAAGCATTAACTGGGTAGAGACCTTTGGATAATGATATTTGATACAGGAACGAGTATTATACGAATGAACAGATTTATTAAGGATAAACATTTGACAAACTCTTTTAGGTACATAATTATTATAAACATTATACATCATAATAGCACTTTGAATTTTATGTATATCATAAATATTGAGTGTCCTTAAGCGAAAAAACAGGGGACGTGAATGAGCTTGATAATGGGATTTTGTACATATTCTTAAAGCTTTCTTTTGAAGTTTATGGAGAGGTTCTAGTTTCGTTGTTCCCACACCGGCCCAGGTGATATTACAGTAATGTAAGTAAGGCAAAATTAAACAATTATACAACATAAACAATACTTTTTCAGGCAGAAATACACGTAATTTACAAAGAACACCAATGTTTTTAGATATTTTGTTAGTTATATACAATCGATGATCCTGAAAAGATAAAGTATCATCCAAAAGGATACCAAGAAATTTAACAGAAGAGGACACGTTTAAATTTATATTGTTTATAACTAGTTGTACATCATTAATATTGCAAGGATTAGTTTTATTATGAAAATAAAGTACACTTGTTTTGTCATAATTTATAATCAATTCATTAGCATTAAACCATTCAACAACCTTTTCTAATTCTTTATTTACTTCTGACATTAATTTATCAAAATCATTATGAGATGCAATCAGGTTTGTGTCGTCAGCAAATAAGACAAAATGAAAAAAAGATGAAGCAGAACTAAGGTCATTTATGTATATTAAAAATAGGAGAGGACCCAGCATGGAGCCCTGTGGGACTCCATACTGGATCCTCTCTCTGTCAGAAATAAAGCTGTTGTATGATGTGAATTGAATACGATCACTTAAATAGTCCCTGAACCATTCCCAAGCAATACCGCGTATACCAAAATGTTTTAATTTAGTGAGGAGAATATCGTGGTTAATAACATCGAAAGCTTTCGACAAATCAAGAAACAAGCCTAATGTATGCAATGTATTATCTAATTTATTGAGTATGTAATCATGAAGGTCAATTAGAGCATGTCCACATGATGAGTTTTTTTCTAAAACCATATTGAGAAACAGTCAGAAGATTATTTTTATTAATATGATTAAAGAGCCTATTAAAATTAATTTCTCCAGTATCTTAGAAAAACAGGGGAGTAATGTTATTGGTCGATAATTAGAGAATATATGGGGATCACCTTTTTTAAATATGGGTATGATTTTTCCTACTTTAAAATTCTTGGGAACTTTTCCTGACAAGAAGGAAAGATTACATATAAAAACAATTGGTTTGACAATGAAATGTATAACATGTTTTATAATAAACTGACTTATTCCTTCAAAATCTGTGCTCTTGGTTGAATTGAGCAATTTGACAATATTCAAAACTTCTGTTACATTGGTAGGATGAAAAAATATTGATTTGCTACAAGGATCTCGTAAAAATGAACTAAAATTGCATTTCGGTTTCTGAATATGTTGAGATTTTAGTTTTGTAGCAATACTAGAAAAATAAGAATTAAATTCATTTACAATCAATTGACGATCAGTTAACTTGTCCTTATCTTTAAGAAAATAATTAGGATATTGGCATTTTCTTCTCTTTCCTAATAAATCATTAATAACTTCCCAAGTTTTAGACATATTATTCCTATTCTTCTGTAATAAATCACAAAAATATATTTTTCTTACAGACTGTAGGATTGAGTTTAATTTATTTCTAATTTTTTTATATTTACATTCATTGCTGTCGTTTCTTTTCTTACAAAATGTTTTATATAATCTATACTTTTTATTAATCTTTTTTAACAGTGAGGGGGTTGTCCAAGGTTTTCGTGGCAGTTTTCTTTTCTTCACTTTACGAACAACAAAGTTATGATCATACACAGTTTTAAATATGTTTAAAAATGAATTATAGGCCTCATCTACATCACAAGAAAAAAATACTTCATTCCATTCTAAAACAGATAAATCCCTCTGAAATGAACTTATACTTAGAGGAACCGTTTTCCTTGTGTGGAAAAATGAAGATGGTCTTTGACAAGGACTAATAGAGAGGTTGGTTATTTGGAAAGTAGGTAGATGGTCCGTTATATCACTATAGAAAATACCAGAGTGAACGTCTTTAGTGACAACATTTGTCAAGATATTATCGATCAAAGTGACAGACTTCTTACATATTCTTGTAGGTTTGTCAATTAATGGGCGAAATGAGTTATTATACATAATATTTACAAAATCATCAATGCATTGAAGCGAATTATATTTAAGTAGATCAATGTTATAATCTCCCATTATATAAACTGATTTATTTTCTAAAGATATTTTTTCAAGACAAGCATTCATATTCTCATTGAAATCACAAATGGGTTTATTAAGGTCTCTGTAAATTATACCAACAATGATGTTTTTACTATTATCCAATATGATTTCAATAAAAAGATATTCACAGAGAGTTTCAGGTAAATAAATATTATCTCGAACTTTAGCATCAAATAAATCATTAACCAGGAGTGCAACCCCTCCACCTCTCCTACCTCGTCTGTCATTATGATAAAATGTGTAACCATCCCTATTAAATAATAACATTGTGTTATCGTGAATCCAGATTTCACTAAAACCATATATAGAAAATTTTAAGTTAAGCTGACTAATAAACTGATCAATAGCGTCAAAATTTTTATTCAAACTTCTAGAATTAAAGTGGAGAATGCTAAATTTTTGTTTAAAGTTATTAGTTAAATCTTGGTTCACATTAAAATCAACAGGTAGCCAGTACTTAATGGGATTATTAGATGTGAAAAAATTATCATCTGGATCAATATCATTAAGCGACCCATTTTCATCTGTATCAAGCCTTGTTGAAAACATATCAAAGTTCATATCATTATTAGTAATATCATATTGCACTTCAGAAAACATACATTTAAACTCTACATCATTTACTTGATTGAAAGGAAATACATGCTGAGATATATCCATACAGTTTCAATAGCACACAATCACACTTCATGCACACATTCACGCACACCAAGATAAGAGATACAAATTACAAAATAGCAGATATAGCAAGTTAACACAAAAATATAATGACAAAAGAAATACAATTAACTCAAAGTGAGAGGAATAGGTCATTAACCTAGGATGTAATTCAAAATAGAAAAAAATTAGACTTACATAAAATATTGGAAAATATTGATGACATGTCTTATTTCAAAATATCAAATAGGTAACTTCAAGAAAGACTTGTACATTATGTTCATGTAGGTAGAATAAGATGTTATCATCATTTCATCAGTTTTCATATGACTGTGTTCAATGTCTTTCACGGACAAAATCCGCTTCTTCATTGTTTTATTGTCCCCAGTTTTGATTAGTATGCGTCCATCCATTGACCATGCCGACTCTATCTTGCTTTCAGGTTTCCAGCTAGCTTTTTGGGCCTCCCACAGAATAGATCTGTTTGCAGCTGTTAGGTCTTCGAAGATGCTGTACCCAGTTTTGTTTACTTTGAGTTTTTTCTTGTATTTTTCTTATCTATCATGATTGTAAAATAATCTGCGACTCGACTCTCTGCAGGGCCGTATAGCCAGAGTTTGGTGTTGGGGGGGGGGGGGGGGGCACATGTAGGCCTAATTGATCGACGGGAGGAGTCTAAAAAAGTTCAACCGATCTTGGAGAAAAAAATGGGGGTGGGGGGGGGCACGTGCCCCTCGCCCCCCCCCCCCCCTCCCCCGTGGCTACGTGCCTGGCTCTCTGGCCATGAATAATTTCTTATCACTAAACCGCAGCTTAATTTTATAAAGAAGCGCGTTTAGTAAGATTTAAACAAAATAACCTTCTATTTTATCTCGGCTTTGAAGAGAACTAAAATTTAACTTTTAAAAATGTAATATGCTAGCTAGAAGATAACGCATGCCATTACTTGATATATGAAGGAAAAAAAACGACTCAAAAATTACATGTGAATCTAAGTCGACGGCATAATGCCGTCTAATTAAAAGAGATCTGTGTCATATCATGCGGCATGCGCATGGTCGACTGTGCTTCGTTTGCTCTGAAAAGCAAGGCGACGTTTGCACTCGAGCGTTTCCCCCAGCGCATTGTGAATAATATTTTCCAGTTCTCTGATTATATCATGCATACACAAATTAGTGGCTTTTGATTTGTTGAGAGCTCTTCACGTGACCAGAAATATTTCAACCATGTTATGAGGGTTGCTCTGCAAAAATACTATATTTGGGAGTACTAGTTTTCTCATTTGTTGTTTTTCACAAAATTAATTAAAATATTTATAACAATAGAATTCCCAGTTGGCGATTCAACGTTTATGATTAAATGCTATTTACTTGTTAAGATGCGAGAGGGACAAAAAATACTAACCATAATTTGTGTGCCTTTGTATATCATCTGTATATATAATAACGCTTACCCTGCCCTTGACATGGTCCGGTGGGGTAGGTTAAAACTTTCGATAAGAGCTTGCCCAAATGATTACTGTTACCGATCCTACTTCCAACATTTGACCATTTGTTTATCGAAATTTGAGAGTGACTGAGCCTACCTGTTTTTCTAGACGTATTTTTTGTGAAACAATATTTAAAGCTTATCTGTACTAGTTTGGCCGGGAGGGATTAGACCACACAGCGAGGACACTGACAGGTGGCTATCTCATCAACTCAGCTCTTGAATAACATAAGAAATAGAGGATCATTCTATATAGAATATATAGGACAGTGGCACTTTAATACATCCCCTGACAGTGCTCCTTCTGGTGAAAATAACGTACCACCATTGGCGTATCGAGGGGTGTTTGATGTGTTTTAGAATTTTAAAGACACCCTTTATCTGTGTTTTAGGTGTTTACACATGGAGAAAACAGGTATTAAAAAAGAAGGTAACGTCAATTTTTCCATTTAAAAAAAAAAATGAAAATGGGCCGCGCCACCCTGGCAAAAAAAAAAAAAAAAATTTGCTCAAGGGGGCGGATGTTCAAGAAAAAAATGAGTGGTTTCTCCCACCCCTCCCCCCCCCCCCCCAGTTGTGCCTAACAAACAATTAGTGCTTAATTTGTTATTCTTGGTATCATTTTTCATGCCATAATTATTTTACTCAACATGTTTGGAAGTATGCATGGTCCTGGGTTTGTTTTTCTGAGGGAGAGGTTTAGATTATCCTTCGAGAGAGATAACTTTCCTATATATTCTGTGGCATATAATTTTGAAAGTGAGTAAAAGGCTTAAATTATATTCATTATTATAAAACGTTTCCTATTTCTGGGGGGGGGGGTACTCACATAAGGACATACGGGGATGTGCCGCTCTAATGGGTCACTTTTTCACAAAAAAACCCTAAACATGGGTCCCCCTTTTTACAAAAATACCATTAAAAATGGGTCCGTTTTTTTTAAATGTCCAAAATTTTCATTTTGAGGGGCAAACACCCCAAAATTGTGGAAAATTGGCCCTTTTTTCGAGAAAAATGCCCTAAATAGCCCCCTTTAATGGTAAGGGGTTTCGAGGCTTGAGCGGCACACCCCCGTCCAAACCAAATATGAGGGTCACCCCGCGAGCCTATTTCAGATTTTACGAGAATGCTAACTAATTGCTCTCGGATATCTGACTGAGAATGCTGATGCAATACATCCCTTTCAGAATGCAACCTGCGTTCTGGCCTGAAACTATATTATGGAAGCTACATTTATAGACAGATATCATGCATGAAATATCATATTTTTAACTGTAAAGCAACACTGTTTTCGTTAATTGATACATTTCTCTCCCCCCCCCCCCCCCAAATATGGAACATAATTATGTACCTACATTGAGTCTAAAACAATGTCCCCAGCAACTTTTAACTAGCAAGGATTTTAGTGTCCTCTGAGGAAGGTTACTATCTATTGCAGGAGTGGAAAGTCTGATCTTTGCTGGAATTGTACAGAGAGTGCTGCATGCATGCGCAAATCACTATTTTTTCATTGATATAGCTAGTGCACCCGGCTGAGCTAGCACAACGAAGCGAGAGCACTGCGAAAGACTGAGCCTGAACTTGAAAATGGCTGTGGAGACGGTGAGTAAATCAATCGCAAGTGTGTTGTGTGTGCATGTGAGTCGCGGTCGGCTGTAAATAGCAAAATGTAATGCTTGTTTTGGTTTCTGTCATATTTGCAATGCATGTTTGATATCACCCAAGCTTTACATATTACTATCTTATGAGTTATAAGTATATCTTACCAATCTCATGTATATTTTCATATGTTATCCTCATAGTATAGTGATGTATATTACACATCGTGTATAAATATGTCCCGAGTGCATGATGCAAGAGGCTCGCTGTAAATGCTGAACACAAATTAAACTGTATTTATAAATCGACCACATAGATCTACTACATTTCACATTTAAATGTATTCAATCTAATTCCACTTAATTCTCTCTTTCCCTTCCTCCCTCTCGCAATATAGAGAACAAAATAATCGTGCATGCTGGCGCATCTTTATATAGGTATAGCGACTTTCATTCGATCTCGATCTCATGCTAAATGGAGAGAAAGAAAGATTGCGGGTCTTGACAAATAGGCATACATCAAACACGTTGTCACTGGTTCGTCCCGACCTAGCACCAAAATAAATTGATGCAGTATATCAATGCATTGAAGAAGAAGATCTAATGTTCAAAGGATAGTGCATGAAATTGTTGTTAGCATCATCATCACGATTGAAGCTATTGTATTGTCCATTGAAATCAATGCGACATTTCCAGTTGAAACCAGTTTAGTCGTGCAGGTACCATGTTTCATTTCCTAGCCTATAGGATATATCCTATATCCATTCATCATCGTAACTGAACCAGGCAGGAGACAAGTAATTTTCACATTATTCTGATAAGCCTTGATAAGCTATAACTCTTTATTGATCACTTGAGGATTACCTGACATAGCAACAAAGTCATAGAGGTATGCTGTAGTGCATGGGTGTCGATACTTACGTAATACCTATTCATCAGGGGGGGGGGGTGAATGAATAGATCATCCCCCCCTGATGAATAGGTATCAGTGACAGATCGACACCCATGCTGTAGTGACACTTTTAAGTACATTTAATATTTTTTCTCCATAACTTCTGAAAAGAGATTTCTCCGTTCTATCACATTTTGATCATGTCTATACATTATATTGAAAATACGACAGCGTGGGAACAAAATTAATATTCAAACAAAAAGATATTTATCCCCCTAACAGACTGCATTATTTAATGAAGTCAAAATACCAAAGAAATAATCATAAAGTTATATTTTGTTTGACTCACTTGGTTACAAGGAGATTCTCTCTTTTTTCGATACAAATACAAATTGAAATCACTGCCACTTAATAACAAATTGTCAATACATACCAGATAAATTATAAATATATCTTTCATCCTCAAATTAATATTGAACAACATTTTTTTGAGAACTACACGAAATACAGAAACCCAGTTGCTCAGATTTTCGGAGAAATTTCTTGATTTATCAATGTTACTATTCAGTTGAGTGCATCACTTTTCTTTTCTTCAAAACCAAAAATACTGAATCTGTAAACCTGTATACATTCCTAAATCCATCGTGCTGTCTCATTCCAAATCTTTTTACTAAATTCACTTTCACAAAAGAAGTGAACAATATTTACTAACTCTCTTTTACAAAAATTAACATTTTTTGTAATTAATTAGCATAGTCTCTCCTTGTACATTTTGCTTGTTTATTGATATGATTAATATGATTGACAAACTAAAAATATTGAGCACGTTGAAACATTTTACTCCTAAAAATTCAAGTAAAAAGCTTGAATTGATGGATACGATATTAATTGATGATTTATTTTTAAAGATTTTTTTTATAGTTTGAGGGGGAGCGCTTGGGGATGATTTCAAATGTTGATAACTGCGGTCTGCGGACTAGTGTCGCTCTGTTCAACTTTCTAATCTAATTGCTTTGTGTCATACAGATGACGAACATATTTCCATATCACCCTGGAAAAACATAGAAAAACAGTGGTTCAAACTTAATTTTCGAAATGTGTACACTGGTTTCAACTTGACATCATGGCCCTCTCACATTAAATATTATTTAGCTGAAATAATGTTAAGGTGAGATTTGATTAAGCTTAAAAAGGGTAGTGAATTTCATCTTGACTGTTTTGCAAATGAAAATAAAGCCGAACAGATCTGAAAATTGATTTCACACTTCATTTTGAAAAGATATACTGTTTGATATCTCCAAAGCTTTAGGCAATCTTCACCAAATTCGTGTGAAAGCGTCAACCCGAGAATGATTTAAAGGGACATTTTTGTAAGTTTTGCCCAGGGGTCCGCTCATGCAGTCACGTAGGAATACTGTAAGCACGCGTGACCACATGTTTTCCAGACACCCCCTAAACGAGGATATCTTCTGAAGCCCAAATACACCCTAAATGAGGATTTCGCTTGTTTTTCCTCCCGAATTCAAACCCTAAACGGGTAGATTGATCGATTGATTGATTTTATTTGACAAGCTTCCAACATACAACAATATACAATAATAACAGATCAAAAATAAGTCAGCTTGAACAGGATAACCCTCGAAAGCTCGAGAGCTTATTTCCAGTGGGGTCCCTTACAGACATGTATAAAATTAATAAGTTAAAATAGTAATATTTACAGACAGATAAGAAAATTAAAAGAACTACTTATTAAAGATAATAATAATAAGAACAACATTAAACTGATGATAGAAATGATATTAAGTACAAGAAGAAAAAGAAGAAGGAGAAGAAGAAAAAGAAAAAGAGGTATTTCACAAAAGTTTACTCCTAAACAAGTATTGTAAAATTATTACCCCTTGAGTATTTTGAAGTACTATAGGGATTACCATTTAAGTTGTTGACAATGTGGAATAACTCATACTAATGTAATTATTCATGGTAATTAATGGCGTCTAAAATTGCCCCCTTGACAGATTTTAAAAATCCGACTTCGAGATCACCTGCGTTTGGCCTCCCACACTACGCTTGCAAAATTTCAACAACAAAATACCAGCCCTTTATACGTGTGTTCTTGGTCACGCATGCTTAAAGAATTTATATCTGACTGAGACCCCCGAGAAATGTTGGCACAGTAGAACCAGTCAGAACAGGCTACATGCTCGAGGAGTCGAAGTGATGATATAGATTTCATTAGGGACTTTTAGATTTGCGTGGACTGATACGTGTGACGTCCATTCAAGGCAGTGCATTAAAAGGACGTAGATCGTAGCAATCCACGTTGTCGTTCGGCAAATCTAAAAGTCCCCTAATGGCAAGTGCTGCCAAAACGTAGGTGTAATATTTACATGAGTATTGAGTCTAGCTGGTGAGCCGTGTTAGCCATATGACAATTAGAATGACGCACAAAGGCACCCCTGTATGGCGGGCTGTACATGCCATTATTATGTACAAATACACATACATTCGTCTATCGATTTATTACTTTAACCAATCAGTTTTAAAACAATAAATTGTATAACTATACAATAATATATCTTCGAATGGATGTATAGTTTTTTATTATTATTATGATACTTCGGCCCGTACGCTGAAAAATATACATGCTTTCATGAGTTCTTCATGGATGTATAGTTACTTTGCATTTTTTACTTTACGATACTTTGATATTTTATGTTAGGGAACTTAAATTACTAGCTATCTAGGTTTCATCTTCAATACAGTAAACAATTATCTTCTTAGTCTCAATTAATTGTATACTTTTACTGCATTGTTTATACTATATTATGTATATTTCTCGTTCGTTAATATTGTAATTAGAATGACTAGTCTTTGTAAAACAAAAAACTTTGTCAATTTTATTTGCTGATATTGTGGAAAATAAATGAAATGAAATAATTGCATATATAGTTGCATGGTTGTATAGTTGAATTATGTAGTGGTATGGATGTAGTTGCATGTGTAGTTTTGCGGTTGTATAGCTTCATGTGTTCTGATTGGCTAAAACTACATTGTACAGCTATTTGATTAACGAATAAATGTCTAGTTGTACATACTTGTGGCACGTACAGCCGGTCATATCCCTGGGTGAAACACCTCGGGCTTGGTACTATTTTTACCAGATGTTGCAAAACGACAACGTACTTTTATTTGGGTCAAGTCCATTCTTAAGTCAAATCTAGGACTAAAATTAACGTCCTCGTGTTAATTGTGTGGCTTTCATGACATCGAAAGAATGGTAGTTCACATTTATGGAAATTATATGCCCGCATCTTATTTCTCTTCACAATCAATATATTTACCTGTGAGTAGATTTGCATCACCTATATTGATTGATTGATACATTTTATTTCAAATTCAGTAACAACACTAAAAAACAGGTTATAAACATTTACAATGTACATATAAAAATAACTTAAATATGTGAAACAAAGTAATAACATTTAAATACAAATAGTTGGAAAATGCTTTTGTACAATGAACAAAACCAACAAAATCGTATCTCGCTGTCAGTAACTCATGGATAAAAAAGTCATCAGTAAATTTGAAACATATTTTCAACTGGCCTGTATATTATGGAAAATATGGATTTCATCAAGGTTGGGAAAATAGATCACTTTACAAATGCATTCATATTTGATGCATGCTATAACAGATTAAAAATCACAATTAAAAGCCATTTAAAAGCTTACAATCGGACATAAATATGGTCTTGCATATCATTTAAAATCTTTTTCAACTTTTCTAGTAAGTCACGTAAACACAAGAATTTTACACCCGTCTTGCATAATATAATATCAAAAATAATCATTAGACCACATCTTGGGGGAAATGTGAATTCATAACCATTTAAAAACTCGTGTACGAAATTATATGAATATGAACGCAAAATTAATTTGAAATCCTACAAATAATGTAATTTTCAATTACTTTGAATACATATTCAATTTGAGCTCTTCTTGTGAATACATATTCAATTTGAGCTCCTCTTGTGAATACATATTCAATTTGAGCTCTTCTTGTGAATACATATTCAATTTCAGCTCTTCTTGTGAATACATATTCAATTTCAGCTCTTCTTGTGAATACATATTCAATTTGAGCTCTTCTTGTGAATACATATTCAATTTGAACTCTTCTTGTGAATATATATTCATTTTGAACTCTCCTTGTGAATACATATTCAATTCGAGCTCTTCTTGTGAATACATACCGGTATTCAATTTGAACTCTTTTTTGTGAATACATATTCAATTTGAACTCTTCTTGTGAATACATATTCAATTTGAGCTCTTCTTGTGAATACATACCGGTATTCAATTTGAACTCTTTTTTGTGAATACATATTCAATTTGAACTCTTCTTGTGAATATATATTCATTTTGAACTCTTCTTGTGAATACATATTCAATTTGAACTCTTCTTGTGAATATATATTCATTTTGAACTCTTCTTGTGAATACATATTCAATTTGAACTCTTCTTGTGCATACATATTCAATTTGAACTCTTTTTTGTGAATATATATTCATTTTGAACTCTTCTTGTGAATACATATTCAATTTGAACTCTTATTGTGAATACATATTCATTTCTAACTTGAAACGTAAACATTTTTTAATCATTATCAGATACCATCACGTTCAAGCATGGATCATGACGCAGAGCTCACACGTCTGGCCGCCGAGTTCGATCGAGATGACGTTTGGTCTCTTGTTCAGGAGCTGGGTCTTGATGAGGAGACGATTCGCAATCTCCAAGAGAAACCGGGTTCCTCCACCATCACCGTTGAAACGCTGATGCGGACTTGGATGGAGCAACATTCCGAAGGAAAAGATGGTCTGGAGACATTGGATATTCTTGAAGATAAACTGACGAAGTTTAGAATACAGTCAACTAAAGTGGATAAAGGTAAAATGTGATGATGAATGATGATGATAATGATGATGGTGATGATAATGATAGTGATGATGATGGTGATGTTGATGATGGTGATGATGATGATAAATAAATTAAAGAAAGAAATAGAAAACATTAATGACTAATTGAATAATTTAAGATGATTGTCAATGATCTCAAAGTGATGATAACATTGTTGAATATGATGACATTGTTAAATATGGCGACTATGACAAATCATTGTCTTCCCGTCGAAATTTGCCATTTTGCAATTTTTAAAACATAGTTCTTGTCCATGTATATTTTTTCAGATACATTACATTTAGGCCTCATTTTAAAGGTAAAGACCAGTTATGGTCATGCGATTGCATTGTGAAAGGAACGTTGTGGAATCGATCAGAAAAGGTTGATCATCTAGCATATAAGTATTGGTGTGTACTGCAAGGTTCTGGAATCATCAAAATGATAAGAAATTTGGCCCAGTCTTCGTAAAGTTACAAGCACCGTACACAGAAAGATGTATATGGGACTATACGCACACGTGCACGACACGTGCGTTTATCTCTCACAGACCATGTAGATAAAATAATTTACCAAATATATCAATTAGTAGGCGGTTTCCCGGCAAATTTTTTATCATCATGTATTAGTCAAAACATATTCTTTCACATGATTGGTAATAAGAGCTTCCATTTCATTTTTTGAAATTGGGACGTTTCCAATACTGGTCTTTACCTTTAAGAATGTAGCAATAAAAGAAAAATATTTTTCTTGCCAATTTGAGGAGAAATACGTGATCAATTTAGCCCTACAATAAATGTTGTCCTGCCTTGAGGGTTAAAATACTGCCATCCAAATATAAAGTGGCTCTCTGTCCCATAACGTCAACCCTTAGAACTCAAATTGAAATAGTGACAGGTGACTTGCATGTGTTCTAATTGTTAGTAGCGTACAAGCGTTTCTATGGTTAGCACCTGTGCCACATCTGCAGTCGTTGGTGGGAGGCCAGCCTGGCCAGGCTAGTACTAGTGGTAGGTTACCGTTTCCGCAAAGCCTAACAAATTTTTGGCTTGAATATTTTACAATAAATATGACGACACCCATGACACATTTCACTTACAGATTCGTAAGAGTGTACGCACTACAGTGTGGCCACATAATTAATACAGTTTGTGAACAAGCACTGTTTTTATAAATTTGGTCACAAAGATAATCACAGAGTAAATGCACCACAGTACTAGTGTGGCTAAAAGAGTCCTAAAGCGCGTACAAAAAACACTTTTTTTTTTTACTTCACTGTGGCGATTTTAGCATTGAATATTGTTTCTTCACTATCCTTCACAGTGACAATTATAGGGCATGCATCATAAGGTTCACAGTTTCATCATGAGAATACCATCGTCTCGCTGTGGTCACCAGAATATTCTCAGAGTGTACAAATCCCAATGTTGTTATTTTCGTAACGAAGTCAAGTTTAATGCGTACGTCTTTAGCCATTTTCAGAAGGGGGATTCCTAGTCGGGGTCAGTTAATCCCTACAGCAGTAAATATCCCATAAATAGTTGACTTACACCTTTAGTTGTCCATACCCTGTTATTCGGACCAACTTGCCACGATTAGGTCAACACGAATACCGGTGGAATGGTTGTACTCAGCGCAACTTCTCAAAGTCAGGGGCGAATCCAGGATTTTCCAAAAAAAAGGGGGGTGAAATGTACGATATTGGGAGCGCGAAGGGTGAAGCCTTTACAGTTCGGGGTCCGGGCCCAGGACTATTTTGAGCCTTAAGATGCTCTACGGTACATTCTGAGGCATTTTAAAGGTAAGAGGGGGAGCGTGCGCCCCACGCCCCCTTGGATCCGCCCATGGAAGTGGTGGCGCCCGTACTAGTCGACCTCAACCCACCTTCCGCATCTAAACCGCGCGAAATCTAAATTTAATTTTCGATTATAAACTAATAACCTTAGTGAAAGGCCACAGATACTCCGAGTGCCAAGTTAGAGCATCCACACGGTCAACTTACGCCACCCTCTAGTCGTATTAGCGATAAATCCAGGAGTAAATCGGTCGGCGTAAAGGTCCACGTAGCTAGCTTACACGACTATCGTTCAGACGATCACTACGACGACCTTTACGCCGACCTCACCATATTTTACGCCGACTAGCTCTAAACATGGCCTTTACGCCGACCGAAATTGCCATTGTGTGAACACGGCTTTTGTGAAACGCCTCGTTACAAATTATTTCATTCACCTGTTACGAATAATTGTATTTCTATAGTCAGAATGCGAATTGTTTACATTACGTGTCGTTAGGTAGGACAGGCCATAGGCCCGAATTCACAAAGAAGGTTTGTCGACAAACCTAGGTTTATGTGCGTCATTTGACGCGTTTCGACGCGTTTTTACAGACCAAGGTTTGTAAAAACGCGTCGAAACGATTATGATGCACATAAACCTAGGTTTGTCGACAAACCTCCTTTGTAAATTCGGGCCATAATGTTTGTCCTACCTTGCAATAATTAATGTATGCAATTTGCATTTAGACTATTGAAATACAACTATTCGTAACAGGTGAATGAAACAATTTGTAACGAGGCTCATGACAAAAATTTGTGCATTTGATATTATTGCATTACGAAAATTGTACATTGTGCACTGTGGCCTCATAGATAATCACATAATCATCTGTATGCCACCTCCGTATGTTCACAGTCCAGCCACAGTGTGTGAACACTTTATCTGCAATGTGGTACACTGTCCTTGCTGTTTGTGTGGTATGTGCATAATGCATGTATATTGTATACCACAAAGATAGTAACGCAATGTGGGCACCATATTTGATCACAGCGTTACTACGAACTGTGAACACTTTTTGTACATACACTGTGGTCACAGGAAACCACAGTGTGTACACTCCACAGTGAGTTGACATAGTGTGAACGCACTTTCGCAATGGAACTACAGGGCATCAAAATTATATATTTCCGCTCAGTTGGTCGGCGCCCTACATGAAAAGTTTGATTGAAAAATTGTAGATCCACGCTCCCTGATCCACGGTATTACCTTCATGTCATTCTTTTGTATTCCTTCAGATGCTGAGGTAACCTCTGGTGACGCAAAGCGTGGAGAAAAAAGAGGGAAGAAAGGATTGAAGCGATGGGGTATCTTAGTCGGTCTCTTCTTTGTTTCTTTCATCGAGGTTGGATCAATAAGAACATTATCACTCATCCTAGATGACCTCACTCGTCAGTTTGGTGTCAGCACGTCATATCTATCTGTTATATACGGCGTCGTGTCTGGAATATATACTATCCTAGGTAAGGTGGAGAAAAGGATATCCATTATAATGAAATTAT
This sequence comes from Strongylocentrotus droebachiensis, assembly GCA_035222895.1. Classification (NCBI taxonomy): domain Eukaryota; kingdom Metazoa; phylum Echinodermata; class Echinoidea; order Camarodonta; family Strongylocentrotidae; genus Strongylocentrotus; species Strongylocentrotus droebachiensis. The sequence goes on along the minus strand of JAVYIG010001499.1, from coordinate 89,454 downwards.
TGAAATGTATGTATATATACATATATATATATATATATATATATATATATATGTGTGTGTATAAAATGAATCATTTCAAACTAAAAACGCCATTGTAGTTTCCTTGGAAACGAATCTTTGTGCTATTAACCTCATATTTCATTCATAATTATATAAAGGAATTCGGGATTGAAAAAAGTTTTTTAGTTTTTTTAAAACTTTTAAAGCCTGTATTTTCAAGCAGCTTCCAATGATTTCTTGGTTAGACGTTTCGCCTCTCCATTTATATATCGCAGAATGTTATGTGGTTCCAAATGTGCATCCTAATTTCCCACCACCAAAGTAGGACCAAAGAGATTTGCTGGTATCTCTTTGGTAGGACCTACCTCGGAATGCAGGAATATTGCGGTCTACTGAACTCAGAATGTTAAGACCGATTAACTGGCAGACAGTAGCCCTACAAACAACACTAAAACTTGTCATTCTTTTCTGAAAAGGATGTATAGTTTAAGAGACTTTTAAGCTTTATTCCAAAGTCATAATTTAATGACGAATTGTATTTACTTATTTCATTGTCACAGCTTTTCTGAACACATACCTGCTCCGATGGTTCTCTGTTCGTCAGCTTACGATGGTCGGCGGAGCTATATCAGCAGCAGGGCTTGCCTGTGCTTCCTTTACTCAAACGGCTCCTCAAGTTACTGGTGCTTTGATAGCCTTCGGTAAGTGTTGATTACTGTTTTCGGAACACGTGTTTAGAAAATTCCATTGTGTGTTTACGTTCTTATGGGCTATGCAAGACAAAATCATACCAAACTAATTTACTGAAAAGCGTAATGATTTTTTTCTTTTAATCTTCTTCATATAGGTGCTGGTTACATCTTCATCATTCTACCAACATACACTTGTCTCAACAGCTACTTCTCCGATCGGTTCGAAATAGCTACTGGTATCATGACCTCGGGTGGAAGCACTGGAGTTATGATCATGCCGTGGATCTTTGAAGTCCTTCTTGACATGTACGGCTGGCGAGGTGCTATTTTATTACTGGGAGGAGTTAATGCCCAGTTCCTCGTTATTGGCGCGCTGTTAGAGCCAGTTCGTACCAAACCACTTCGCACCAAGAAAAAATCAAATGGGTCTACAACCCCAAAGGACGCTGATTTTCAGGCACATGATAACATCAGTTTCAAGCATGATTCAGCTGACGTCAAGGAAAGTATAAACACGACGATTCATAGTAGGCCAAGAGCATTAGGTCAAAATAGGCTTAAACCTGGACATTTTTGGTAACAAGCTGATTTTTTCAGGATAGCTCCAGGAATATGTCTAGAATAACATACTAAAAGTCCTCGTATATCCTCCTTGAGCGTTTTCCGTAATCCAAGATGGCGTCCAAAATGGCCGCCATTTCCTGATTTTCTTATAACTTTGCAACTAGATAAGCCAAATACAAAATTTAAATGTCTAAATATATGTTTTTTAGCATAAGGAACTCAATAAAATACTTGTTGATAACTTTTGAAACACACAAGTAGCTATAAACTACTTTAGCCCTTCCCGAAATCCAAAATGGCACCCAAAATTGCTGCCATTTCCTGAATTTCTTATAACTGTGCAACTAGATAACCCAAATACCAAATTTAAATGTCTAAATATATGTTTTTCAGCATAAGCAACTCAACCAAATACTTATCAATACATTTTGAAACACACAAGTGTCAGTAAAACCACTTGAGCCCTTTCCGAAATCCAAAATGGCGTCCAAAATGGCCATTATTTTGAATTTATCTCACTGTATTAAAGTAGCTGCGTTATGAATACAATCAAATGTATATACTAGAAAAGCACTTTGTAATACATGTCAGTGCAAATAAACCTTTCATTAAATAATTAAATATTTCTTATACATAACGTATACACACCCACCCACCCACCCACACACACATGCACACATATGGCTGCTTCCATCAGACTGACAGTGGGCAAACCGTGAAGAGTACTCAACGTTAGATGGAACTGAAAATGGAGACACATTAGTACCAAGGTCTGTCGCAAAGGCAAAAGTCACAAGGTTTCAAACAGGAAATGCACCTCAATAGCACATGCCATGTCATCTCTGCTAGTAGACCAGGTCATTTCTGCTAGTAGACCAGGTCATTTCTGTTGCCAATAGTGTTGGAATGGCTTCGTATAAACACCGGAAGTGTGGCTCACGTGAACAGATAGACATCTTGAGCTGAGCAACATGAGCTTTGTCCTTCATGGATTGGTTTCATGAAAGTGGCCATGCAGAGTGACCAGTACGAGAATTGAAACTCTGCCCTTCATCAATTTAGACCCCTCCAATCCGAGTACCGTCTACACGGCACTATACTTTGCACAGTCATAATGTGAAAAACGTATAACTTAAGAATATGTGCAGTAACATTTAACCAGCCCTCGTACATCAAGGCAGCATAGATTGTAGCTTCTTCTCAAGACCTAGGAAAAGTAATCGTCCGTTTTGGTGGATTTCACCTCCTCATGTCATATCTCGGCAGCATAAAGTCCACGTCATGGGCAGAAGTATGCTTGTAGAGCTATGGGAGACAGTGTACGCCAAAGGGTCTGTCATACATATGCAATCTGGTCATGCATTTTCCCCTTCTCTTCGTGCTCACATTCTTACTTCAGCTGCCCTCATTGGCGTGTTGATGGGTAAACCTGGCGTCTTAGACAGCATAGATAAGGACCACTTAGCGAATCTGTAATGCACTCCTCAACCAGGACAAGAAGGTGACTGCTGTACCTGAGAAGAGTGTGTCAAACAGTTAAAGTCAGATCATTTCACAACTCATTGAACGGGCAGCAGGACACAGTAGGACAGGGAAACTTTGGTTGCAGTAAATCCGACATTTATGTGTCTCTTCTGCAATGTTTCATTCCAGCTGAAAGGATAGGGGACTGGAAGCTCCATCTCAGCTGTGTGAGGGAAATGATACAACATTTCCATGCTGCAGGACATCTTCCCTAGTTCAAATATGCCAGGTTATTTTTACAACAGATGGAAGCTCTAGAGCAAACCATGCCAGGAAATGAATATACACAATTCGCAGAAATGGGATACTTCACGATCCGCCGTGTGGATTCATTCTGGGAGGAAACTTCTCTGATCAGACCATTGAAAAGTTCCTGATGCGGCAGCTGAAAACATCTAGAGATATGACTCGTGGACGTGGAATCACAGACAGTACATTGGCTATTAAAGTGGGTTCATGCACTTCCTCACTGTGTTCCTACCTGTGATGAACTGGAACAGTTCACCGGAGTACACACCGGTACACCACAGCAGCATAAAGACATACAGCAAAGTACCAGGTCAAGAGACAATAAAGAAAGAAGTATCTTTGTTGGATGGCTGCAGGCACATCACCATTTGCTTGATACGAAACTAATTGCCTGGTCTCTTTGTCAACTGGCATCGTCGCTGGCTTATCTGTTAATTGGGATTAACCTGTACAAATCGGCCTAGTAGCGGCATCCGAAACGAATGCATGGTAGGAAGTTTACAGAATTCAAGCTACGTACATCGTGAGGACAAGGTGAAGACCATTGGTGCCAAGAGTAAGAGAGTGAAAATCAGGGGACAAAGCACATAAGTCAACCCAACACTACTGTTCAACAGAATAACATGTGTCCTGAATAACAACACTGAGATGGAATCGGTCTTTGCTTATGAACATATTTTCACGCACTTTCCCTTTCAAAGGTGGGGTGATGCGGAAGCCAACAAAGAGTTCTCTGGGTCTCCTGCTGAATTCGTTCTCCAAGCAATCCAACGTGCCAGAAATGGTCTCTTTGTTGAAGATAGTGGTCGCCTACTGCACCCTTAAGCATTATGGAGCTCATTTGACGGTGGTGTTCGATGGATATGGAAGTGCAACTTCGACAAAGGTAGCTGAGCAGAGAAGAATAGCCCAAATATGTACCTCTTTGTTTGATGATAATATATTATATGCCAACAAGCACAACCTAAAACAGCTTTCCTTGCCAACAGCAACAATAAGATGAGACTTATACAAACTCTACGTGACAAAATACGTACCGGTATCAAGCAGACAGAAGCGGATGCCACTAACCTAATTGTCTCTACAGCCCAAGCAGTAGCAGAGTCAGAACAGGTGCCCGTTGTTTTCGTTGGTAAGGACACAGATTTACTGGTCATGCTAGTTGCTCCGGCAACCACTTCCACAGATATGCACATGCTATGCCGCAGAATCCTGTCACGGTCTTCAACATTCATGAAATTCAGCATGCCATAGGGGACATTAGAAATAACCTGATGTTTCTTTAAGCTGTGACAGGGTGTGATACGGTCTCTGCAATCTACCGTCAGGGCAGTCGTAAAACTTTCAATATGGTCCACAAGAAACTTGACTATGGCTTGCTTGATACATTCGCAGTGGAAGCACCCATGACGAGGTAAAAAAAAGAGCCGGGAAAGCCTTTATGGGGCCAGCAGTTCTTGATGACTACCGTCACACTGCATACAATTAAACGGGCAATTGGTCGCAGTTCTCTGAGTTCATCCTTTCAGTTAAAAAGCCTACTTCCAACTAGTGCTGCAGCAAAGCAACATCCATGCCGCACCTCTTACAGTCATTATGTATAAAAAGCTTTAGCGACCTTGGTACTAATGTGTCTACATTTTCAGTTCCATCTAATGTTGAGTACTCTTCACGGTTGCACACTGTCAGTCTGATATCGTTGGGGATGATGGAAGCAGCCATATGTGTATGTGGGTGTGTGTGTGTGTGTGTACTTTATGCATAAGAAGTATTTTTTAATTAAAAGATTGTTGTACTGATATGTATTTCAATGGTGCTTTTCTAGTCTAGACATTTGATTATATTCATTACGTATCTACTTACAATGAGATAAACTTGGAAATAATGGCCATTTTGGGTGCCATTTTGGATTTCGGGAAGGGCTCATGTGGTTTTACTGCTACTTGTGTGTTTCAAAATTTGTTAATAACTATTTGGTTGAGTTCCTTATGCTGAAAAACATATATTTAGACATTTAAATTTTGTATTTGGGTTATCTAGTTGCAAAGTTAGAAGAAATACAGGAAATGGTGGCAATTTTAGGCGCCATTTTGGATTTCGAAAAGGGCTAAAAGTGGTTTAAAGCTACTTGTGTGTATAAGAATTTATCAACATGTATTTTATTGAGTTCCTTATGCTAAAAAACATATATTTAGACATTTAAATTTTGTATTTGGGTTATCTAGTTGCAAAGATATAAGAAATTCAGGATATGGCGGCCATTTTGGACGCCATCTTGGATTGCGGAAAACGCTCAAGGAGGATTTATGAGGACTTTTAGTATGTTAATCCAGACATATTCCTGGACCTATCCTGAAAAAATCAGCTTGTTACCAAAAATGTCCATGTTAAAACTAATGCTCTTGGCCTATAGTGGGCAGGAGCTTGAGATGGTTTGTCTAAAGGATGAGGGCGCTGTTCAACGTCGTTCCCATGCTGCTGAAGGTGATGTTGATGCCACCCCCGACGTTGCAACTGTAACCTCCAAAGAGAAAGATGACGAAGTGGATACAAGGAATGTGGGCTGTCTTTGGAAGTGGCTCAGGAAAATCATCAAATTTTTGGGCCTTCGGATCTTTGGAGAACGTCCCCTAATGATTGTTGTCTGCTTCCAGATACTCCTCTTCGCTCTACCGTACGCTACTTGGCTTCTATTTACCATCCCCAATGCCCAAGCCAAAGGCCTCTCAGACTTCAGGTCCGCCCAGATCTCACTCGCTGGTGGAATTGCCAACTTCTTGGGCCGCTTTGCAAGTGGATTCGTCTTCTCCAAGAATATTCTTCCAGTCGAAGTATGGTACTTGCTTGCGAACATCGTCACAGCAGCGGCGTTCTTCGTGAACTTCTTTGCCGAACCGTTTTGGTTTCTGACGATTCTCGCAGTTGTGTTTGGTTTCATGATGGGTTTTAACATCCCTACTATATTCGTTCTGGTGAAGAATACGGCTGGGAAGGAGCGCTACGAAACTGGTTTAGCCTTTTTGCATCTCTGTTATGGGCTTGCATTTCCACTTGCTGGTTTTGTTGCAGGTAAGTCGGTTTGTCATTTTTGACCGAAGTGTTAAAAAGAATGCTTTCCGAAGAACGAGCTATTATTTATTTTTTTTTTAAAATTTATTTCTAATCTTTTGACAGGGTAGCCCATTCACCAAAAAGTAGTGGTCTTCCATGGGGCCGTGAATGAACATATTTACATCGTTAATAACATTTATACAGAACAGTTACAAAAATAATACTCGTTTGCAAAATAATCATAAATCATTAACCTAGTAAACAATAATGTCAATAGAAAATATTAATTAAGTCGCAATTATGTGAATAAGTCATGTAAATATTACAGAACATGCACGTTGTGTATGTACGGCTGAGCCAATCACAAATTACAACTACGTTTAAACAATCTCTTAAATGAATTGACAGAGGAAGCCGTTCTCAATGAATTATCTAGCTTATTCCATTCAAATATGGAAGAAACAATTGGGCTACACTTATAACAATCAGTGTGAAATCTAGGCACACGTAAACATCCACTGTCTATTTGCCTTGTATGATGCTCATGTACATCATTAAGATTGATTAAGCCTACCTGAAGGTAAGAAGGTGCTAAGTTATGAACGCATTTATATATCATCATAACGCGACTTAACTCAAACCGCTTGTCTAGTGTCATCCATTTAAGACTTGTGAACAAATCAGCCGACGGTGTGTCATATGTCTTGTTCAATATTATTCTTATTATGGAAACACGTATTTTAAAAACAATACGTCATTTATTATAGGTGAAAAATGAGAGGTCACAATGCTTAACATACCCGGGGGGTGTTTCACAAAGACTAAGATCGATTTTAAGTTGGACTTAACTATGGCAGGCTGTTCATGCCACTGGTTACTCTCACCATCGCACAGTGGGCCAGAATCGCCTCAAAGTGTGCCAAAATTCAAAATTGGCGAATGTGAATTTTTATATTTTTTTCATTCGTTTTGGGAAGAAAACATTCTAAAGAATATTTTTCCACCCATATTTTAATATTTAGCGAGTTTTAAAAGTGTTATATACCCCTGCGAACATGGGAAAATCTATATGTTGCTTCAAAAATGATAAAAAAGGTAACTTTACACTAGGTGTTGAGAATGTATGAAGGGAAAAGCAATCAACTTGATACTGCGTGCACTTCTTGCCTATTGGTAACCCAATTAGAAAATACAATGACCAAATTTATGGAAGCTTCATTTTGGGAAAAATGAGCATTTAATTTCACAAAAAAAGGGAAAAAATGCAATTTTTATATAAAAGTAGCATATTAATTAGGATTCCGGCCGATTCCCGCAGTGATGTTAATCTCAAAATGTCCGCCCAAACCTAAGCTTTCCATGTATGGTATTTCTTTTTGCCATAATTTGCGACTCTGCATGTGCAGGCGCTTTTTCTCCCCACGTCCATCGATTATTATTAGGCATAATCGGTACAATTTTGTACTGTTTACGCACAGCCGTAGCCTTTGGACAAGGCCTCGCGCGCTGCTTGTCTGCCGAGCAGGGTCTGAAAATAGACTAACGCAGTGTGGCTTTACAGCAGTGATCGCTGGACCGAGCCGCTTCAGCGGCTTGGCTAGTCCAGCCTCTGTACCGTTTTCGTTTAGCGCACCCAATCAGCTGATAAAATAACACACCCTCAACGTTGAAAGTAGACCTAGCCATAATTTGGGGATTGCGCGATCAGTGGAGAGACCGCGATGTGTGTGGGGGATAAAAAGAACGAACGGACTGAATCTGGACTACGGCTTGGCCTTTGCTAAATTGCGGAGCTCATCATTATGTGCATATGCATGAGGGTCTTACATATACAGCAGCTAGCGATGATCGTGGCCAATCCTAATTGTTTTAACCGCGCGGTGTTTAAAATGGCTTCGTCCATGAAATTGTGGGGGAATCGGTATTCAAATGTACTAAAAAAATAAAATAATATCTAGTTCAATTTCGAATAAAATATGAATTTATCAAAAACAATATTCTACTTATTGACTAGGGTATTTATTATTTTGCTACTTTAGTAGATTCATAGTAAAATTTTGTTCCCTTGTTTTTCATTTTAACCTACGCATAGACTCTAGTGGTTCGCACGATCAGCTGGTCGGAATTGTTATTGTACAACACGTGAATATCTGTGTACGTGTGAAAACGATGCGTTCATGGAGCTTTGAATTTGCAGGGCTAGCTGAGCTAGCTGCATGCAAGTGAATTAAAATAATGAAAAGGACATCAAATTCTGGTAATTCTGCTTAGGTCTATAATGTAATAGATGTGCAAAAAAGGGTAGATATCTACTATGCAGTACATTCTGCATGGTTCCTGTGCAAGAGTTTTCCTAGCTATTTCTTATACTGAACTTAACTGAAGATATCATTTTATTGTGTGTGACAAGTTTGGTTCACATTCTTTCATTAAAGAAATAAGAGGTGAAACGATAACTTCAATGGACAGTGCAGTGCGGTGTGAGTAGGCCCCCGAACTCTGGGCAGCTTCGGGAGTAGACGCCGATGGGGATGGTGTGCTGGCAGCGACTGTGGTCGTCCGCACAAAGAAGTCCTTGCACAGTGAAATGGCTTGAAAAATCGCAGATTTGCCATAATCCGTTGGAAGATTAACAAATAGATCTACATCTTCCCCTTTCACTGCTGATTTTATAGTTTTTGATTGTAACTCCTTAAAAGATGATAATTTCAACCTTTCGACCGCATATTCAAGGCTCTTTGATAAGAGATCTCCTTCGTCGCTCGCCATGTTCTGTAACCGCTCAAAAATGTATTTATGATTATATATGTTGATAATGAATATGCATGAAGTTTTCTCGAATCGTCTACTCTGATTGGTGCGTCGGATTGGAAGGGGCGGTTTGGCCGGCTTTCTGGGTAAGATGCTTTGCATCTAATTATCTCCTGATTCGGGAGCGGAAATATAATACAAAACAAAAGAAATAAACTACAACAACCACTCAGGTTAGTAAAGGCCGAGATGCTGACGCACCTCGTCCCACAGATCACAGTCGTCGCGCGATTAGTCTATGTATTCAGGCGCGTTTAGGGAAATACAGCACGAGTGCCTTGACTAAAGGCTAGCACAGCCGCGGCTAGCCGATTCAACGCTCGTCCGCGTAACCATGGCAACGGTTACGTGAGTGTAGAGCGTATAGTGTAGTGTATATTGCTTTCACACGTTGATGCAATTCGCAATCATATATGATATCATTCTAGGAGAACTTGGATTGAAATAAACGATGGCGGTATTAAGAAGACAGCTTTTTCATGCTGTGCATTCAGCTGGCTTCATTTCAGACATCAAACTGGCATCCAAAACATCCATTGATGCATTATGTGCATATCATAATTTGGGTAACAAGTCAAACATCCCACAAAAACTTCTCAAGAGTTTGTCAAAGACTATTGGACGCTTTCTGTATCGTATGCGAGAGAAATGGAACAAGTGTGGTCGTCGCCAGGAATATTTCATGAAAGGAAACGAGGACTGGCTTAATCAGACATTGACATTCAATACTGAAGTAGAAACATTTCTTGCACAGCAAAACAGCACAGATACCGGGACAGAAACAGAGCCAACTTCAGACTTGCCAGGCACGTCACAGGGCGCATCCAATGTGGGACGTCCAGCTAAGAATTGGGACACTCTCTCAGATCGTTCTAAAAAAAAGAAAAGCACGCCACCTTCTAGAAGACAGGGAACCAGAGGAACTTCTATATGCGGCATCTCAAGGCGTGTATAAGAAAAATTCAAGTTTGAAATATGTGTTGAAATTCGCAATGCTAACACCATCAAGACCAGCTAAAATAAGAAAACTGATATCAGAAAAAAAGAAAGAACCATTAAAATTTTCAAGTGAAGAAGCTTTGTCACTTTTAGTTGAAACAGGAATGACAAAACAGGAATACCAAACAACCAGACTCGCTGCAAAAGGTAAAAATGCTGATATTTATCCACCGTATAACGAGATTAGGGAAGCTAAGGAAAAATGTTATCCCAATGACATCTCAGTCACGGAAGACTCTGGGAAAGTACCCCTACAAAGCCTCTTAGACCACACTGCACTTCGGATAATTCAGGAGCAGAAGGACACTATCACGCAAGTCATTGAAAATTTAGAAGAAGATGAACAGTTCAATTGTGAATTGGTGTGCAAATGGGGCTTTGACGGCTCATCAGGCCACAGTGAATACAAACAGAAGTCTACTGCAGGTACGTGTTTTCTCCTTTCCACCCTACAGAGCCAAATGCGTTTATTCTTTTTTATCAGAGAGACCGACATCAGCATTAAAGCTGATTCATGAAACAAATAAAAAAAGGACATATCTTAAGTAAAATAAAAACACATGGTTTTAATGCTCCAACAATTAAACAAGCTTAGGTTTCCATTAATATTTATTTCCTGATAATTATATATATTTCTTATGAGCAATGATATTTTATGTTTTGATAAAATAAATAATGAAAGCCTCCAAATGTTGGGATAATATAGATACATTTGGACGTACATGATGTATGAGTATAACATTTTAAGTTTCATTCTGATGAAATTTTAAAGTAATTTTGAATTCATGTTTGCTGTACACGATTATGCATTTCTGACATAATAATTTTATTTTTCTACTGCAGGTAGTTTGGATGACAGCAGCATATTCTGCACTACTCTAGTTTCGCTGCAATTGAAGGTAAAAGACAGTATTTTGTGGCAAAATCCGGTTCCTTCTTCGTCAAGATTTTGCCGACCCATTCATCTTCAATTCAAGAAAGAAACAACTGAACTCTCTCAGGAAGAGTATAGATCTGTTCAAGATGAAATCAAGAAATTGCAACCTATGAATGTATCTTTGGACATTGATTATGAGCTGGCAGCAGATCTACATAGGAACGACAACATACAGATTAACTATGAATTGCACTTCACCATGGTAGATCAGAAAGTCGTGAATGCTCTGACAGAAACCAAGTCATCTATGCGATGCTATGTCTGTGGGGCTACTCCCAAACAGTTCAATGACATAGAGAAACTTCCCTCCGCGTCAAATGAGGAAGCTTATAGCTATGGACTCTCACCTCTACATAAATGGATCAGATGTTTTGAGATGTGTATTCACATTGCTTACAGAATTACGATTAAAAAGTGGCGTGTTTCAACTGAAAATGACAAAGCTGTCGTCGCTGCTCAGAAGAAGAAAATACACGATCGCTTCAAAGAGGAAATGGGTCTTAAAGTATAGATGAACCGAAACAATTAAGGATCGGGAAATACAAACGATGGGAACACTGCACGCAGAGCATTCCAAGAGGAGGACACCTTTGCTGACATTTGCGGGTTAGATTTGAACTTAGTACATAGGATTCACATGATCTTAGTAGCAATTTCTTGCAAATCCTCTCTAAATCCAGTACGATTTGGAGACTATTGTCGCAGAACAGCAGAAGTCTATGTACAACTCTACCCATGGTATAAAATGCCTGTGAGTGTGCATGTACTGCTGCTTCACGGCTCTACCATTCTTGCTTGTTCAGTTCTACCGATCGGGATGATGAGCGAAGAAGCTCAAGAAGCCAGAAACAAGGACAACAAGGTATACAGAAGGAAATTTGCAAGAAAGACATCAAGAGTAGACAATATGAGTGACGTGTTCCACCGTCTTATGGTTACAGGCGATGTTGCCATCAGTCTTTTATCACTTAAAACTCCACAGCCAAGAACCCTGCCGCGTGAAGTCCAAGAGATGCTGAAAGACTTTCGGGTCATTCAAGACAAATATTCTCCAGACAGTGACTCGTAATGAGAAGCAAAAGGACCCATACATAGAGATATGGCAAAAACGTTATAAAACGTTCAAGGGTATTTCATATTTTTAAATCATAATCATTTATTTGATTATATTCCAAATCCCTTTGAACATCTTCTGAAATCAATCGATGTCTCATTCTTTAAATTCAGATGGAAAGGGAAACCCGATACAATAAACAGAAAACAAGTAGTTTGTAAATACGAAAATAGTGGACTAAAAATAGTTGATGCCGGACAATTTTATAGAGAGAAATTTAAAAATGCTCCAATTGTGCGTCTTAGGTCCAGAAACCCCTGAAAAGTTCCACTAATCAGTGTAATATGAATCTGTCTATGCGTTACAATGAATATTTGCCTTGTCCAATCAGAAAACAGTATTTTAATGACGTCAGAGAAATTTGAAAATGCTCCAATTGTGTTTTTTACATATCAATTCCTTTCATAGCAAAAGCGCTCCTCACAATTTCTGTAAATTTGGCAGTTTAACGCTACGCGTACCGCCTTGACCGGACTGTGCGGTATCTGTGCAGTCTGTGTGTAGAGAGGTCGGGCTGTATTCATTATTTCTTGGGGGTGCATAAATTGCTCTAATTATACGTACGCGTGTAATGCGCAAGTTTATTGTGACGGCACTAAACCCATCCCACTCATTGTTCCCCTATTTTCATAATGGTACTGACCCAATGAAATGTAGTGCAGTGCGCTCGTACGCGCTGCGCTGCGTGTGTACATGTACTGTACTTATGCATGTTCAGTTATATGTGTATGCATAGCATTACACAGGGCTAGCTGGCACAAAACCCTGGGTCGGGCTTCTAAAATGGGACATGAAGCATGATTTGACATGAAAAGTGACGGAGCTAAAAATGAATCAATCAAAATGAAATTTATATGTATGAAAAGCTTACGTATCATATGTCATTGTCTGTGATTGAGGATTTACAAATTTGACGCAAAACGCGTTGCTGCAAAGTTAAAGATTGGTTTATTGAAAGGCAATCGAGCACAGTGCGACCGATCCATTGACATTGTGTATGAGAGAGTAATTTTTTTTAAATGGATTGTAAAGTTCAACGTCAAAGTGACCGAGGTTTTTTTTCAAGTAAGGGCATGGTTTTACATGGAATGTAAAGGAAATGTTTCCTTCTTCTCATATCTCGATTGAGGATATTATTCTCAATTTCGATTTTTAATGGTAAAGAAAAGTGTAAAAAGATGTCGAGAATTTTACCATATGTCATGTAATATAAAATGCGCGCGGGTCGGTTGATCTCCCAAAAGGAGCGCGAAGGAATTGATATGGGTCCAGAAACCCCTTATAAGTTCCACTAATCAGTGTAATATGAATCTGTCTATGCTTTACAATGAATATTTGCCTTGTCCAATCAGAAAACAGTATTTTAATGACGTCAGAGAAATTTGAAAATGCTCCAATTGTGTTTCTTAGGTCCAGAAACCCCTTATAAGTTCCACTAATCAGTGTAATATGAATCTGTCTATGCGTTACAATGAATATTTGCCTTGTCCAATCAGAAAACAGTATTTTAATGACGTCAGAGAAATTTGAAAATGCTCCAATTGTGTTTCTTAGGTCCAAAAACCCCTTATAAGTTCCACTAATCAGTGTAATATGAATCTGTCTATGTGTTACAATGCATATTTGCCTTGTCCAATCAGAAAACAGTATTTTGATGACGTCACACGGATTTGAAAATACTCCCATCGAATTCTATGGGTCCGAAAACCCCTTAGATACTTTAACCAGGAACTTCATTAACCTTCTTCAATGAGAAATTAATTTTGGCACACTTTGAGGCGGTTCTGGCCCACTGTGCATCGGTCTGTCAATTGTGATCTTTAGATAATATTTTTTCCTTCGATAATAAACTATCAAAAAAGGTAAATTCTGTAGATTTGTGACCGCGATTTGTGCGTCCCTTGGGAAACCAATGCCAGGAATGGTTAGAGGAACGAGTGGCATGAAAGGCCTGCGATAGTAAGCAAATAACTACCGTTGGTGAAGGTGATGGGACAAACTATCACTTCCGAGGCGATCTGGATGTAGCCATCTTTCCGAAGCGAAGCTGAGGAAAGATAGCGTATACATTCTGATCGACGAGGAAGTGATCGTTTGCCATCGCCTGAAAACAAAAGGTGATTATTAACTACAAAAAGAAAAGGACGTGTATGCATCTACATGAAAGACACCAGGCCCAAATTCACACCAAAATTTGTAAAAGTTTAACCCAACCCCTTGAGGGTACGGTGCGCGCATGTGTTTGCTTTAATTGCGCTCATTGGTAATGCGCGCTTAATTACGCCTGTTTTAGTGCGCTTTTGGATAATCTTCAGTGAAAGTGCGTTGCCCTGTGTAAATAGTACCTCTATCTTCAGTGAAAGTGCGTTGCACTGTGTAGATAGTAGTACTATCTACACAGTGTACCGAACTTTTTGCTTCTCCCATCAATAACGGGCGAACTATCTTTCATCACGTGATTTATTTTTGACCAATCGTAGAGCAAGATTCGTAGTATGTGGAATATAATAACTGTTAGTTCAACTTCAACTTAAAGTCAATCTTAGTCTATGTGAAACATTCCCCTTGTATATGTTTTTGTAATGAACAATCATTAAGGAATAATTTAGTCTTCTGCAGTCACAAGAAGAAGTCACTTCTACCCTCGATGTAAAAAATAATTATTTTGGCAAAATAGTTTTCAACGTTTCCTCATGTTTCACTTTTATTTTCCGTTTCTTTCACAGCATTCATTGTAATGTAGCGTGTGTTCTAGTTTGTAATCGCCCGGGTTCAGATTCTCGAAACCTTCAATAATTAACTAAGTTCGTGAATCATCCATCGAAACACAAGTTTATATTGGATGGTTTCAAGAAAACTCATATTGAAAGCCAAAAATCTGGTTGCCGTCTGTTTTCTCCCATTTAATTAGTAGATAAGTAATGTACGTCCATTACTAAATATCGACATTTTGTAATACTATTTATTTGAAAATTTATTTTTGTCTTCTATGATTTGCAGGAAAGATCTATGACGGAACACAGTCTTACAACGCTGCGTTCTGTATTATGGGCGGTTTAGCACTTGCTGCGGGTGTCGCTGTGATTTTGCCGCTCCTGGGCTCAAGATTCGGCAAGATATTGAAGAGATGTTCATGTTCATGTGCCTGAAATATGATGGATGTCCGCCTGCAGTTTTTAAGTGTCCACCCTTTATGACGAAGGTGTTATACACGATTGTACACAAAACCCCTATTTTGTTGGAAACGAGACTTTAATTGTATTTAAAGAAAGACAAATAAGTTTTGGATAGTACAACATTATGTTAGCCATTTCAAGAAGGATCACTATCAAGGAATCCCTATATTTGGAAGTTGATAGGCTTTATAGGCGGACTCATTTTCAGTATCTCAAGGTTTCATGAAAAAGTATTTCAATAGTTCGATATCGTGGCATGTCAAGTAGGTTTACCCAAATATGTAATAGTTTTATATCGCGACTTGTCACGAACATTTACCCAGATACTATGTAATAGTTTTATAACGCGGCTTGTCACGAACATTTACCAAGATACTATGTAAAATCGTCACATTTCTGAAATGGCTGAATGGATAAAAGTTGAACACCCTAGCCCGCCCCAAACCCCCCCCCCCCCCCCAACAAAAAAAAACAAAAAAAATCGTGAGTAGAATAATAATTATTTCAGTTTGACATCGGTTTTCACTATTATTTCTTCCGGTATGGTTTTGATGTATGAATGTCAGATAGAATCATCTTGTCATTTTCCTTTCGATTTGGAAAGCAATTTTGAAGAAAAAAGTGACTGTTTTACTTTATGTACGTTAATTTTTTTAAGTATCATTGATGCTATTATACTTTGGGATAGAAATGGGTAGGGGCTACTTACATTGCAGTTGATTTGACTTTAATCATATATACATAAATATTATGTATTTTTCTTACCTGAAAGGGGCGTTTCTGTTTAGATTGATAAACTAAAAATAATACATTTTATTTTTCTAGAATTATTGTGTTAAAGTGCTGTGATTATGAGTGCATCAGATGGCATATTTTTATAGCTGGATCAGTTTCTTTTCCTTATTTCTTTCGCTTCTTTATGTGTTGCTTTAGTCTTTAACAACATATATCGGACGTTAGGACTTCAGTATTCTATTATCGAATAGAATATATTTCAAGAGGTACACAGATTAGGTAGAGGTTATTTGTATTGGACCTTGTGGACCGTGATATACCTACGTCAATACGTATTCAGAGTAAATAAGTATTCAAATATATGGCTGTTTCATCCCATGCGTCTTATGCAAGGTAGATCAAAACCAAAGCATGTCCCAGGTACAACGAAGCTTTACCAATTAAATGTCATTTTGATATGCCCATATTACTTTGAAAGACAACAAAAGTTGTGTTAAAATACCCCGGGTAAAATATACAGTGATTGGCGAACCCGTGAACAGGATGTACCTTACAGTATAGAAGACAAAAATGGAAGCTCTTAAAAAGTTTTCATAATTAGAACATTATTTTACCATCATGTTTATCGTTGTTTTGGATGCGTAATTGAACTGTAATTGTTCAAGAAAAATACGAAATATAATTTAGTAAAAAAAAAGGTATTTCGATATTGTGTCCTACATTATAGACCTGAAATAAATGCGACATTAATAATTACAGTCAGGTTAAGCATGTATTTAGTGATAATGTTACATGCGAATGTGATGTAGATCGAAGCGTTATAGAGGTTGAGACATTGGATGGAGTGGAAAATGAATTTTCTGAGAAAACTTGAAAGGGTAACGACAAGATTTGTTGGTTATTTAAATGTGGACAGAGAGAGAGAGAGAAAGAGAGAGATGTAGATGGAGGGGACGGAGTGAATGCATGTGGGGGTAGAAATGGAAGAACGTGTGTGTGCGTGTGTCCGAGATGTGTTCTAATAGGGGAAGAGATTTGAAGGGAGTATATGGATAAAAGTGTCAAAAAGTTGTAAACTAGTTGAGCTAAATGTGGTAAGGGAGAGGTACAGAGAGAGAGAGAGAGAGAAGGCGGAGAAAGAGAAATGGAGAGACTGAGAGAGAAGGAAGTGATACAATGAGAGAAAGATGAAGTGGGAAAGCGAGAGAAAGAAGGAGAGAGAAAGAGAGAGGGGGTGGGGTAGAGAACTGATAAACAGTAATACAGTTTTCGACAAAATATACATGTATTTTTATTAAAAGATACAGTACCGAGAGAGGAAATAAGGGAGAGAAGGGGGGGGGGTCATATCTTTCTCTCGCATATTCTCTTGCTACCACTGTCTCTACTGCTATCTTTTTTCTGCAATATACGCCCACTCCAAAACAAAATGTTATTGTTAGTTTAAATATCATTCTGTCATTCATTATTAAACTGGTTAGCGTGTATTGAGAGGGCCCAAATACATTTAAACATTGAAATGGTGAATTCTTTATATCTGCATGACTTGCTGGTGTATCTGTGAATATTTGGTAATTCGCTTGTCAATGCAAAAGCTGTAGGCCCTTAGCATTTCTTCAAATTATCGATTCGTTCGGGCAAAGGTCAAATCTTCGGGGGGGGGGGGGGGTGCAAATCTTTAAATTTTCGAGGGCCCCCCAAAAAATGCTCACTACCCCCCCCCCCCCCCTAGCAACTAGCAACTAGCAACCTCGAAGCGAGAGCACCGTGAAAGACTGAGCCTGAATTTGAAAATGGGTGTGGAGACGGCGAGTAAAGACATCAAACGAAGTGTACTGTGTGTTTGGGCGTGGACTTTCCGTATAAGTAGGTCAATGGTTTGGGTCACGGTCGGTCGTACAGCCTAAATAGCAAAATGTAAATTAATGCTTGTTTTGGTTTCTGCCATCTTTACACTAGATGTTTGATATCACCCAAGCTATACATATTATTATATAACATATAAGTAGATCCTTGTCATTTGATTGGAGGATTGTTGGTCACATGATATTCAATAAATAATCTATTGAACGACTATAGGTCATTGAGTGTGCTTTTTTGGTATTAAATGCCGTAGTTGTGACGTTCGCCGTAGTTGTGACGTTGCACTGCAGCACAACCTTTGTTCATTCACGTACATTCACAAGCAGACGACCTGGCATGGGATTTTATAAATGTTATAGATGTGTTAGATGTTATATAAAACAGATAATGAATGTTTGGTATTCGTTCAATAATGCGAATACTTTCATTCGTTGAAAGATTAACGTTCTATTCAACTCGGGTGACGACGCCTCGTTGTATATATTAATCTTTCAACTCATGAAAATATTCGCACTATATTGAACTCATAAACATTCATTATTTGTAGTAATGTATATATCTTATAAGTTATAATTGTGTCCCACCAGTATAAACAATATTTCATATGTTTTCTAATAGTTTAGTGATATATATGTTACGAGTGATGTGAACAATTTGCAATAGGCTTGCTTACACGTACGGGAGTTGTTGGTGAACCCAAATTGAACTGTATTAAATCAATTCCTCAACATAGTGTGTTGCTACGTTCACACATAGGCGAGTTTGAAGTACGAGTTGCTGCGAGTATCCGCGAGCTCCAACTCGCGGCAACTCAGGAAAAAAATGGCAATTTTCGAGTTTGCAGCTAGTCTAGTCGAACTAAACAGAGCACAGCACGAGTAACAACGAGCAAACCACGAGTAGTGCCGAGTATTACTCGAGTGATTCCGATCGTGACTCGAGTTTAACAGAGTGCATTAACATTGAGATCGAGTTAATACGAGTTGTCACGATCTTCTTACGAGTAATTCCGACCTTGATACGACTCAAAAAGAGCGGGAGTTCTTGAGCCATTTTCTTTTATCCAAGATGGGTGACCAAATGGATATTGCAATCTTCAATGACCTTCTTGGAGAAGAGTCCAGTTTCAAACCCGGTTTCGGGCCTTAATGCTTCGGACCCTACTTCTACTAGCGACTCCATCACTTCCTCTGAACTCTTTAGATTAGAGGCGACGCTCCCGGGGGCAGGGGCGACACAGTACCCCCCCCCCCGCTTTTTCAAATACCCCTTTTTACATAGTAAAAGTGCCCCTTTTACTTTGACAAGTGCACATATTATTTTGTAAAAATGCCCCTACCCTTTTTCACCTCTGATAAGATCTAATACTTTTTACACGTGAGTAGTTATAGCAGTGAGTATGGGGACGGCCATAGGTTTTGTACACGAATATTTTCGTACTTATACTATTTCTAATTGACTCGTGTACATTAACTTTGAAAAACAACTAAGTTCAAAATGAAAACTCCCTATCTAAATTAAAAAAAGACAAGACCTCATCAAAACCCCATAGACACATGTGTAATAAGTCATTTTTTCTCGAAAATAGACTATGTCAAAGTTAATGTACACGAGTCAATTAGAAATAGTATAAGTACGAAAATATTCGTGTACAAAACCTATGGCCGTCCCCATACTCACTGCTATAACTACTACTCACGTGCCCTTTTTCCTTCGAAAAGTTCCTAATTTCCTTTGCTATAAGTGTCCATTACCATTCTCATAAGTGCACTTTTTAATCTCTAGTAAGGGCCCCTTTACAGGTACGAAAAGTGCCCCTTTTCACTTTTGATAAGTGCCCCCTTTACCTCTGATAATTGCCCTTTTCATATCTGAGTGGTGCACCTTTTACTTTGACAAGTGCCCCTTTTCCTTTGTATGAAGTGTCCATTCCCTTTTAATAACTACCCGTTTTTACCTCAGATAGGCGGACCTTTTATTTTCACATGTGCCCGTTTTCTTTAAAAAAAAAGAAAAAAAGAATAATGCAATAAATTATCAAGAATTCATTGCATTCCCCGCCCCCCGGCTCCCTACGGGAAAAAAATCCTCTGTACAGCTATGCATTATGGTTTAAGGCATGGCCACACAAAGGATTTGTTAATGTTGGGGATCGGAGCAAAATGCAATGAATTATTGATAATTTATTGCATTTTCTTTGTGTTTTTTTTATTTGTGGGGGCTGCCCCCTACGCTAGCCCCAGCTGCGCTCAGTCATGATTCAGTGGCAAAGCAATAGCCTCGTAACTGTGAGGCCCCCGGATAAAAACCGTTTCGATGTGCTATATTAGTGATTTTTGTGAGGTATCAATCCTCATCACTGTCAGTTATGACTTTTGGCAGTAGGTCCCCTAGTTTATAAGTACAGTGTGTCCCAGAAAAAAACGAAACCAAGAACTGTCGATGTTTTATCATAACGTGATCACAATTAGAATTAATAAATGACACATATTTAAAAAGCCCAGATCCTCCTCTTTTATTTGATGCACTCATATGATGACTTTTTCACGCATGAGTGATTAAAAATAATTTGAAGAGAGGGTACCAAAAAGTCATTTGGCAGGCGGTATCTGAATTCCAAAGAGAAAATCACATTTCCTAGAACGTCTATTTCCTGCCCTTTAATATGACACCTCAATCAGAAAATATGAGCCAGGAATAAGAACGTTCTGTTTGTTTAAAGTAATGCTTGCATTTCCATAATTTGATTGAACGAATTCGTTTTCACTGGCTGCCTGCCATAGCAACAAACAGCGTTGACAAAAGACTTAAATCCGTTCGATGACGATCAGCCATTCACAAAGAAGACGAAAAACAGCCTACCGCCCACCGAGATAGTCACACAACGTGGTCACTATAACTGTGAACGCTCCTTCCACAGGGAACCACAGTGTGTACACTACTCAGTGAGTTGACATAGTGTGAACGCACTTCCGCAGTCGAACTACAGGATATCAATATTATATATTTTCGCTAAGATTGTGGGCGCCCTACATAAACAATTTCATTGGAAGATTGTAGATCCACGGTATTTCCTTCATTTCATTCTTTTGAATTCCTTCAGATGCTGAAGCAGCCTCTGGAGACAGAGAGGGTGGAAAAAAGATGCGGAAGAAAGGATTCAAGCGATGGGGTATCTTAGTCGGTCTCTTCTTTGTTTCTTTCATCGAGGTTGGATCAATAAGAACATTATCACTCATCCTGGATGACCTCACTCGTCAGTTTGGTGTCAGCACGTCATATCTAGCTGCTAAATACGGCATCGTGTCTGGTATATATTCTATCCTAGGTAAGATGGATAATAGGATGTCCATTAGAGTTATGTTATTGAAATGTATATATAAGATGAATCATTAAAAATAAAAACGCCAAAATAGTTTCCTGAGATATAATTTTGTGTTGCTTGTAACCTCATATTTCATTCAAATATAAAGGAATTTGGAAAATAAACCACTTTTAAAGCTTTCATGAATCTTATTCAAAATACGCATTTCAAGCAGCTTCCAATGTTTTCCTGATAAGAAATTTCGCCTCTCCATTACCTATATGACAGGTTCATGTGTTTATGTGGTTCAAAACACGCATCTTAATTTCCCACCATCAGAGTAGGACCTACCTCGAATGCAAGAATATGGCGGTCCGCTAACTCAGATTTAATGTGGTAGACCGATATCTATGGAAAGATTTAACCGGCAGACAGTAGCACTAATAATGAAATTAAGAACTTCGCATTCTTTTCTAGGATAAAAATATAGTTAAAGAGACTTTCAAGAGTCATTCCAAAGTCATAATCTATAAATGACGCATTGAATTTACTTATTTCATTTATAAAGCTTTTCTAAACAAATACCTGCTCCGACGGTTCTCTGTTCGTCAGCTTACGATGACCGGTGGAGCTATATCAGCAGCAGGGCTTGCCTGTGCTTCCTATACTCAAACGATTCCTCAAGTTACTGGTGCTCTGATAGCCTACGGTAAGTGTTGATTAATGCTTTCCGAACACGTGTTTAGAAAATTAAGTGCTCTACTGTCATGGCTGTGTACCGCCTCTATTTTCAGCGAGATAAAACGTTTACCAAGTACTGGCATAATACAAATTAGTGCCACATCTTTTTAAAGGTAAAGACCGGTAGCGGTAAAATTGCGGTTCAAGGGTTTTGTGTGCAAAATATCCATTCAATATTGTTTAAATATTGCCTTCAGAGGTTTAGATGGCAATTATTCAACTTAAATTCGCAAAAAACAGAGATATATGCCGAAATGTTCAATGTTGAAGTGCATTCGCGATATCTATCCAGGTCGGATCGATATGATAATTTACCAAATATATCAATTAGGCCTAGTAGGCAATTTCCGGCAAAATTTGTATCATCAAGATTGGTAACTAAAGCTTCCATTTCTTTTTTTGAGAGCAGGGCCTTTCCAAAACTGGTCTATACCTTTCAAATTCATTTTGTTATGAACTGTCAAAGAAAAGGAAAAGACACAATGTCATTCCCTAGGACAGCGATAGCAATGGGAGGGGGCGCGGAGAGGGGCGGAGGGGAGCACGTCACCTGGATTCTCTCTTTAAAGCCCCTCTAAAGTGTTGGGAGTCCCTAATTCGCCAACAATTTGATGGCAAGATTTCACTAAAATTGTATCATAATGTGAAAGAAGATGTCATTTAAGACAACCTTCTGCAAAGACCCCCCCCCCCCCCCAAGAAAAAAAAATATTGATAAAAGAATACATAATTTGGGTTTTCTGTTGTACGCAGAAAACCTACATGTTGCATTCGTTTATCAATATTCGACTTAGAACACATTTGATTTGAAAATCCTTTCAGAAATGTTTCTTAAATGACATCCTCTTGGGGCTCCCAACACTTTCGAGGGGCTATAATGCACCAAAGTTATGCTAAATACGTAGTATCTATAAAATTCATGCCAATTTTAAGTGTCCTATAGCATGCAAAGTCTCCTTTTTCTATATGGAAAATCTTTTCGGTCTGTCGCTTAGCTTGATCTCTAACTCTCTCGCATTTTACATTTAAGATATAGTTCGAAAATATGTAAACTGTAGGTGTTACGTTGGCAAGGATTCTATTGTGTGTTAAAGGGATAGTCCACCCCAGGATTTTCTTTAGCTGACGATATAGACCTAATAATACCATGAAGAATGATACAAGTCTCATTAAAATCCATGATCACATAACGAAGATATATCGACTTTTTTATCGAAAATCAGCCGCCCCCCAAATGCAAATGCGTTACATGGGCATGAAACAATTGTGACGTATGTTGCGAGCTGCCTTCTTATTTCGCAGACATTCACTTTCGCTTTCACTTTCATTCATGATTCGTCGTGTCAGTGCGATAACAGTGTACCGCGAGCGAAAGTGAATGTCTGCGAAATAAGAAGGCAGCTCGCAACATACGTCACAATTTCGATACTATTGGTTATTTTTTGGCGATCGTTTTTTGCCCATGTAACGCATTTGCATTTGGGGGGCGGCTGATTTTCGATAAAAAAGTCGATATATCTTCGTTATGTGATCATGGATTTTAATGAGACTTGTATCATTCTTCATGGTATTATTAGGTCTATATCGTCAGCTAAAAAAAATCCTGGGGTGGACTTTCCCTTTAACATTATAGTGGTCTATAACTAAGTGCTGGACAAAATCGTATCAAACAAATTTACTGAAATTCTTAATGATTATTTATTTATGTTTATCTTCTTTATAATAGGTGCTGGTTACATATTCATCATTCTACCAACATTCTCTTGTCTCAACAGCTACTTCTCCGATCAGTTCGAAATAGCTACTGGTATCATGACCTCGGGTGGAAGCGCTGGAGTTATGATCATGCAGGGCCCTGGGAACGATTTTTTCACCGGGGGTGCTCAGGGTCCTGGGAACGATTTTTTCACCGGAGCCGCTGAGATATATATATTGCGAAATTTTCGCAACGACTCAGCCAGCCGTTCAATAAGCGGGGGGGGGGGGGGGGGGGGGGGTAAGAGGACATTTTTTTTAAATTTTTTTTTTAGGGAGTCCAAAAAAAAATCGCAACGACTCAGCCAGCCGAAAAAGGGGGGGGGGGGGGGGGGGGGTAAGAGGACATATTTTTTATTTTCTTTTGGTCTCAAAAATCTCGTAAAATATCTCCAAAATTTGAAAATTTGGTCGATCGGTATTGGGGTGTGGTAAGGTCTGTCATTTTTGGTCACCAATTACCAAAAAAAAAATTATTTTTGTATAAAAAAAAATAAAAAAAAAAAAAAAAACTTCGAGGGGTAATTTTATATGATTTTGTGAAAGAAACGTTATAATTTTGTATATATACAGTAAATATATCATACCGAAAAAAATTGCAGGGGGTGCTATGCCCCCCCCCCCCCCCCCTGGAAAAATTCCAGGGGTGCTGCAGCACCCCCAGCACCCCCGCTTCCCAGGGCCATGTGATCATGCCGTGGATCTTTGAAATCCTTCTTGACATGTATGGCTGGCGAGGTGCTATTTTATTACTGGGAGGAGTCGATGCCCATTTCCTCGTTATCGGGGCGCTGTTAGAGCCAGTTCGTACCAAACCACTTCTCATCAAGGAAAATCCAAATGGGTCTAAAACCCTAAAGGACGTCGACTTTGAGGCACGTGATAACATCAGTTTCAAGCCTGATTCAGCTGACGCCAAGGAAAGCATAAACACGACGATTCAGAGTGGTCAAGAGCTTGAGATGGTTTGTGATGGGGATGAGGGCGCTGTTCAACAATCCCATGCTGCTGAAAATGCTGATGATGCCATTCCCGACGTTGCAACCGTAACATCCGAAGGGCCTTGCCCTGCTGATGATGAAATAGACAAGAGGAATGTGGGCTGTCTCTGGAAGTGGCTTAAGATAATCATAAAAACTTTGGGCCTTCGCATCTTTTTAGAACGTCCCCTAATGATCGCTGTCTGCTTCCAGATACTCCTCTTCTCTCTACCGTACGCTACTTGGCTTCTATTTACCATCCCCAATGCCCAAGCCAAAGGAGTCTCAGACCTCAGGTCCGCCCAGATCTCACTCGCTGGTGGAATTGCCAACTTCTTTGGCCGCTTCGCAAGTGGATTTGTCTTCTCCAAGAATATTCTTCCAGTCGAAGTCTGGTACTTGCTTGCGAACATCGTCACAGCAGCGGCGTTCTTCGTGAACTTTATCGCCGACCCGTTTTGGTTTCTGACAATTCTCTCAGTTGTGTTTGGTTTCATGATGGGGTTTAATTTCCCGACTCTATTCGTCCTGGTGAAGAATACGGCTGGGAAGGAGCGCTACCAAACTGGTTTAATATTTCTGCAACTCTGTCATGGGATTGCATATCCACTCGCTGGTTTTGTCGCAGGTAAGTCAGTAAATAAATTTAGACCGAAGTTTTAATAAGAACAAAGCTTTCCGAAAAAAAATCTATTATGCCGGAGACGGTTCTAGGACACCTACCCCCTGGACATCCACCCCCTGATAACCACCCCAGTCAACTACCCCCTAGGAAAACTACACCCTAGGATGACTACCCCTGGGACAACTACCACCGGACAACTACCCCAGACAAATACCCTCTAGGACAAATCCCCCCGGACAACTACCCCCAGACAACTACCCCCTACGACAACCGTCCTCTAGGACAACTACCCACGGACAACTATCCTAGGGGGTAGTTGTCCTGGGGGTAGTTGTCCTTGAGGCTAGTTGACTGGGGGTGCTTATCCGGGGGGGGGGGGTGTCCGGATACGATGGAGACACGTGTAACAAAAAAAAACTTTAGGTGAAAAGTGAGAGAAAACAACGCTTAACATACACGGTATGTCTATTTTTAAATGAAAAATGATTAAGTATTGATGTACGCCTCTGCAGTAGCAAGAATACAAGAAGTCATTTCCACCTCAATGTGAGAAATTATTATTTTGGCACAATAGTTTTCATCGATTCCCTCATGTTTCACTTTGTATGTTCCTTTTCTTTTACAACATTCATTAGAAAGTAGCGTGTGTTCTATTTTATAATCATCCGGGTTCAGTTTCTCGAAATCTTCATGAACTAACTACGTTCGTGGATCATTCATTGAAACACAGCTTTATATTGGATGGTTTCAAGAAAACTCATATTGAAAACCAAAAATCTGGTTACCGCCTGTTCTCTCTCATTTAATTCGTAGATAAGTAACGTCCGTCCAGATATTGAATATCAACATTTTGTTATACTATTTATTCAAAAATCTATTTTTGTCTTGTATGAACCGCAGGAAAGATCTATGACGGAACACAGTCTTACAACGTTGCGTTCTGTATTATGGGCGGTTTAGCACTTGCTGCGGGTGTTGCTGTGATTTTGCCGCTCCTGGGCTCAAGATCCGGCAAGATATTGAAGAGATGTTCCTGTTCATGTGCCTGAAATGTGATGAATGTCGACCTGCAGTTTTTAAGTGTCTACCCTTTATCACGAAGGTTTATACCGAGGAGTTAGGATTTAGGCCTTAATTCTAGCTCCTTGTTCAACGGAGATCTGGAATAAACCCCTATTTTGTGGAAAACGAGACTTTAATTGTATTCAACGACAGACAAATGCAATTTGGATAGTACAACATCATTATTAGTTTACCCTTTTTAAGAAGGATCATTATCGAGGAATCCCTATTTTTAGAGGTTCATAGGCTCAAGTCAACCATGTAGTAGTGAAAGCTATTTCGATATTATGTCCTGCATTATAGAACTGAACTAAATGCCACAATAATAATTAGAGTCAACTTGTGGATGTGATGTAGAAGCGTTATAGAGGCTAAGACATTGGAATGAGTGGAAGAATGATTATCAGAGAAAGCTTGAAAGATTTGTGATAAGATTTGTTGGTTAAATGTGGAAAGAGAGAGGGAGAGAGATGTAGATAGAGGGGAGGGGGAGGTGGAGTAAGAGATAGATGAGAGGACAGAGACAGATATATATATATTTAGCGAGAGAGAGATGTAGATTGAGGAAGTGGATGGCATGTGGGTGGGTAGAAGTGGGGGAGCGTGTACATTTGTGTATGTGAGAGAGAGCGAGAGAGAGGAGGAGGGGTAGAGTAAGGGATATGTGGGGGAAAAGAGAGATGGGAGGAGAGAGAGAGAGATGTAGACAGAGGGGAGGGAAAGGATTGCATGTGGGTAGACGGGAGAGCGTGTGTGTGTGTGTGTGTGTGTGTAAGAGAGAAAGGGGGAGAGAGAGAGGAGAGGTGGGGTAAGGGATATATGGGGAGAAAGAGAGATGGGAGGAGAGAGATGTAGACAGAGGAGAGGGTGTGTGTGTGTGTGTGCGGGAGAGAGAGAGAGAGAGAAGAGGTGGAGTAAGGGATACAATTATGGGGAGAAAGCGAGATGGGAGGAGAGAGAGATGTATACAGGGTGAGTCAGAAAAAATGTCCCACTTTTTATAAGTTGTATTGTTTGAAGTTTGACTATTTAATCAGGGGTTTCATGATATGTCTTGATAGAGTTATCCTCCCAGTACATTTAGGTACCATTTTCATTTGAATCCCTGCACGCATGACTGAACATCAGACAATCTTTACAAGACTGCCATTTTTCACTTGCGCCAACTTACTGGGTGAGGAATAAAACAGTGCATTGGACAAAAACAGTCAGATACACACACACACACACGCACAACCACACACAAACACACACACCACCCCACATGCATCCACTCCCTCCCCTCTATCTACATCTCACTCTCCTCCCATCTCTCTTTCTCCCCATATACCCCCTACTCCACCCCTTCTCTTTCTCTCTCTCTCTCACACACACACACGTCCCACACCTCTACCCACCCACATGCATCCACTCCCTCCCCTCTATCTACATCTCTCTCTCCTCCCATCTCTCTTTCTCCTCATATACCCCTTACTCCATCCTCCCCCTCTCTCTCTCTCTCTCTCACACACACACACACACACACATGCACACACGCGCTCCCCCACTTCTATCCACCCACATTCAATCCACTCCCTCCTCTCTATCTACGTCTCTCTCTCTCTCTCTCTCTCTTTTCCCATTTCTCTTTCTCCCCATATATCCCGTACTCCACCCCTCCCCTCTCACTCACACACACACACGCGCGCGCGAGCGCTCCCACACTTCTACCCACCCATATTCACCCACTCCCTCCCATCTATCTACATCTCTCTCTCTCTCTCCTCCCATCTCTCTTTCTCCCCATATATCCCTTACTCCACCCTCCCCTCTCCCTATCTCTCTCTCACACACACACGCTCCCACACTTCTACCCACCCATATTCACCCACTTCCTCCCCTCTATCTACAGGGTGAGTTAGAAAAAATGACCCACTTTCGAAAAGTTGTATTGTTTGAAGTATGAATATTTCATTATGGATTTCATGATATGTCTTGATAGAGTTATCCTCCCAGTACATTTAGGTACCATTTTCATTTGAATCCCTTGATGCATGACTGAACATCCGACAATCTTTACAAGACTGCCAGATTTCATTTGCGCCAACTTACTGGGTGAGGAATAAAACAGTGCATTGAACAAAGACAGTCAGACAGACAGACACACACACACATACGAACACACACACGCACACTAACACAAACACACGCACTTTCACACACACGCACACGCACACAGGCACACACTCAAACACAAATACCGCAAACGTCGGAGAATAAAAACACAAACAATTTTGGTATTTGAGGTATTTTATTTTTGTACAACGATGAATCTGTTCCCCAAAGTTCTCCATCCTCCGTACTTAAACCTCGACATGGCCGCCATTCCTCCTGATGCACAGTTGTGCACGGTGAAGCATTCTATGAAAAACTCTCCGGATCATGTCCCCATCTTGGCGTACCATGTCTGTCTCGTCCACGATTCTCCTCCGAAGCTCCTCGATGTTCACAGTTGGGCTGCTGAAGATCCTTGACTTCAAATACCCCCACAAGACGAAGTCGAGAGGATTCATGTGCACTTCATGATGATGATGATGATGATGATTAAGATTAAGATGATGACAATGATGATGATATGATGGTGGTAGTGAATGTGTACTAAAGGGAAAGATTGTCAGGAAAATGCCACTTAAAAATTCAATCTTGATAAAAAAAGCAATGCTTAATCAGAAAAGGGGAAATTATGTGACAATTGTAACCGTGTGTGTGGTCTGTATTTGTGTGTGTATGTGTGTGTGTGTGTGTGTGTGTGAGAGAGAGAGAGAGAGAGAGAGAAAGAGGGGTGGGGTAAGGGGTATATGGGGAGAAAGAGAGGTGGAAGGAGAGAGAGAGAGAGAGAGATGTAGATAGTGGGGAGGGAGTGGATTGCATGTGGGTGGGTAGTAGTGGGGGAAGTGTGTGTGTGTGTGTGGTGTGTTTCCACTGGAGTACTCAAACTACTTGACTACGACGCATGAGTGTGAACAAAATCTTGATCAAGGAATATAAAATAGAAACAATTTCATCTTCGGGATATTCGCAATTAATCACTGTTAGTAGCAGCAGATCAGCCGTTTAGAACTTGAAACGATAGCGAGCACTTTCAAAGCAATCAACCTAATACCAATCTTACAGCCCAACGACTCACCTATTGAAATCTGAAAACATAACAATGGCATACTAAAGTATTAACCCGTAAATTATTTACATGGGCAATACAATAGTGTATAGAAAATGACCTTCATTTGATTTTTGAAAGTGCTTGCAATCGTGCTTATTGTGTAAAACATAAGAAATTCATGAACTGTGTCCTTCAACCATTTCACTCTTAACAACGCTGCACTAGGACGTTACTTACCTTTTATTGTGCTATGTATAGATGAATAGCGCTTTTCAGGTTTAATACGAGTATAATATAATAGGTTGATTGGCGTTGTTTTCATTCATGCAACACATTATCATCCGGTGAAGGCTCTATGCTATTAATACCAAGACATATGATTAGCCAATATCTGCGTCATTGTAAACCATATCCTCGGCACTTTCATCGGAATTTCGTCAGATCGACAATAAGCGTTTCATTTCATAAATGTGTTGGACTCATACCTGAGACGAGCACAACTATATGGCTGACAACTTTGCATTGAAGTTTTCCAAGTACTTATTAATTATTTGTAAAACTCGGCAAGATGAATAAGGTAAGATTATTTGTTTTATCAATTGATAACATTGTGGTTTCTTGTTAAACATTGTTATGTCACCAACTTGTTTTGACTATTCCCCTTCTCTTCCTCTCCCTCTCCCTCTCTCTCTACACCAACCCCACACACACAACAGGTGATATGAAAACATGTCGAGACTAAGGCGGACAGTTTAAAAATATAAAGATTGATATAATAAAGCCCCGAAAACTATGTCAAATAGCATGTAATTGATGTATTTTTGCTGGCGATGTTTATAATGTTACACTGTGTACAGCTAGATAACGTTTTCAATTTGATTTGTTGCACTTTACGTCATTGCACGTGTTGCATTCGATCACGAGTTTTTCAACATTCTTTTCAAATTTGGTGATGAGTTAAATATAATTGGTATTATTGCAAAAAGGAGAATATTTGGAGCTATTTCTGTCCACAACAAGATATTGTGATTACAATGTGATAAAATATAATAATCAAGGTATGTTAGGGAAAATTGAAGCGATTCTTCTCGTTTGAATTATTTTGTTCTCAATCTCTCCGCCATTTTCCCCGACTTTCGTAAATCTATATCTTAAACTTCTCTCTCAAGCTAGCAATCTATAATAGATTCGTGACGTGATATTCTTTGTTGTTGTTGCTGTTGTTGATCCCGAACATCTTTGAATCTTTTCTAAACACTGATGACCAACTTTCTGACTTTATCAGGTCCAAATTGGTTCGAGATGTCTAATTCTTGGGGGCTTTATCACAGTTCTCCAAATGTCGGCAGTCTTCGGTAAGTACACAAGACAATATGGGCTCTTTTTTAATTTAATAATTTATGTTTTTACGATAAATATGATTCGTCTACTTGTCTCCACTTCCACATCATTTTCCTTCAATCAATGCATAACAAACAATCTGAACATAATTACAAATATTTATGAAACTGGGGTAGGGAAGAATTAGCAAGAGGAAAGGAACTTTGAAACACAAAATTCAAAATTCATTTTTGTTTACAAAGAAAGAAAAAAAGGTGATATCGAGGAAACATAGCAGTGATAATAAAGGGGGGCATCGATCTCACTCGTAGAGGTGTTGTGGCTAGTGGATAAATCTCCTGACCGCAGATCACAAGTTACGGGGTTCAATTCCCAGCCCGACACTATAATGTCCTGTGGCAAGACTTTAATATACATTTGCCACTCTCCACCCAGGTGTTAAAGGACAAGTCCACTCGAAAAATAACTTACGTTCAATAAAAGCAGAAAAATCAGACAAACCAATCAAAAAAAGTTTGAGCAAAATCGGATAACTAATAAGAAAGTTACGATTGTTTTTGAAAAAGTATGTAAAAATATGGAACAATGAGATTTACAACACAATTTGGCAAGACGGTTATCAGTTTGCGACGTCATGTCCTCACTATTTATCAATTGCTTTATATGGTTTAATCACATTAATTTCCCTTTTTATTCCCCAAAACTTGATTTCCCCATGCCTTTGCCCAGGTTATATGAATTGTATTATATTGCGTGCATGACATTTCACAAAAACAATTATGAGCTTGATATCATGAATATAAAGAAAATAATTAGTGGATAGTGAGGACATGACATCACAGACTCATGAATGAGTTGCCAATTTGTTAAGTGATTTTCAAACATATAGCTCCGTTTAGTCTCATTTGACAACGCCCTCTATCGTCAGAGTCAGCAGCCTAACATGTTAGCCTATGGAATTTTACAACAACAAAAAATCGTTAAAAATTCATTTTTTGTTTAAACGAAAAGCACATCCACCCCGACTTACGTTATCACTAGCTCTTTCATTTGAACCCTCATGTCTCATTGACTTTTGAAAGTTCACCACCGTAATTTGATCAAAATAGGTTGCAAGCTCGCCATTGCCTATATAACACATGTGAAACAAATCGAACTTTGGACTCAGTTTGCCAAGCGATTGTAAGGTTTTTGGTCAAGCACACGAAGGATAAGAAGCATCAATTATAATAGATCAGTTCTGATCGGTTCATTATGTCCATTTCAGCCAACCCCCTACTTTAAGTCAAGTTTTTCATTGTATTACGTAGTTTGGTAGGTTTATTCTCATAACTGTTTTATTATCAGATATCAATGATAGTTTAAAGATATGGAAAATGTTCTTGTATTTTAAATTTAGCAAAGCAATCTCAATACAAATTCACTACCAAGTGCCGTCTAATCCGCCGATTGTCGTCTGCTATATACGTCCAGCAGGCGGAAATGAGACAACCGGAGCAATATGGTTTTTAATGTCATTAACAATTCATAACTTTCTTATTAGTTATCGGATTTTATTCAGACTTTTTTTTTATTGGTTAGTCTGATTTTTCTGCTTCTATTGAAAGCAAGTTATTTTTGGAGTGGACTTGGGCTTAGAATGGGTACCCGATAGGATGCGAATGTTTATGTAGTTTGCTCAGTATTGTGAGCGTCTGTAAAATGACGCCTGGCTGGAATGCTCCCAAGGGAGTGTAGAATATGCCTACACTGTGTGCGGGTAACCCGACACATGCTCCGCCGACGATTGCTCCGCCGACATTTACTCCGCAAAACGCGACAATTGCTCCGCGACATTTGCTCCGCGACATTTGCTCCGACGTCAAATGCTCCGCCGACAGTTGCTCCGCCGACAGTTGCTCCGCCGACAGTTGCTCCGCCGACAATTGCTCCGCCGACAGATGCTCCGCCGACAATTGCTCCGCCGACAATTGCTCCGCCGACAATTGCTCCGCCGTCAATTGCTCCGCCGACATTTGCTCCGCCTGAAGCGACACTTGCTCCGCCGACATTTGCTCCGCCGACAATTGCTCCGCCGACAATTGCTCCGCCTGAAGCGACAATTGCTCCGCCGACATTTGCTCCACCTGAAGCGACACTTGCTCCGCCGACATTTGCTCCGCCGACAATTGCTCCGCCTGAAGCGACAATTGCTCCGCCGACATTTGCTCCGCCGACATTTGCTCCACCGACATTTGCTCCGCCGACAATTGCTCCGCCGACAATTGCTCCGCCTGAAGCGACAATTGCTCCGCCGACATTTGCTCCGACGACATTTGCTCCGCC
Source organism: Strongylocentrotus droebachiensis (assembly GCA_035222895.1). Taxonomy (NCBI): domain Eukaryota; kingdom Metazoa; phylum Echinodermata; class Echinoidea; order Camarodonta; family Strongylocentrotidae; genus Strongylocentrotus; species Strongylocentrotus droebachiensis. Next base: position 56,467 of record JAVYIG010001499.1, on the reverse strand, counting down.
CAAAAAATGTCCCTACAAAAACTACAAATGCTACTAGTACTACGACAAATGCTTCGCCGACAATATTTTCTTTACACCTATTTTTTTCGTTTCTTTTTTTCTTCTTCATTTTCTGAATGCATTTCTTGAAATAATGTAGATGAAATGAAATGAATGAATGTTGATGAAGTGGGAGGAAAAAGGAGTTACCTAAAAGTCATTTCGAATATACTGAAATAACTTTCCATCTATCACTGTACGTCCCATATAATGTATACTAAACACTCATTACATGTCGTGGGAAGTTTAAAAAAAAAAGTAGAGCAGCAAGCCACATTCCCCAATACGCGCATACCTCCTAGTTAATTTCAAGTAGCTCATCAATATGTAATACCTGAAATTACCTCGATCAATGCATCTTACTAGGTAAAGCATTATACAATGTAATAAGTCATCATGGAAGTTTAGAAAATAAGTAAGGGGGATTTACCAAGTGTTGATCTTTTTAAGAGTTTTATAAAGAAACAAAAAGATATTGAATATTTCTCAGCGAAAAAAAGGAACAAGCTTGTTTCGCATTTTAAGAAATGGCGATTTGACTTATGATACTCATGTTGATTTAACTTTTATTCCTGTGCCCCCTCACTCCCCTTTATGCACTGGAGTTCAAACTATGATTTATATGTGTACCGTGTATTTTTTTTTACTATAATGTTTTTTTTTTATAACTTTCTTGTCCTTTCATTATTGTTAGTTGTTCTTATACATATTGGTTTTTTTGTTTGTCTAATTATTACCAATGACTTGTAAATATGTAATTTTTATATGATTGAAAATTTAATAAACACACAAATATTTAAAAAAAAAGTTTAGAAAATAAGGGCACTTATATACGTAAGGAAGAGAACCCATTCAGACGGGAAAATGAGATGGCAGCCTTTCTGCTTATTCACATTTATACAAATCATTTTGTTGCAGTTTGATGTTAGTTCTTCATGATAAGCCAATTGCTCTTCTTCCGGTGGCTTCGTGAGTCCCTTAAATTATTTAGTGAAAACAAAGTACTCGAATGAAAGGGAGTGTTTTGCACACTAACATATATATATTAAAGCTACATACACTTAACTAAAGGAAAGAAACCTTTAGAAAATGGACTGGATATTATTGAAAATATTATTCTAAACAAGAATGTACTACATGATTGTATTACTTTACGTTTCAATTTCACGAGAGAAATAGAACTCGAGAGGGGGAGCAGAGAAGAAGTGATGGAAATGAAAGAAGACTAATAGCATGAGAGGAAAGAAAAGAGCAAAGAAGACAAGAAAACGGTGTAAACAGGAAAAGGAGGAGCATGGGAGAGAGAGAAAGAGAGAGAGAGAGATATCCTTGAGCTTTGGATCAGCTAATGAGTAATACATGAAACAGATTTTGAGCGGAGTAATTATCTTTCGCCGGAGAACTTGCGTAAGGAGCTATAATTTTATTTTTTATTTTTTTAAATCAAACATTATGGGGAATAGCAAAAAACGGTTGTCTTTTTTGCTCTTTTCTTTCCTCTCATGTTATTAGTCTTCTTTCATTGAGGTAATTTCAGGTCTTACATATTGATGAGCTGTTTGAAATTAACTAGGAGGTATGCGCGTATTGGGGAATGTGGCTTGCTGCTCTACTTTAAAAAAAAAAAAACTTCCCATGACATGTAATGAGTGTTTAGTGTACATTATGTGGGACGTACAGTGATAGATGGAAAGTTATATTCGAAATGACTTTTAGGCAACTGCTTTTTCCTCCCACATTATCAACATTCATTTATTTCATTTCATTTACATAATTTCATGAAATGCATTCAGAAAATGAAGAAAAAAAGAAAGAAACAAAAACAACCCGTGAAAAAAAAATATTGTCGGCGAAGCATTTGTCGTAGTACTAGTAGCATTTGTATTTAATGGGACACTTTTTGGGCGGAGCAAATGTCGTCGGAGCAAATGTCGGCGGAGCAAATGTCACCGGAGCAATTGTCGCTTCAGGCGGAGCAATTGTCGGCGGAGCAATTGTCGACGGAGCAATTGTCGGCGGAGCAATTGTCGGCGGAGCAAATGTCGTCGGAGCAATTGTCGGCGGAGCAAATGTCACCGGAGCAAGTGTCGCTTCAGGCGGAGCAATTGTCGGCGGAGCAATTGACGGCGGAGCAAATGTCGTCGGAGCAATTGTCGGCGGAGCAAATGTCACCGGAGCAAGTGTCGCTTTAGGCGGAGCAATTGTCGGCGGAGCAATTGACGGCGGAGCAAATGTCACCGGAGCAATTGTCGCTTCAGGCGGAGCAATTGTCGGCGGAGCAATTGTCGACGGAGCAATTGTCGGCGGAGCAATTGTCGGCGGAGCAAATGTCGTCGGAGCAATTGTCGGCGGAGCAAATGTCACCGGAGCAAGTGTCGCTTCAGGCGGAGCAATTGTCGGCGGAGCAATTGACGGCGGAGCAAATGTCACCGGAGCAAGTGTCGCTTCAGGCGGAGCAATTGTCGGCGGAGCAATTGACGGCGGAGCAAATGTCGGCGGAGCAAATGTCGGCGGAGCAAATGTCGGCGGAGCAAGTGTCGCTTCAGGCGGAGCAAATGTCGGCGGAGCAATTGTCGCGTTTTGCGGAGCAATTGACGGCGGAGCAATTGTCGGCAGAGCAATCGTCGGCGGAGCAATCGTCGGCGGAGCATGTGTCATGGAACCTGTGTGCGGGCAAGCCTGAATTAAATGACCGGAGTAATTATGTATAGCGCTTAGAGACATCGTTGATGTATTAAGCGCTATATAAAAGCGGAATATTTTTATTAAATATATGAATTGTAGCAAATTAAATGCTTTGGCCACTGATTAGAGGCATGGTTCGGAAAAGCTCATTGTCGTAACTTTTTTTCACACCCCCTTTTCTCGATCTAGGTGAAGTCTGTGGATTTTTTAACAAGACTGAAGGTGTTTTACAAATCGAGGAAAACCCATGCCGAACCATTTTGGGTGTTCACGGAGAAATGATAGAAATGGTACCAAGAGCTGTTCGCCCGTTTCCCTTTCCGATCTCAGACACCAAACACTTTGTATGCCAGTTGCCCGGTGAGCCAATTATCAAGTTTAACTAGTTCTAATTATTTTTTACTGATAAAATGGGTAATTGGTCACTTTTGACTTGGCGCATCACGTTGTGTTGATTTCGTTACGCCGATCAAGAAAAAATATGGTACTAGTACTACTACCATGATTAAATACTTTGAAAGATGCTTTGCACGTGTTCTTACTCGTGTTTTTTTAAAGGTGAAATTCAAAGAAAATCACAGATATGTCAAGTTGCCAACTAATGTATCACTAGAAACTGGTAAGCTAACAGAAAGCCATCGTACAAGTTTTAGGGCAACTACATATCGGGTGATTTATAAAAATACAAATACAACCACCTCCATAGCAGCTGGGATATACGAGAGATTCGCCGGAAAATAACGATATTTTAATGACGTCACTATATGGACCAATACCGCCCAAGCAGACGACATTCCATAACGAATGAACATAATTGCAAAGCTATTATTTGTCAAATTATAATGAGGTTTGTGTATATAAATATAATGGCATGTCAAACCATTCAAAAGGGGATATGACCCGATTTTGATAACTAAAACCTTTTGCTTGTAAATACACAGGATAGGGGTTAATTACCAATCAAAGAAACCAGACTTTCAAATTGAAAAACCCCCGGAATGACATTAAGGACGGCATTTGTTCCCTCTTGAAACACCGAACATACCGGGGTGGGGGCAGCCAAATATACAATGGCGTCTTATTTTGTTTACAAGCGACAGATTCCTTTATTTTTGTATCGCTGCATTTGTCATCAAAATAAAACCATGCGCGGGGTTTAGAGTGAGGCAATATATTATACAGTTAGCCTGACGGTAGTGAAGTAAGAGAAAGAACTCAAGAGAAGATGAAAACACAGGTACTGAAAATGTGTGAGATGTCATATGCAGGGACATCGTCTACTTGTGCAAATCATGTCCATACTGTGATGTCACACATCTCAGCAGCATTCTGAGAGCTCTTCAGGTGCTATGCCGGGCTGTATTTAAGCGTTTTGTAGTTTATAATAATCATTACTTGAATATTGATAACCTTGTCGAATCAAAGTTTTAACTTTGCAATAATGAAAATAAAGTTAGTTTTAAAATCAATGAATATCTACTTTAAGAAACAAGAGTAATATCTGTTTCTACCTTACCGACATCTTTTATCAATAGGCACTTTAATAATAATGTGTTTTGAAATGTCAAAATGCACTAATTAAAATCTAAGTTTTTTACTCTGGGTTCAATCGCATTTTTATTCTCATACTGGGCTCGTTTAGTGTGAAAAATTTGTTGAGGGACTATTATTGAGAGAGCAGTCGTGCCTTGCACTGTTCATTATATCAACTAATCAACGTAATTATCATGATTGTGAGAGCTTAATTATGCCAAGGCTCAGGCCTGTGAATGGACTCTTTTGTTCTGGAGAAAAAAAACAGGTCGAATTAATGGACTTTTAACGATGCAACTTTCAACATTTCCGTCTACCCCCCCCCCCCCCACCCTCTCTTCCTCCTTCTCTCTCTGTCTCTCTGTCTCCCTGTGTCTCTCTCTGTCTCTCTGTATGTCTCTGTCTATCATGTCCTCTCTCTCTCTTCCTCGCTTTCTCTCTATCACACCCATCTCTCTGTCTATCACACTTTAATTACGATCACTTAACAATGTTAACGGTGGTTTTAACGGATATTTGCAGTTGGGAAAATGTTATTACATGATGAATAAAAAGGGAACATGCATGTTTGTTGGATAAATCCTACTAAATATATGGTATATGTTCAGCAATTAGGGGTAAATTAACTCTATAAATGGCTTGAATCATATCCATCAAAAACAAATTCTTCTTTTACCCACTATGTGATATTTTCTTTAACCTATCAGCTGTATATTATCTTAACATTATATGCGATTAAAATTGTACTTACAACTTTTATGGAATTTATTTTAGAATCTTCCTAGTCTGTCCTTGGTCTTAAAATTGAAGGTCTACATACACTGTAATTGGTCTTCATCTTTTTCTCAGCCTCTGTTAAATGTTATATTTTCTATTTAACATTTCTCTTTTGTTGATTATTAAAAGATTAGTTTTTTAAATGCATTGTGGGATACATGGATAATTATGTTAATTGTAATATAAATAGACGGGGTTCTCCATTGGCCATTACCCGTCTCCCCTTGCCGCCCAAATAGCCTTGAATCCAATTCTTGCTCTGATCTTGCTTCTCGTTCTGATCTTGAAGATGAATTCACAGATACTAGTACAACTATCGCGGAGACCACTGGCACCACCAAACCGACTACCACGGAAACTAGTACGACTATCTCGGCAACCACCGGCACCTCCAAGCCGACTACCATGGATACTAGTGCTACTATCTCGGCAACCACTGGCACCACGAAACAGACCACCACGGATACTAGTACGACTATCTCGGCAACCACCGGCACCTCCAAGCCGACTAGCATGGATACTAGTACTACTATCCCGGCAACCAGCGGCACCACCAAACCGACTATCACGGATACTATTACGACTATCTCGGCAACCACCGGCACCACGGACCCGACTTCCACGGATACTAGTACTACTATATCGGCAACTACCGGCACCACGAAACAGACCACCACGGATACTAGTACTACTATCTCCGCAACCACCGGCACCACGAAACTGACCACCACGGATACTACTACCGTCTCGGCAACCACCGGCACCACGGACCCGACTACCACGGATACTAGTACTACTATCTCGGCAACCACCGGCACCATGAAACAGACCACCGCAAATACTAGTAACACTATCTCGGCAACCACCAGTACCACGAAACTGACCACCACGGATACTAGTACTACCGTCTCGGCAACCACTGGCACCACGAACCCGACTACCACGGATAATACCCAAGGTATGTTATGATACCACTTTCCTACTGCAAACTGGACTGGACAGAGTCCAATATTTGTACAAATTTATAGTGCTGACCAATATTACATAAATGAAAGTTGTTACTGAATGAAAGGTTATATTGAGAGTCCTTTTATGATATATTTCGGTTTGGACAACTCCCATATATGTTGTTGACCCGCGGAACTTTCCACCCCCAGATTCTTTCCTTGATACACAAACTTACAAAATTAGTGTCATTTTGTTCCTCTGTTTACGTCATTGAAATTGTTCGGAGAATATTGCCTCTTAGTATGTTGACGATGTATACCCGGTAATTTCTTACGATGTCTTATCAATTTTGTACGATGTCTAGTTTCCCAGATTGTATGCGAGGGAGACACTTCCCTCATCTACTGTACATCAGGTGTCATTGTCATCCACACCGCAAGCTACGGTCGAACTGACGAATCAACCTGCCATCACCTTGGGGATAATGGCAACACAGACTGTGACAATGATGAGTATATTGTCCTCAGCCAATGCTGTGATGGGAGAACACGATGTATCCTCTACGCACATAACGATATCTTTAGTGATCCTTGTCCAGCGTCGCCATATACCAGTAAATACCTGAACGTCTCTTATACCTGTATGGTTGAGTCGGTGAATACAGAGACAGGTAGGGAACACTATCTAGTAGCGGTTCTAGAGAGCCTCTTGTGGGGCTTTAGATAAATAAAAACCATATAGGTATATATAATGCGAGACATAGCAAACGAATGCAGTAACCCAAAGGCAAAAGTCCAGTCTAAAAATATTCTTCTAGAACTGCTCCTGAGCTGTTCCATATCCACCGTACTCTTTGGAACTTGAGGAGTTTATGACATTACAGAGTCACACTATCTGTCTTGCGGATTTATATACTACAACATTCGGGTATTTTCTGATATATTATGTTATCAAACACCGAGAGGCGACTTCGTTTTTAAAACCGACGTATGTGCATATAAAAAGTACACCCTCCACTAACTGCCCCTAGTTAAAGCAAAATCCATCATCATATCCGAAAATGATCGGGATACATCAAATCGGTCACAAGGTTTGTTGCGTCCGAGATTTGCTGATAACTCAATATTTGATGTGAAAACAATGTGTAATTAGCTACATGCATAATGTGGACAGGTCTTCACTTAGACAATTTCGTGATCATTCTGTCAACTCCACTTTTCGTCTTCGTTGGTATACAAATTATGTTTACACGATGATAATTTTTGCTATTTTTATTTACGCATTTCTTTCATGTTCCTTATCAATATTTCACTTTGTTTCTCCCTTTTCATTACAATGACCTTTAGACATCTTTATTGTTTGTGAGGGCTTCAGTGATGTCATCGATTGTGGAAGTGATATCATCACCATCAACTCCGCCCTCTACGGCCGTACTGACCATACGACCTGCCAGTACTGTACTAGTGATCCCTTGGCTGCAGTGAACATATGCATCTCGGCAACCAGCGATCAGGAGCAAATTTTGTCCTCATCATGCGATGGCCTGCATTCATGTACCGTAACAGCGACGAGTGAAATCTTCGGTGATTCTTGCCCTGATACGTACAAATACTTGGCAGTTGAATACGAGTGCACCTAAGATATTCTTGTTTTTCCCTCTAGCGGCAATAGAGTACCAAAGTGTGACGTCATACTGGCTAGGTTGTCAAGGTTGCTGGTTCCAAACAATGAATTTGCCCTGCTCCAGTCCGTTGCTTGAATGATTTCGTTGTGAACCTCATGCACAGGCTCTGTTGTTTAATTGGAACATGCAGTAACCTGGACGACGAGCGAATACGACGTTAGCACCTCGGTACCGAGATATTAGGGTTGGGGTAGTTGTAAGGTATATTGTAAGTGCCACCAGGGGCGTACGCAGGGGGGGGGTTTTGGGGGTTCAAACCCCCCCCCCTTTGGTATTTTAATGTATGTAAACCCGCCTAAAAAAACCTAAAACCCCCCCCCTTTGGCTTTTTTTTTTTTTTTTTTTTTTTTTAATTTAAAAAAAAAAAAAAAAAAAGAAAAAAAAAAAATTATACCCACGGCTAACCTAAATAAGGTGACCTTACCCCCCCCCCCAACGAAAAAAAATGTCAAATTTTGAAATTTTGAGACCAAAAAAAAAAAAAAAGTGTCCGCTTACCCCCCCCCCCCCCCCCCCCCCCCACTGAGCGACTTTTCGGCCGGCTGAGTCGTTGCGATTTTTTTTTGACCTCCAAAAAAAAAAAAAAAAAGTGTCCGCTTACCTCCCCCCCCCCCCCCCCCCCCCCCCCCCGCCTAAAAAAACCTAAAACCCCCCCCCCTTTGGATTTTTTTTTTTTTTTTTTTTTTTTTTATTTAAAAAAAAAAAAAAAAAAAGAAAAAAAAAAAATTATACCCACGGCTAACCTAAATAAGGTGACCTTACCCCCCCCCCCCAACGAAAAAAAATGTCAAATTTTGAAATTTTGAGACCAAAAAAAAAAAAAAAGTGTCCGCTTACCCCCCCCCCCCCCCCCCCCCCCCCCCCCCCCCCCCACTGAGCGACTTTTCGGCCGGCTGAGTCGTTGCGATTTTTTTTTGACCTCCAAAAAAAAAAAAAAAAAGTGTCCGCTTACCCCCCCCCCCCCCCCACTGAGCGACTTTTCGGCCGGCTGAGTCGTTGCGATTTTTTTTTGACCTCCAAAAAAAAAAAAAAAAAGTGTCCGCTTACCCCCCCCCCCCCCCCCCCCACTGAGCGACTTTTCGGCCGGCGCGATTTTCAAATTTTCGGGAGTAAAATATTTTAAAACCCCCCCCTTGAAAAAATCCTGCGTACGCCCCTGAGTGCCACATTGTATTGGACTCACACTTCACTAAGAATGAGAAATTGTAGTTTTGCCTAAATCTGTAATGATGTAAATTTAGTTAAAATGTAGGTCTTTGGTATCTTCAAAAAGGTGATCCTGCTATTATGGTAAATTCTTCACAATCGGTTTGGGTAAAGTAGCCACTTGTGTTGCAGCAGTGGCGGATCCAGGGGAGGGAGGGGGGGGGGGGGGTGGATGGGTGTTGATTCAGCGCTTAATATTTTCTCACGAATTTGGAAGAACAAAAAAAATGTGCTCCTTATCCTTGTAATCTGTTGCGTGCACAGAGCAAGACTGATGTATTTTCTTCAATTCCAATAACTGAGGTCCATTTAGCTCCAAACGTTTGATATGCATGGCGTTGTATTAACCTAATGATGTATTTACATCTTATTATGTTTTAATGAACCACTGGTGTATTTGAAGGAGGTCTAATGAGAGGGGGGGGGGGGCGGCAGTTTGCCCCAAGAAGGCCTCACATATTGTTTGAAAAAAATGATATAGAAACGAATAAATTTAAAGTTTAAAATAAGTGATTTGAATACGTTAAGATGGTATTATAATTTACGATGAGTTTCTTTTTTAACCAATGTCATCATCTTTCGTACGATGTGAAGCAGATTCCCGGAGGTTAACATTTACTTCGTGAATACGTCGGTACATGACGGTGTTGATATGGACTATTAAGCACGGCTCTGCCTATAACAATGTTGAAAATGTGATGTATTATGATAGAGGAAGATATTTGAAGAGAGTATAGGGACAAAAGTGTCTTTTCATTTTTTAGTAGAAAACCTTTAGATCATCTTTTTTTTAGATTTTTGTTTTGTTTTACATAGTTGCGTCATTATGTACTTGCAAAATTAATACATTAGTTGGACGTGAGTCAAACTTGTATATTATGTAGCGTTTATTATAAAAAATAAAATTAAGAGAAACGTTTTGCCATTAACAAAAATATGGAGGCAATATTCGAGGTCATACATGTATATACCAAAATAATATCTGCGATTTATGTCATCCTTTTTTTTATATTCTCTCTATTGTCTCTTGTTATTCATCTTTCCCTTTCTAGCTCGCTCTCTCTCTCTCTCTCTCTCTTCCTCTTTCTCTATTTCCCCACTCTCTCTCTCTCTCTCTCGCTCTATTTTCTCTCATTCTCTCTCTCTCTCTCTCTTTTCTCTCTTTCTATTACTCTCTCTTTCTTCCTCTCTCTCTCTCTCTCTATTCCTCTCTCTCTCTCTCTCTCTCTCTCTCTTCCTCTCTCGCTCTTTTTTCTCTCTTTCTCTCTCGCTCTATTTTCTCTCATTCTCTCTCTCTCTCTCTCTCTCTCTCTTTTCTCTCTTTCTATTACTCTCTCTCTCTTCTCTCTCTCTTCATCTTTCCAACTTTAACTTTCTCTTTCTCCCCTCCGCTTTTATTTCCTTTTCCTTCACTCCCAGTATACTGTCCTTCAGTTATTTTCCTTTCTTTTGACTTATTACATTGTTCATACTGGAGTTGTAAAGCATTATGACATACACTGTGTAATGTGTTTAATCAATGTTTCTATTTAGTGTTTATTAAGTTTACGAATTTACATAAATAACCTATACATTCTAAACTTACAAATGTAATCACACTGTTTAATCTCTTCGATTCAATTTTTGTTACTATTTAGTTTTGTTTTTTTCTCGTACTTTTTCCCTCCACAGGGATTTTATCGATTTTCATTTGCAACAAGTTAACGAACATATTATATTCAAGGTAATTTGTATTTAAAACATAAATAAAATTGACTACTCAAGATACAAATATTTGTTGACCTATCAAACTAACAGAAGACATAGATATTTAAAAATTAACATTATGATGATTCGATCATTTGTACTAAAATGATTTTTTGTATAAACGTGAAGAAAAAAGAAAAAGAACGAAGTTTACAGAAGGAAAGAGGGTTGAATAAGTAAAGAAGAAGCGGGAAGAGGGAGAAAGAAGGGAGAGTTGATAAGGTAAACAGATATTAAGAAAGTGTGTCGAATAAGTACAGGAGAAGCAGAGAGAGAGAGAGAGAGAGAGACAAATAAAGAGAGATGTAGAGAGGTAGGGGGACCAGAATGTGCAGATCAGAATAAAGTGGGAGAAAAGAAGACAAAGGAGATATAAGAACAGATATGGGCTCCAAGATAACAAGCAATATAACAATAATAACAAAACATTTACTATGAAAAGCCAGCGCCCCAACAAAAACACATACATTTACGCATATCCTGGTATGTAGATTACATATCAATCATTAATCGTATGCTAACAAATGTTTATAACGGTTAAAAAAAATAATGGTTGAAAACTACATTTTTAAAGACTTTTTCTTCTTCAAAACTTCAAAAAGTTGGTATGATTATGATTTTGTTCATCATTCAGAATTGTAATTAATATAAACAAATAATTCATTTTAACTCAGTGTTTGATTGAAATTCATTGAAAAAATGTGAATGGTTCCATTGTTTTGACGATCCTTGCGAGCCCCCACACATTATTTGGGTGCCTTTTACCCCATCGGGATGGTGGGGGGGGGGGGGGGGGTCTTAGATAATATTAATTTGGAGCTACTTATATTAACGTGCCGTATTGTACCTTTAAAAAGTTCAAATTAACATACACAAAAAATGATAATAATCGTTAAGACGTTACGAAAGCAGAAAACATTGCAAGATCTTAGGAAAGTTTTTACGCGGAAATTTCTGCAAATGGTTAACATTACACTATTTTATGATCACCACCATCATCAATGGCGTTGAGCGATTATAGGCCTATGAACAGGAAAAGGCAAATTTGGTATATCATTTTTCACAGTAAAATATTTTTAATTATTAGGCACGTTCAAAGACATTTGGTAAAACTCTAGACACCTACTCAGGAACAAAATTGATATTGATTATTAAAAACGTTTTAACAATGATTGTGCTGATTTACGTGTTAATTCAGTTTATCCTGTATTATCTCATTGTCATCCTTATCCCCCCCCCCCTCAACGTTTTTCTTCTACCATTTTCCCTTTTTACTTCCTCTATATTACTCTTTGGACTTAACTTTTATTCATCAATTAAGAAACAACAAGGCATTCAAGACAATGACACAAATCGCTACCATTAAGGATGGTGTAACAACTGGCATAGCACCATTGAAACCATTGTCGCTAATACCGTCATCCGGATCACAATCAAACCACCAAACCGCTGTGTCTCTCGGATATGGAGGCAACTGACTATCCGATACCTTGGATAGCCACGGGTGAAGCAGGTAATACTGAGAGCCGGCGAACATGTAGGTTCGAGAATCGCTCCATTGAAAGGCAGCGTCAATGGTGTCAGGCAGACCTCGCCACCAATCTGAAAATACCCTCGGATACGGGTTATCGGTGTCGGTGTCGATTCCGGTCTCGGGGGCCGAGACTCGGTAGTACATGGTATCTGATGGGGTTGAGGAGGTCATTTAATTGATTATTCATACGATTCTCCTTTTAAAATAAGACTTTTCCAGCTTTACATTTGAATTTATCATTCCTGAAACATATGAGAATCTAAAAACATAATGTAAGTCATAGTCATAATTTTCGAAGCCAAATGTTGAAGTTCAAAAGGTTGCTAGTTGGTTTTCCACAAATAAATTAAAGATTAATCAGACCAAAACAAATTTCATGATATTTAACTTTGGCAACAAAATGACACTTTAATTGAAAAGGTTAATCTGACAATAGATGGTAACTGTATTGACCAGGTAGGCCTACAATTTGCAATTTTGTTAGGAGTTGCCATCGACAATAAACTCACCTGGGAAAACACATTGAATTAATTTCCAAGAAGATTTGATCTCAAGTCGGCGTTATGAGTAAGCTAAGAAGTTTTTTTTTACCATCCTCTACCATGCTTTCTTTATACTATACACTCGTATATCCCTACCTAACGTATTGTATATTAGTGTGGTCGAGAACGTCTTATGAATTATTATAGCCCCTTATCATACTCCAAAAGCGGACTGTTCGGTTATGCTGCAACGCTTCCTTCAGGGCGCACACCTCTCCATTGTTTTAATGCTTAAAATTACTCAAACTTCCAGATATTCTTTCTCAGGGTACTTCATTATTTATGTAAAATCTTAAAAATGCTATGTTACCAGTAACATTTTATGACAGTTCTCGTTTGAACTCGGATGTCCATTCATTTAATACCAAAAAAGAGGATGACTTCCATCTACCAAAATTCACTAACTCATTTTTGCAAAATAAATCAATTAAGCAGGTCCTCATAAATGGATCTCCATGTTAAGTCATTTAAAGGGTGTTAAGAACCACAACTCATTTAAACTTCAACTGAAAAGAACAATACTTGCCACTTATTGATTTATTGAAATATATAATTGATTCATATATTTGTTAGTATGTAACATTATTAGTATTGTATTGTATCGTATCGTATTTCATCGTATTGTATCGTATCGTATTTCATCTGTATCTTGTTATGTTTGGGGTTGCTTGTTTACAAGTTTTTAACTCATTTAGCAATCCTTGTATTTGTAATGATTTCATTTTTATTTGTGTCTTTTGCCAAATAAATGTGAATTGGATTGAATGGTATAGGTATATTGATTTAAGTCCGATCTATACTACTAAACCTACAAGTATTGTCGATGTTGGATATGGAGGAACTGATTACCTCCTTCACTCTGGCGGGTGGACCTACAATCATCGCCTTGTTGATCTCGGGGGCTATACTATCTTTCATCTTCACCTGTGCTATGATGGTTTGTCCCATCGCCAGAGTAGTCGGTAATCTTTTTCATATTAAGCGCATTAGAGACTTTAGAACTGCGATACATAGGTCGCTGTCATATTATTAATGTCATTATTTTTATTATTATTATCATATTGAGTAACATTAACAGAATATGTGTGCACCTTTGTAAACGATTTGACTTTACCTTTCACAAAATAGATTCGTCCATTTAAATGCCAGACGAATGCAGCGGACAGGTCGCTCGGTATACCGGGAAACTCAGATGATATACTCATCGGATATCCGGAGTCAATGGTTTGGTTGGCAAAGCGCCAGACTTCGCTGTCCTGCTCGGATAAATTATTCAGAAGATAATGATTTTTAGCATGGACCTACGACTTTAAAGGAGTTCACGGGGCAGGGAATTTATTGCAATTTGCATATATAAAAGCAATCACAATTATTCAAAGAAACATATTATTATATTAACATGGTTTACATACAAATTTAAATAAAACATACACATACATAAAAATATACATAATGTTAGCAGGGGCGGATCCAGGAATTTCTTGCCGGGGGGGCACACGGTGGGAAAGAGATTGGCCGGGGGGGCACGCCCCTGTTTTTCAGTAAATTTTGGGCGAATTTAGGGCTGATTTTAACACATTTTTTTTTGGCCGGGGGGGCACGTGCCCCCTTTTTACCCCCCCTGGATCCGCCACTGGTTAGAAGGCGAGAAAATCCAGACAAGCCCTAATTTAGAAAAGAAAAAAATGAACAGAAAAAACAGAAGAACAAAAAAGAGAAGAAAAACAAATCGGTTGTTTTGTTTGCTAAAAGCTGTGGAGTGTTTATTTCACGAATTAAATCCAATATTTCTGACGTCATCCAGAAGGATTCTTGTTTTCTTATTTTCCGTTTCTAGAGAGGCACAAGTTTTTCAATATCAATTTTTCTTTGAATGTACGTATCGTATGCATTATTCATATCTTTAAATTGTTGAATATCATTCCAATTAATCTGTTTTACATCTATCTATCGGGTATAATATGCTGTGAGCAACGTCAAATTATAATTGGAATAAATTAATTTAATTTCATTCTTTTCAAATGGATCATCGTAAGCCAACAATTTATAACAGCTTTCGTGACGATGAGAAAAAAAGGAAAAAAAATCCGCTATATACGTACTTTAAAGATGTACGTCTTCCCGGTAGGCTCGTAGTAGAAGGAAGCATCCGGGTCGTCGGGTAGTCCGGGAAAATCCTCTTGGATCAGTTTAGGATAGCCGGCATCGACAACGTTATCGGACATTCGATAGCAATGCGTGTCTGTAAAAGAAATTAAAAAAGTAGGAATACATTGATATTATAAGAAGGGTGTGTTGGTTGAACGGTAGTTAAAGAATAATTTTTGACAAGCAGGGATAAAAATTAAAAAAAAGTTGGAAAAAAATATTCCTAAGGCAATTTAAAAAGCCTTTTCCATCACCTATCACCTATCAACATCCGGGATCAACATGTGGGAACATAACAATGACGTACGTATCACGCGATCGATTCAAAAGATATGCTATATAATAGCCTGTTCCTTGCAGTTACCAAGCGCTGAACACGTTGACCCACATGTTTGGGCCACTTTGATAGCAATATTACTTCAATTCGAAGATGCTGTTTGGGCCACTTTAATAGCAATATTACATCAATTCGAAGACCAGGGGCGGGGGTATCTCTCTCTCTCTCTCTCTCTCTCACTCTCTCTCCCCCTTTCTCTATCTTTCTAACTGCCTACTTATCTATTTATCTTCCTATCTATATCTATCTATTTATCAACCTTTCTCTCTTTCTTTCTCTTTTTGACTTATTCGTCCCCCCCCCCCCCCGGCCTCGCAGCTACGAAACTGAATCTTACCATTGCAAAGATACTGTTGCCCGTCCTGTGTACTCGTAGCCCATGTTATGGTGACAGTACTGCAATCCTCTGTGCTTGGCTGTTCGGGATCGTCAGTGTTTTCTCCTAGGTGGAAAAAATAAGAGAGAAAAACAAAACTTGAATGGATGAGAGTGGGTCTAGGATGCAATGAATGTAGGGCTTTTTTTGTTGGGGGGGGGGGGGCACGAATAAAACAAAAATATTAGCATGGTGAGAGAGAGGGAATCGAGAAATGAGGAAAGAAATATTTTGAAAAAAAAGGATAAAGGGAGATATGAAGAATACGAAAGAGGGCGGGAGAGAGGGAGATGGCTAGAGAGTGAGAGAAAGAGAGCGAGAGAAGATAGAATTTAGAGAGAGAGAGAGAGAGAGAGAGGGGTGTGCAGAATCAGAAAGACAAACGTGAAATTATGAATAGAGGGACAGGAAGGGTTAGTCAAATTAAGTATGAGTTTTTGTCAATAACCCACTGAATTGAACACGTCTTTTTTTAATCTTTAGATGAGAATTCAGCTTAGGCCCTAAGTCATTTAGTCCAAAGTATATCAAATTGTATAGGAATGCACAGCAAACGATGCTTATAACTTAAACGATACTTAATTATGACACTTAAGTGATAGTCTTAAGATTAATTCGGATTGGACACAAATCCTCCAATCAATCGCAAATTTGTTCATGTATTCATGTCTTTTTATTACACTTTTTGCATCAAGTTATGGTAAATTTGAATCATGTCAATTGAAACTCTTTTTAAGTCGCGGCCCAGATAATAACACAAACATCGCAAAATTGTTTGGAGGGCTTGCGGTTCTTGCATTCATATTCTAATTACTTCCCTGACTGCTAAGAAAGCATGTGTATGCTTGTTGATTAACAACCAGGGGCCCGACGGGTTTAAGTCCTCTCCAAGGGACTTGGTAATGAGGAATAATGCCTTACCAAAAGGGCACTATCGCATCGACTTGGTTTCGAACCCGGGACTTCCCGGGACATACCTGTACCTCGCTGGGAATAATTTGTGATACAGATTTATTATTATTATTTTATTTATTTATCTATTATTTTCTTTTTTAATTACTATTATTATTATTATTATTATTATTATATATATATTTTTTTTTGGGGGGGGGGGGGGGAGGGGGAGGGGAGGGGAGGGGTCTTGAGTCCCCCTTTAGAACCTGTACTAGCTTAATGATGAAGTGAATGCGTACCGTACAGAGCTTGTATGCCGGCGATGTCGTCACGATGGAGCGTAATATCGGGAATGTAACCTCGGTAGTACGGGTACATTATGGCATCGTTGACATCAGAATGCTGTAGGCCGAGGCTGTGGCCGAACTCGTGAATGGCTACCTGTAAGAGGTTTGTGTCTGAGATAAGGGGGGGGTGGAGCGAGAAAAAAAGGGGTCAAGCTCGGTCCTCATTAATCTATGTCTGTCTTTGTACAAAAAACAAAAAACAAACGAAGAACGATAAGTAAAGTTTAATATAAAAACTGTTTATGAAGGAAACTAAATGTGATTTAAAAAATAAATGTTAGTATAATCGAACAAATCACTGTCGTTTGGTTCCTATGCATTGCTCTTTAGCGATTATTTCTTCTTTTCATTTTCCAATATAACCGAAGTGATAATTGGTCCATAGAGCATTAGAGCATAAATGATTGCCAGAGCTGCTCAGATTCGGTCCGGAATTCTTTAAGGGGAGGGGCAAAAATATATTTTTAAAATTTTGAAAAAGAAAACAAGCAACAACAAAAATGTTTGAAAATAAAATGAAAGTATCCCATGCCAACCACTCTGAAATATTTGTTTGCAGTGGATTAAAATCCTTTCAATTCGTTTCCAATCGCCTATACAGTGCGTTCCAGAAAAAATGAAACCGAGAATTATCGATGGTTTATCATAATTTAATCACATTTATAATCAATAAATGACACATATTTGGAAAGCTTAAATCCTCCTCTTTCATTTGATGCAACTTATTATGATGCATATTTCACGCATGAGTGATTAAAATCAGTTTGAAGAGAGGAAACCGAAAAGTCGTTTGGCGGGCGGTATCTGAATTTCAAAGAGAAAATCACATTTCTAGAAAGTTGGGTTTCTGCCCTTTCATATGGCACCTCAATCAGGAAAAATGAGCAAGGAATGACAAAGTTCTGCTATCATCATCGATCATCGTCATGCAACATCATCATAACCATCATCATCATCATCATTATCATTATTATCATCAGTACTATAGCAGTTGTATCATTATTATTACTATCACCATTAGTATATTTTCCTAATGTGTCCCGGCCCTCAACATGCTCATATTCACCAGTGTTTCTACCTTGTGCGATGCCATCCGAAAATGTCTCAGAATCATCAAAATGGGCATCGCCTGCTAAGCTGCTTGGGGGAGAAGTCGGATAGAACGCATGCGCAAGCGTGCCACCCGGTCCATCGAAAGCATAACGGTCGTTATGTTCGCGCTCGGCGAATGATATTTGTATATCCGCATCATCGCCGGTCCCCTCTTGAAAAGTCAGAGCAGAGGCATCGTTCCAAAACTAGCGGATATTGGGGATAAGAACAAAAGTAGACAAAATAGAGGCAAAGTTTTATGGACAAACATGGATCTATTCTACCAAAGATTAAAAAAAGCACCTTTCGATAACCTTCGAGAGCTGGTGAAAATAAATTTTTATCATTTTGAATTTCATGTACACATTCTGACCAGAAAGTCATATTTCACCTAAACCATGCCCTAAGATGTAGCTTCTGAAACTACTGGATAAAACCTCTTTAATTAATGATTGTCATTTAGTGGGTTCCGTCGTTGATGGGGTACTTTTGTAGGGTAAGCTATAGTGTCCCTTTATAAAGGGACACTAGGTAAGCCAGTGCCATTGATTAGGAGAGTTTGGCCAACTACGCCAGAGCCATCTATACACAGAGTTTGGCCGAACCCAGTTCGAGTTGGTCACACTATGGCGACTACTGCTTTGTCGGACAAGCACAAAAAACAACAGAATATACGCCATGTTGCGACCCAGTGAAACCAAGTTGACCAAACTCTGTATATAGATGGCTCTGGCTCACCCTACAAAAGTACCCCATCAACGACTGGAGCCGCTAAATGACAACCCTAGTGTAGCCTAAGAGGGTTTTTTTTCCGGTATAGTTTCAGACTCGAGTTTTAAAATGAGCTATTTCTACTGTTACCGAAATAGTATTCTCTCCATGTTTATTCGTTTCAGATACGCAACTTTTATTAGAGAAATGCAGAATTTGACTGTACAAAATATAAACCATCATTGCCAATTCGAAGAAAATATATAGCTCAACAATAAAACCATCCAAACATTCATGTAGTGAATAAGTTTAAATTATTGTCGTAGATAGTGCCTTGAGCAGTTGAGTGACATATTTTGTCAGAAAGTGAGCTATAAAAATCTATATTGTTATCATTATTATTACTATTATTATTACAGTCAAACCTGCTATAGTGACCACCTGTCTACAAAGACCACCTAAGCACATTGTTTGTTTCCCTTGAAAATGGTTTCTCATTGAAACATGTACTAATTAATTTAAAGGAACCTGTCTACAAAGACCACTTTTGTGTTTCCCTTGGGCGGTCGCTTTAGACAGGTTTGGCTGTATTGTAATCAATTTTGTTTTTATTGTTGCTATTTTTATCTAGACTTGTCATTGTATCATACCTGAAGTGCATTTTTCATAATCCGTTTGACATGATTAGCTTCTAGGTCCGTTGTAGGCCTATTGGCATCAATACGCCATGTTAGCTCATTTTTTTCCCATCGCGAGTTGGCGAGTACGTATCGTTTTCTGCGCCTGGCCTCTAACCCCTCCGGCGAGTCCGCGTCCGAGTCCGGGTCGGTTTCAGGATCGACGTCGGATAACCCGCATCGAGGGGTGTTCATCATGCCGAGTGTGTCATCATCCAGAATTCCTGTATGTTGTCATCCATTGGAATGCATGATGCAACGAGTTAGATAATGGGTTAAAAATAAGGAGAAGGGAAAGAGAGGGAAATAAAAATGATCGAGGAGAGGAAGAAGAAAGATAGAGGAATGTATTGGAGAAATAGGCAAGAGAGAGAGAGAGAGAGAGCAGGAAGAAAAAGAAGAAGAAAAAAGAATTCGAATTTCTCGAAGATGTAAAGGGAGATGTAATAGTTTTGATTGATGCAATCTGAATTTTCATAATTGTTTTGCTCATTTCCAAGCAGGGTGATACAGTATAGGCTTAGAACGTGGCGAATTAAAAAGAAATTGTTAAGATATTGTTGCTCTTCCGGCCTACTGTTTATTTCTCAGGAAATATATGAGGTAAAATGCTTAAATCGGACATAAAATAAAGGGAAAGAAGAAAAAGAAAAATTGGCAATCACTAGCTGTGCAGACATCTTTATTTATATTTTATATATTTAGCAGGATGTCTATGAAGCAAAAGATATATCTCGACATAAACAAAGGTTAACAAATTAGATTGAAAAAAGGGGGGACGAAAACGAATGAATAGTCACACCTGTCACGGGAATGTTTGCAAAGTTCTGGAAACGTCGAAGAGATGCTTTTAGTATTTCTGGATCTGTTGGCATTCCATCTGCCAAGACCGAATCGGCGAGGTAGCCATACGCGTTGAGCAATGTCTAGTTTGGTTGGATGGAGAAGGTGGGGCAAAATCAAAATGTTACCAATAAATTTGGAATAGTCCTTTCCAATTTTGTTCATGAAGTGATTGTGACAATATGGTTTATTCTTGGTAGATAAATTTCTGAGAAGATTTAAGCGTCATCTATCAGGAATAAACCATATTGTCACAATCAGCTAATCAAAAGAAATTAAACAGATTATCCCAAAACTTTATGGGCAACAATATATTTTGAAATTTAAAAAAAAACATATACCAATATGTCATTGATATCTTTGTTCATCAACCGTTATTACTTCTAATCGGATATGATAGATAAATATATCTATTTAAAAAATATATATATTTACCAACATAAAATTCCTGTAAAATATGCAAAGAAAAAAAAAGGAATATAACTTCAGAGACATAATGCAATATAGATTTAGCATATTAAAAACTTCAGGTTATGTCATTGTTTTGAAATTAATAACAATGAAACTATGCTGCATGTCTTCCATCAGTTTTGACATGACGAAAATGAGTAAACTATAAGATACATTACTAACAAAGATAGACTCAAAAGACTATTTAAATCAATAGGTTTAAGAATAATCTAAGGCAATACAGACCATTGCTCCTGTGTTGTCAGTGATAGCTTCAGCAGCCCATCCTCGCCCGATGAAACAAACGCAGAGGAGAATCAGCCCTGGAATCAACGTCGAATTCATTTTTCTTTCGCGTATTAACTATTATCAGTACTTTTCGTCACTTAATCGAAGCAAAATAATCCAATCCAATCCAAAGATATTTGATATAGCGCCTTTTCCTTGCAGTTACAAAGCGCTGCACACACGCTCCACAATGTTTGGGCCACTTAAAAACAGAAAGTTAGACACTTCTCAGAGATCAGTAAAGCATATGTAGGCTGGTAATAAAGTAATTTCTAGCAGAATAGATGTGACTTGAGTAGTTTCTTGAACTAGTAATCATCACATTTCCCCGAAGCTTTATATAGCAAATAAAAGCGGAAAATATAGTTTGTCATAGTATCATTAAAATTACAGGCATTCATGTCGCCTTCTGCACGGCCCTAATATGGACCATATTTTGACGACGTGTGCACATAAACATACTCTTAAACCAAACAAGAGCTTCACTTAATTATGTATCGAATATGATTGTGATGAATGGTCATCAATAAACACATTGCATATACAAGAAATAATATAAAATGGTCGTTATTTATCTAGGTTTATATATCTAGGTTTAATCGTCATTAATCTAGGTTTAAAATGCAAGTAATTATGCTCATTAGTTTTTACGAGATATACGTCAGTCATGTCATTAATTAGAGGTATTGGTATGTATTGATTCTTTCATTGTTTTAGAATTACTAAGGTATGCTTGACGGTAATGAGCCGAATAATATATGCAACAACTGCCCGAGTATTTTAATGATCATAGACTTGTTAATACGAATTCAAGCATCGTTCAGCAGCACAAAAATTACAAAATCAAATTATTGATATAGGTTGATATCATTTTGGTGCCATACTAATCAAGATTATGTGGGTAGTATGGACTGAAGAGATTAAACAACTTAATTAGATCTCATAGTCAATGACGTACTTGTGGGGGCTTGCATGGGGCTGCAGCTCCCCCACAGTTGTCCACGCCCGGCATAAAAAGCAGACGGAAAGAAAACAGAACGGAAATTAAATAGGAAAAGAAAAAAATAATAAATAAAGGAAAAATGAGAGGAAAGAAACGATAGCTTTTTGGGGTCTCAATTTAGATCATGTTTGTTCGTCATGATTGCTATGTCATGTTTTTTTTTAATAGTCTGAACTGAACTGAACTGAACAAAATAAAATAAAATAAAAATATATATTATGTCCACGCTTTTTTGTTTAACTATGCCACTTTCTTTCGTAAACGATTCCATTGGTTCCGTCCATCTAGTGGCGCTCAGAACACGTGACATGTCTGCCCCCCTTAACCCCTAATTAGATACGTCACACATGTTATCGGTCCTATATATATATATATATATATATCCCTGGTTCTTCAAAATCACTAGTAGTATCCCCCAAGATGATTTGATGCAGCCGCTAAAAAACTCCAAGTAAGAATAAAACAAATAACAGCTTTACTTTACAATGATATAAATCTGTACGCCATCACACAATATATCCTCCTCCAAGAGAATTTGTGTCATGAAGTGGCATGGCGCGGATCCACCCCTTGAAGGGACACTGGAAAGATTTGGGGATGGGGGGGGGGGGGGCGGTCTTAATCATAAAATGAAATGGGAATTTACAGGGCTACTGGTTGGGGGGGGGGGGAGTGGTCAATGTATCTTCTTTTCTCATGTGTGTGTATTGGGTTTTTACAGACGTGTATCAATCAGATATGATTACTTACGTCTGTGGACCGACCTTTAAACGTCACCATCCGAAAGACGTGACTCAGTTTCGAACATGCGTTCTTTTCTCCTTCCCTTTTATTCCTCTCTATTCTCGCTTTTTTTTTTTACACCACTTGATTTGGGGCTGTTGCTCCTATACTATAGCCCCCTGTAGCTACGTCACTGATGTCTGAAGGAGTGAGAGTAACCAGATTTAGTGTGGGGGAGGGGGAGTGTGGGGTATGCGTGCACATGAACTACGCGGGTGTGTTTGTGTGTGTATGGTGGTGTTTTTTTTCGAGGGGGGGGGGAGGGGTTATAATTTGTTTTATATTATAACTGATTTCATTCATTCTTTTCTTTTTTATCGTAATTTATGAATTGTACAAGAGGGGCAGGTGGCCAGGGTACGTTTAAACGAAAGAGAGTACGAAAACAAGAAGATCAGGGGTGATAGTGAGCACTAATAAAAAAAAAAAAAGGGGGGGGGGGGGGCTTTTTCCCCACCTCAACCATGCCCCCTTTGAGTAAAAAAAAGAAAGAAGAGGATTCGGGGGGGGGGGTGGCATCTAACAACATTGCCCCCCTTTTGAGTAAGTAAAATTGGAGAAAAATAGGGAAGAATAGAGAAAATAAGGGGAAAATCGGGATAAAATCGGGGGAAAAAAATCGGGTTTTTATCAGGCCTGGAAGATTAAAAAAGAAAAGTAAAAAAGAATAGGAGTGGAAGAGATACTTTGTAAGACAAAATGACGACATATATTGTCAGACAAAGATGATATAAACAACACAATCTTGTCACAAACACAAGTTATACCGCCTCGGCAATCAACAAATCTACACTAGACAAAACTACAATACAATTTGTGATAAAGTTGACAATTACTTGTTTAATAGAATACACATTCCAAAATAAGTACATGATAGCCGTTCATAATTTAATATGAAAATACAACATGCGAATCACTGAATCATGTATGCTTCAAAATAAAAAGATTACATTAAAATAACAATATCTACCGTAATCATAAAGATGTGATTTACTGTCATTTTTTGTTTACCGGAAACCAATCTCCATGCACAGTGATTATGCCCATAATTAACTAGTACTGGAAATTTATATATTACAAAGCATAGTAATGTAAACACACAAAAAAAGAAAATATATGCATCTTTATACGGGAGAAGAAAAAAAATCAATAATTACCAAATCAAGATAAATGAATAGGTACAATGTATAGTACTGAATTGTAACTATAATATAAAAGAAAGCATAATTATTATACATGTCTATAGTCAAGTAAAAATAAGTTTAACATAAAATGGAATGAGCCTAGCTAATAATTTACCATCTAGTATCATGATGGAGTCCTGAAAAAAAATTGTTTATAGAAAATAAATCAAACGTACAAAAAAGTAGGAAGCATGGCACGTATGGCATGAGATATTATAAATTTAGCACCACAATGATATATAAATGTTATTTGAAATTTTTTATTCAATTGATTATGAGAATAATAATCTACAATATGTTTTATCATATAATCTTTTACTTTTAAAATGTAAAGCAAATGCTTTAAATTTCTTTAAAAGGGATAGTTGAGTTTTGTTGCAGAAAATAGTTGAGTTTTGTTGCAGATGGCTCTACACAAAATAATTTTTTGTGAGATAATGAAAAACTGAGTGTCAAATTTTAAAGAACATACAATTAAAATGACAAAATCATCTCTGTTTGATCAAAATCAATTCAGAGACGGCTGAAATATCCATAACTATAACCATTTATAATATTTGTGGGGCACCACAAATATTAGATAATTTTGAACCAGCCTTTGAAAAAACCAATGCCAATGTTGGCTTTTTGCTGGCTTTTTCGTGTTAGTTATAATACGCGAAACCAGCCGGCACGTGTATTATTATTATTAATTAACGGTCATCATCGTATTGGCTAAATTTCACACATTTTGGGGTCTAAAATGACCTTCATAGCAATTTTAGGTCCTAGAAGAATACTAAAAATGTCATAAATAAGAATAAGAGCAATAACCATGCACTTTGAAGGCATTTGTGGTCTTAACCAAGAACTCAACTATCCCTTTAATGCATATGTAATTTATAGTTGTCTCTTCCTTAGTTAAAATTGGTAGACTATATGGGAGATGGATGAAACAAGTTTAGGTACCCCATACTTGATAGAAGTGCATACCGGTACATATATTCTCCAAGATTCCTCAATTTGTTTTCCATCATTTTTATATACAACAGAAAAAAATGACTACCGGTAGTACACATTCAGTGCATTATCAAATAACTTTGTGAACTTTGTACATGCACATAAACATCATGAGAGTTAACTTTTACATCGTTTCTCACAAAAAAGGCAAACTGATCATAACCTGATATGGCAAAGACGAAATGTTGTAACATTTGTAAAAAGTGTAGAAAATGAAACAATTCCTTTTGTTTCCATAGGCACTTGACTGTAACAGTTGTTTTATTCATCGAAATCATTCTGACATGTAGCATAGTAAAAAAAACATGACTGCTGAATATATTTTTATTAATACTCTGCCTAGATCGAGGCTCACAAAAATGCAAACATGTAATTTGATTTACATACGGTACATATACTGTTTGGTGTAATTAGTTAAATGTTACTGATTGTCTTAGGGTACGTTTATGCTCAACTTCTTTTGGCCAGAATGAGGCATTTGTTACGCGTTTAGTTCAAAACACGGTTGCGTCCTTTCTCATTTTTGTAGAATCACTGAAACACGGCGATCATAATCGACGATCGTAAACTCACAAAAAGTTGCGTTTTGGATCAGCGATTCTGGGGAAGCATAAACGCACAATCGTTTGTAAACGCGTTTAAAAGGGGTCAACGTAGCATGCGCAGTGCAGGTTTGCGAATCCAGGTGCAGAGCCAGAATCGTGCTTGGAGGAGCCAGAGAAGTGAGCATAAACAGTACACCGTGGAACTGCGATTCTGTGTTTGTTCCAATAATGCAAATAAAACATCTCTAGGGTTAATTCCAGTTTCATACAAAATTACACTGATTATATTTCTTGCATACCAGTAACTCTATTAAATGGTTAATGTACTACCCATACGTGTTACCTACATACAAATTTTTATATGTATATACATATAAAAAGAAAGCCATCATTTACAAGTATGCAAGATCCTAGCTTGACATTTTAAACTAGGGGATGGATACAAAAGAATAGACATACAAAATGACCTACCGGTGCTCCAAATATTCTTATAATGAACTTAAAATGTTCATTTTACCATCACACATAATCCACTTATCTATTAAGTACATATGACCCCTCTTCATCTTACTGTACGCTACCCTATGAAAATACCTACACCAAAAGAAAGACATTAATAAAACCATCCATGCACATAAATAACTTGAATGACAGGTATATGAATCATTGTTAGCGTTACGTTTCTTCAATTTAAGTGCAATCACTAATGCAACGCTATATGCTTACAAGAGTTTGTCATATTTCTTATCAAAAGTTCTCGAGTCATCTGCCCTCTACATGTATTTGTATGGTCTGTTTCAAGTGAGCATTATATCACTCCAGTGCTGCAAAATATGCAAGCTTAACATGAAAAACCATTTGAACAGTGTAAAACCACTATCAATACTAAATACATAAACAGAATAATGCTGAGTTGTAAAAATAATTTTGTATTAATATGTGATGAATATATTTGCAATAATATGTGCATTATTACCAACTAAATCAAATTACAGATTAGTAATATCTCTCAAAATACATTTACATGTATTTAAAACTAGATGGAACTTCGACTGCGCGCAGTCGAAATGATGCCTCCGTCATAGAGCAGTTTTACAAACCAAAACAGAAGAAATTTTTCAAATTCAAGTTCAATTGTAATCCATTAACAGGTTCTCAGAATATCGTGATTACAAGCAATTTCTCATATACATATATGACCCTTTGATCTTTGACCTCATGACCCTAACATCTACTCAGTTCATTGGCTCTGCAAGATACATACATGATCTAAGTTTGGCAGGAATCCATCAATCTGTTCTAATGATAATGCGATCACAAGCTATTTTTGCATATATTATGAGCCGCATGACGTTTGACCTTGACCTCGTGACCCCAAAATCTAATCAGTTCATCTGCTCTGCAAGATACATACATGACCAAAGTTTGGCAGGAATCCATCAATCGGTTCTTCAGATAACGCGATCACGAGCAGTTTTTGCATACATAATGAGCCCTGTGACCTTTGACCTCGTGACCCCAAAATCTAATCAGTTCATCGGCTCTGCAAGATACATACATGACCAAAGTTTAGCAGGAATCCATCAATCGGTTCTTCAGATAACGCGATCACGAGCAAGTTTTGCATACATAATGACCCCTGTGACCTTTGACCTTTAACCTCATGACCCCCAAAATCTAATCAGTTCATCGGCTCTGCAAGATACATACATGACCAAAGTTTGGCAGGAATCCATCAATCGGTTCTTCAGATAACGCGATCACGAGAACGGGACGTACGGACGGACAGACGGACGGACGGACAACCCGAAAACATAATGCCTCCGGCTACTTCGTAACGGAGGCATAAAAAGACAACAAATATCCACATTCTGGAGGTGGGAAACGACACATTCCTTTTTCTATCATATATAGACCGCAATACAATCACCATTTTCATTCATACCAAATGCTATTTAACAAGTATATTAGGAAAACATTACAAAATAGACTTCTCTCTTTATTAAAATATCACAATCTCTCTCTCTCTCTCTCCATCAGTTAACAGTAATCAAAATAATGTTGCTAGTACTGATATCATCAAGGCAACATTCACCTCTGATTGCTATTATGTCTGCTACGTGAATACAGCGTTGCCGAATGCCACTTTAAACACTTTATAGTTAAACCATAGAGGTATGAAAGTAACGGATCATGAAAATAAAAGATTATGTTTGGGATCAACAATACTTCAGCATCCTTAAACATATTTGGCACACATCTCAAAAGAGCTAGCAGGGATAATGTAATCTGATAAACTTCAGCATTTTATAACATTTTCACCAAGGATGTTCCCACACCATGAATATGATCAAGAGACACAAATAAGAGAAATTGAAGAAAAGAATCCTGCTTGCAGCCAAATTGGCAACAGGTAAAAAAGACGATACTGGCTGGGATTCAAACTCGGTCACATGCATGTGTACTTCATCATCAACTGTCTGATGAAATGGGATTCTACATTCCCTCTTTGTAATTCCATGTAATTTCTTAAGACTTGATTTACCTATCTATTTGGTCCTACTTTTCTAATTTCATTGGCCTAAATTCAGTTCTATATCCACGCTGCTGCATTCTTTTAATCTACCTTGATTATATGCCCATATCATAGCATGTATGCATACACAGTTTTTATATTCATACTGGCCAAGATTAAAAAACTGCCATCTATGTGTATACATGATCAATTGTAAAATAAAATGGGTTTCTACATTCTCTCTGTGTTATTCATGGTCAAGCTAAAGTTAAATATAATTTCTTGAGACTTGACTAACCTATCTATTTTGTCCTACTTTTCTAATTTCATTGGCCTAAATTTGTTTTATATTCACCCTGCATGATTTCTTTCAATCTACTTTGATTATATGTAGAGTTGTCGTGGTCGAGTGGATATGTCACCAGACTGTGGATCACAAGGTCTGCGGTTCGAGTCCCACCGCTGCACTTATGTCCTTTGGCAAGACATTAATCTACATTCGCCACACTCCACCCAGGTGAGGTAAATGGGTACCTGGTAGGATTATTCCTTGAAATGCAGCGTGCTTATAATGGCTGCAGGAGCTAAAGCTAGGAAAAGAATTTCCAAAAAAGGTCTTTGGAAGCGCATATGGACATTATTGTGGGATATGCGCTATACAAGAATGGAATATTATATGATCATATCATAGCATGTACACATTGAATTTACAACCACTTTGATCTTTCCTTGTAATCAGACAACAGATTTGAAAACTACACAGACTTTCAAGAAACCAACTGAAGAGCAAATTCAAAACCTTATTGAATTGATGATAGAATCATGTTTTCAGATTATGTACATGTATGATAGAATTGTCATTAAGGCGAAATATATTACTCATTGCGGATGTAGTATCGAAAATAATATCGCTAGTGATATTCGTTTGTCTCACAATGTATGGTCCACAAGGGATCTAAAAGGTCACAACATTTTGTGCGCTGCTGCAACACTTCGTCAGGTGATAAAATATAATGTAAGCAGGCGTGTTTTATACTCTACGGGCAGACCGTCGGTCAAATAATTTGTTCAATAATCAGAACAATAACGGACATGCCCTATTAGCCGTACCACACGGGTGCTCAACCAATCAACAAACGAATATCACTAGGGATATTATTTTTGATATAATTGTCATGTTCGCTTATCTCAAAACATGAGGAAGAACACTATTGTAATTGCATTAAGTTGATTTGTTGAAAGTCTATGTAAAAATGTTATATCTGTAACCTTCATTTGTAACATCAATACAATATTGGACATGTTCACCTTCATGGTAATATACTAGACCCCCAACAAATGCAATAAACAAGCTTAAATATTTTCTGCAGATACTTTTGCTTTAGAAAGTACAAGACAGAAAGAAATGAAAGAACAAAGTGAATATCTACAAGGTGAGTAACAAACAATCATTCACTGTGCCTTGGCAACATGCGATGTGAAATATTTGAAAACATTCAGAAAATGAAATGCACTTTGCCAGTAAGGAGTAATTAATAGATACTTAAATACTAGACGTTTCTTTATCAAAATGTCCATGATAGGGTACATGTATTATATTTTTTATATTTTGGCTATCTATGATTCTATAGTTGTAGATACATTTTTCTTTTTAAAACCCAGGTTTTATGTGTTTTGTAGTGATCGCTACACTTCACATGATTTGTGTCAATCCATGATATAAATATACTTCGTAATGTACATTTATCATCCATAATAAGGGGTTAATTAATGATTGGCTGGACTACTGTGTCAGTTTTCATTTTCAGTTTTAATTTCATTTCCAACAGAACAATCAATATAAACAATTATGACAAGAAGTCAATGTACATTAATATAGTACATTCCGCAAATCAGTATTTGAATTACAAAAGGCAATTTGTACATTTGCTATAAATTATGCTTTTCTTTTTTAAATTAAAATACTGTGGATGTGGAGGGATCCACTGAAAAAACAGGGCTTGTAGAATTGGAATCTTCTGTCTTTTCAATCAGGTGCTATCAAAGTACTGCATTTTGATTGGCTGGACTAGTACCTGTGTATCCTAACTGCTATAAAAGTTCTGCAACATGATTGGCTGAACTAACATATTTATCTCCCAACTGCTGCTGCTGAAGTACTGCATTTTAATTGGCTGGATCTGTGACTGTTCGACTGTTGCAATCAAAGTACTGCATACGAATTGGCTGGATCTGTGCCTGTTTGACTGCTGCAATGAAAGTAATTCATTCTAATTGATTGGATCTGTGGCTGTTTGACTGCTGCAATCAAAGTACTGTATTCTAATTGGCTGGATCTGTGGCTGTTGACTGCTGCAATCAAAGTACTTTTTTCTGATTGGCTGGATCTGTGGCATTTTGACTGCTGCAATCAAAGTACTGTATTCTGATTGGCTGGATCTGTGGCTGTTTGACTGCTGCAATCAAAGTACTGTATTCTGATTGGCTGGATCTGTGGCTGTTTGACTGCTGCAATCAAAGTACTGTATTATGATTGTCTTGATTTGAGAAGAGCTCCTCATAGTCGGGAGGCTTTGCAGCTTGAACGCAGGGTGTTTTCAAGATTTCTTTCCCCATTTCTGAAATTGGCATGAGCTAAGAAGACAAAAGAAAAGTTAACACATAACTTTGGTACTTATTTTATTAAAGGCTATTTAGCAAGAATGTACAAGCTTAATGCTATGGCTATACATTTACAGAGGCCTGATGAATGTGGGCCCAATACATTTAAACTCTGACCCCCCCCCCCTCAAAAAATAAATTAAAAATACAATCAATCAATCAATCAATAAAAATATAAATAAATAAATGAATTATTAAAAAAAGTAAACAAAGTAAATAAACAATGAATTAAATAAGATGGAAAGTAATAATAAATATATAAATGAATGAATAAGTAAAATGAAATTAATAAAAACAGGGGTCAAATGCACACAAACCACTGATATTTAAATTCCTTCTACTCCTGACCAACTGCAACCATATCATATTTTACCAATATGTTACTATTCCTCACTACATTTACAATCTGAGCATAAGTATGGTAAATGAAGGTAATTTAACAAGAAAAGATAATTGCTCTTGAATGTAGGGTACTCTGACGTTTATTCAGTTCATGATCTAGAGGTGGAATGTTTTTGTTTTAAAAGGGAAACAAAATCGATCATTGTAGCACAGATCCATGTTTAAAAGATATGTGGACCTTTGGGGTCACTTGTAACATGGGCCAACCATGTGCCTACCGTGGGCCAACCATGTGCCTACCGTGTGCCAACCGTGTGCCAACCATGTGTCTACCATATGCCTACCATATGCCTACCATGTGCCAACTCCAAACTGTTTTATCACACACTCACCATATGAAATTGAACCAGGTCTTCCAAGGAAGCATGGTCCTTCTGGTCCTGACCGAAGAAGCTGTACATGCTACCTGACGCATCGATCAAGAAGTGTTTGGCTCTTTCTTTGTCCCGAAACGAAAGGGCATAACCCCAGATACGTTCGCTGACCCTGACGAGAAAGTGGCCCTCTGCTTTCGGGAAGAGGAGATACTCTGCTTGCTGACGTGTAATGATGCCTGGAGGGGGGGGGGGGGGGGGGGGGGGGGAGGGGGGAATTAAATTGATGAAAATAATAATATTATTATTAATAATACTACAGCATTTGTAATTATGCGCCATCGATCTAGTAAACTATACTGAGGCGCAGAGGGAGATTATTACCTTGGCTTTTAATAGTACGGCTGCCATTACGGCGCTCTAGCATTTCAAGGAATTAATTCCTGTCAGGTACCCATTTACATCACCTGGGTTGAGTGTGGCAAATGTAGATCAATGTCTTGCCAAAGGACATTAGCGCCGCGGCGGGACTCAAACCGCGGACCTTGTAATGGACAGTCCGGCGACGGATCCACTCAACCACGATACCTCTACGGTAAAATAGTAAAAGATAGGCAATATGACTCGTCCTCAAACAACTGCTCTGCCATCAATATCCTGCATTAATCAAGTCCTAACATTAGCTCTGGACCTAACATACTATCTAACCCTGACCCTAACCCTAAACCTGACCGAACCCCAATCACAACCCTAACCCTATATCTGTGACAATATAAGCCTGGAGCAAATGTCAGTACCAAGATATTGTCCAAAACTAGGGCACTTGTACGTGAGGTATTTCTTAAAAGCAGATAGTCATTGTGGATTTTAGAGCATTATTGTTGCTACAATCCAAGACTGTTTTCAAACTCTCCAACTAATCTGCAGAGAGCAAGACATGTTTCAGCTCCTATAAGGTAATACAGAGTTTTTCCCTTCTGTTTACCATTAGATGAACTAGAGTGAGGACTCTTTGTATCACCCTAACTTGTTAAACTACAAAATGTCAAATTTACAATATTACCCATTATTAATCATATTTTGGTATGCTCTGTTCCCAGCACAAGTCATATTTTTAAGTATTGTTCAACCAAATGAAATTACATAATCACAACTGGATTTTCAAATTGTAAATATACATTTGAGTTTTCTAGATTTTTGTATATTTGTATATTCATTGTAGTTGTAGAATTATATAATTGTATTTCTTAAAATTTGTCTGTATAACTGTCATTTTTCAACCATCCAGCTGCAAAGATACATTTTTGTAAATCTTGAGTCTTGAGTCTACTTCTTCTTATCTCACCATGGAACCAGGGGGCAATTTCCTTGGTGTCTTTGAGAAGTCCTGCCTGTCTTTCACATTCTTCTTTCTGGAACCACTCCACTACTGATTTGTGGCCGGTGGGCTTGGGAGGTCTAGGTGCTTGCCTCTTCCTAAAAATGAAAACAAAATTATGATTGAATTGTTTACGAGGACGTTGACTGATTCGGAAACATAGAGTGAGGGAAGGACCTAAAACTCAAGGATTCCTATGCCGGTCAAAAGGGGGGGATTTAAAGCCCCACTGTCCTACTTGTAGCAACTTGGTCCCTCTATATAGAAAACAATGCCTAATCAGTGACCATTAGTCCCCCATGATCCTCTTTTTCTTATGTTAATTGAGAGCTGAGTTGAGTAGATAACCACCTGTCAGTGACCATGCTGTGTGGTCTAATCCCTCCTGGCCAAACTAGTACAGACGGCCTTTAAGACTTTACTTAGAGGCTCATAGTAGTGGGTTTTTTATGGCGAATTTGACACCATTCAACCTAATAACAGGTGTTGTAATTCACAAAGAGTGGACTTCTCTTTTACAACAGATAGGCACTGTGCCCTAGCCTACTGTCATTAGGAATTCTATATTGAATTTCTGGTGGGACGACGGGTTTGCTGCTTGAGAGACCTGTACACACACAGACCCATTAATTAGTAATTCAAACAAATCTGGTATCAGCGAATTATGATGCGATACACATGCACACTAATTGCTTTAAGAACATTGTATTTACCAGCATTTTAATAGCTTGATCATACTTTATCTAGTGTACCAGTAACATACAATAGAGCCACTATTAAAGTTTATGGATATTTAATGATCGTGCATTCGTACCATCCTGCATTTCCCCTTCTCTCTGCATCCCATAAGCACTCACCTTAGAGGAAGAGACGGTTTCTCTTCCTCGACGGGTTTCTCTGGCGGAATGATCCTCTTGTCCATAACAATCAATTCCTCTTGGATGGTGAGGTTGGTGAGGTCTTTACTCATGATCCGTGACCTCCTGACCTCTTCCCTGGCTATCTTTGCCCGATGGCTCCTGTCCTTGTCCGCCCTCTTGGATTCTCTTACTGGATACATGATAGAGTAAGATAATAATAATAATAATAATAATAATATTTAGCTTTTATATAGCGCTTAATACAATGTCTCTAAGCGCTTTACAAATATACTATTACCATATCATTGTTATCAGATGAACTTTACAAAGAAAAGGATAAAGAAAGTTGCTAACCATTACATATCAGTCATAAGACAAAGTTACACAACTTTTTTGTTAACTTTCATGCAGCAAATAATAATGCCCATCAGAAGCTCCAATTATTGATAAAGTACAGTTCTCTGAAATTTGTTTCTCCTTCAGTATTCTTTTATACCTTAGTCACATTGCCAGATCGACTGATTCTTGGCCACAGGAGGTAATGTGATCGTTCGGTCGGTCCGTTGCTGGTCTACTGTTTGTCTCATTAGTGCCACTGGGGTATTAGCAGCATCGCTACTTACATTGGACTTGGAATATCTTATCAGCCTGATCTCTCTCCTTCATGGAAGCTTTCTTCTGTTCCTCTCGTATCTGCTTGAGGCTCATGTAGAGCTCCTCTCTCCTCGCCTCCTCATCCTTGCGCAGCTGCTCTTCTTGTTCCCTCTGCTCCTTCTGTTTCTGTTCCTGTATAGAGCAGAAATAATGAAAATGTAGAGCACTTGAGGTTTTAATAAAGGTCATTGGTTTGAGCCCCAGCATGGCATTAATGTCCTTTGGCAAGACCTCATGATATATTTGCCACTCTCCACCCAGGTGTTAGATGGGTACTTGGTAGGAAGGAATTCCTTGAATACTGTTGGCACTGGTATCTTTAGCATACACATAGCTAAAGATTTGAGTGCAGTGAGCACCTCGCAAGGTTGATATGAGCACTATAGGTGTATCTAATATCATAACAATGACGCTATTCAAGTCAGAAACATATTTTATGCCACTAAGTTTAGAGTATAGATAAGAAACAACATCAGTATTAAGTTGTATCTTTACCCACGAAACAAGCACTTGAATGGAAGCTCAGCTGGGGTTTATGGACAATACATGTACATGAATGTGTGAAAACAAAATCAACTTTAATTCAAAGTATTAAAAAGACTGGCTAGCAGACTTTAAGCAATGATGTTTTAAGGCTTGTACTAGCAGCCAGTGAAAAAATGTAACTTATTAAAACCTAATTTTCTAACCATTTATGGGGATAATAAGTAGGTAAATACATAAATGAATGAAAAATTGTTATTAATATTGGGTATCACAAAAATTATTCCAAGATTTTATTTGTCTTACCCTTTCCCTTTTGAGTTGCTCCTTCTTTTCTTTCAGCTCTTGATCTTTCTTCTTCTTCTCTGCCTCTTCTTTGGCCATCTTCGCCTGCTGCTGGCGAAGCTCCTTCATCGAAGCATACGCCTCCGCTTCTGCTTTCTTCCTTTCTCTCTCCAGTTTTTCCTCTTCCTTCTTAAGTCTCTCCTCCTCTTCTTTCAGTTTCTTCTGTCTCTCCTCTCCTTCTTTCTCTTTTCCCTTCATTTTCAGTTCTTGCTTTTTCCTGATGAGAAGGAAGAAGTTGTATCATTAATATCAATTGACTGCAACTGATTGGAATACTTTTGCTTGATCTGCAATCTTTTACAAACAAAATCAAACATTTTGAAAGAAATGTAATCTGATTCTCTTTACTTACATTTATATTTTACTCTGGCGTATTATTAATATTATTAAAATTTAAATATTGTTTAAATTCATATATTTACAAAAATGTAAATGTAGGCTTAGACCTCAGCAAGTCATTTAGCTTTCATGGAATACAGTAGGTAGAACTAGGTTGAACTTTGTAAGCAGGGTGTATCTCAGAAACAAAAGTATCTACAAATACATGTACCATGTTTGTAGTAAATCATTAAAAAATGAAATTATTTCAAATAAAATTTCAGGCTTTGGTAGAAGCACTTGCCTAAGCTTGGTTTTTGAAAAGAAAGTATTTACAAATGATCTTATTTGCAACAATCAAACACATAGTTTACGATTCACAGAAAGAGATTTCTTAAAAGACATGAAATGCAAACAAAGAGAACAGAACTTTGCTCAGCTATAAAACAAAACAAAACAAATAGCTTTTATATTTGGGCATTAACAATGCAAATTTGGCAAGTGAAGGACATATACATGTAGCAATTAAACTACATTTGTAAATGACATGTACAGTAAATGATGAAAACAAGTAATGAATCCAAACTTGAGATGTGCAATGGTAAAATTGTGTAATCTGCATTCTTCTACATGACTAAAAACAAGTTCATGCAATGATAAATGATAAAGGTCATGCAAATGTTTACAAAGCTTTAGAAACCAAAAATTGTAATTTCATGTTTCAAAGCTGTTTACAAATGCAGAGATGTCAACAAACACTGTGGAGTGAAGATGATACGCAAATTAATAATTTCCTCATGCCAAATCAACAATGAAAACAATAATAATGTTGGAATCTAAAATCAGGATTTGCCTTAAACCACACTATAGTATCTATCTATATATATGTATAAATGTAATGTAATCAATGCACTGTGCACATGTTCCATATTTCATCTCTTTGATTTTCTAGACTGGACACTTTTTATCCAACCTACCAGTAAACATTTCAAAAACTAATTGTGATTCTTTGGGAACTGTATTTAAAAGTAAATGTTAATTAATAATTGCAACAAAATTGCTTTTACTGCATCTGACTAACAAAGAAAAATCATCATTCTACAAATAAAGTAGCATTACATAATTTAACACATCACCTTAGATACCCAGTAGTAGTTTAAGAGGAGGGGGGGGGGGGGGGTGCGTGGGCTTGCAATGGGCCTGAGATCAAATGTGTATAAAATGTATCTTGAAAGTAAATTTTTAATATCATGACAAATGCTATTCTATACTAGATAGCAAACACTTATCCTGCAAACATTCACCTGAATACATATACGTGCACGAGTGAGACAAGGATGTTTGCCAATAAAACTTTGTCCCGCTCTTGGCAGATGCTGCCATTTAAACAAAATTCAAACAAAAAATGTTAAAAAATAAAAACTCCAAGATACATGTAGTTTGTACAGTGTAAAGTTATAGTTAACAGGAAACTGTATGTACATGTACTGTGTATTTTAATATGATTTCAGCTAAATTATACATGTACAGGTTGGCTGTAGTGTAAAGCATCGGGGCATGAAATGAACAAGATTATCTAAACAAAAATCACAATTCAATGCTGCTTTGGTTGACTGAGAATTGAATTTATTTCTTTTTTTGTCCACGTTACTATGGTAGTGAGCAAACACAAATAAAACTTGAAATATGGCAATGACCACAAACCAAAAAAGACGTATACAAAAACTAATCAATGAAAATGCAAAATAATACAATCATGCATTGAAGATGCCGCGGCAGTCCAAAATATTTGACCTTGCGGTCTAGAGCAAGTATGATTTTCCTACATGGTATCTGTGCTTTCCTGGTTGCAGACTGGAGTCTTTCCAGGGGTGGTCTCTGGCATTTCATCACTGAAAATAAAGCTATAACAATGTAAACAACAATCTAGTACAATTTAAAGGCATTGTTTATAACAATGTTTCCAATTTTACAAATCTGAGATGCATGGCCCTACGCGTTATCAGTTTCTGTGATATGGTGTAATTTTGAAGCCCTAAAAAAAATTGCGCTACAAAATCATCATGGAGTGCTTCAAAAAAGTAAAAATCTTTGAGTGACCAGTTTTACCATACTTTTTTTCCGCAATAGACTGTAGTGTAATGAAATCCGTTGGGGAAACTGTTTTTGAAATTTCTAATTCCATTCATCAATATCTTGATAATCAGACAGACAGTCGTCATGAGAAATTTCGCTCAAAGAGTATGCATGAAATAGGTTAACAGGTCTATTCATGTCATGCAAAGTGATTGTCTCTGCATGCACGGCCCTTTGAATCGCCCAAAAAACAACACTTGCCTACCGGGGTTTAAACAAAATAAATAACCATAACTTGGGCAATTTCAAGTGGCATTGTGCTGCAAATTGTCTTCACTATTTCCCATGCCTTACACTTGAAGTTCACAACGGAAATAAATATTATAAGTACTTTCAGCAAATATATCTGTATATATATCTGTAGAGTGTTGATGGCACTGACCGATATATTCATGTAGACATAGCCTTAGAGCTATATCTACAGTGCAAATATGCAAATAAATGAGTGCAAATATGTGAACATGATAATTACGGAAATAAGAGACTGTGATTTTTATCAGAATAAAACTGCAATAAAAGAGGAGCTATTTCCTCAAGTTCTTCTACATGTACAGCATGTTACTCATGTACATGTAGTCTATAAAAACATTTCAAGTCATGTACATGTGCACGTACAGAGAAAATTCCCCTTTTTATTGACCATCAAAACTGTATGCAATGGTAATTTATGTGCTATTTTAGAAATTTGAGAACTATCTAGAGCAATTGATTTTTTTCTTTCTGTGATGGACTATTTAAAGTTAGGAGACACGATGTGCATTGTGATACAATAAATATGTCACATGTGATTGCACATGTAGGTTATCTTCATGCCATAATTTTAACCTACATGTACATAATGTCAACAGCTGTGTACCGTATTTGCCGGCGTATAGGCCGCAGTATTTTTGGAAGAAAAAATATCAAAAAGTCGGGGTGCGGCCTATGCGGCGAAAGAGTAAAAAAAAGATTTTTTTTTTTTTTTTTTTTTTTTTTTTTTTTTTTTTTTTTTTTTTAGTTTTAGTTTTGATTTATGGCACTATGCCTGGCAATGTCTCCCAGCTCAGTAATCAGTGTTGACTCACCACTCGGAAACTACAACAACACTAAAATATGTCTGTCATCTTGGTTTGAAAGTAATCTTTCTAATAGATCTCAATATGTAGTTTATAATAATAATTCCTCATTTTACACATTCTTCTAAAAACGACATTGTTACCATTATTTTGTGACAAGTTTACAAGCACAAATCAGCGCCTTTAACTGCACCTCGATGTTAAATGAAGGTCCTTCCCCGCGTGGGTTTTCGACAACAAAACAACAACAACAACCAAAAAAAAAAAAAAAAAAAAAAACGATTTTTTTTTTTTTTTTTTTTTTTTTTTTTTTTTTTTTTTTTTAATGTCAAAATCGGGGGTGCGGCCTATACGGCGGTGCGGCCTTTACGCCGGCAAATACGGTATATATTTCAGAAAATGTTCAAAGTGCACAAACAACCCCTTGTAATCTTTTTTCTTCTAAAGGGGTTCTATGTTTTTTTACATATGATTTACCAGTTTATATTTACGTAAGGCTGATCATCCAATTAATTTGTTTTACAGCTTACATGTACAGCTTGTGTACATAACATTACAGCAATATAAACAAAAATCAGATAACTCTTATTGCAGGTGATAAAATCAAGATTCGTGATATTTCTGAATGAAATGTGAGCATAATGAAATGGAATTTACAGTTTCCATGACCAGACAAAATGTTTATTTTCACAAAATCTTAGTATCTAAATTCTGTATGAATAAAAAAAACACTTAAAAGTCAATTTCAATTACATCCCTCAGGAAATTCACTGTCATTTAACAATTATGAGCTATCTGCGACAGGTCTACAATGTAGATATTCATTGTACACACTAGGCCTGTCTTCATTAGATCGAGTTTGCCAAATAACCCGCTATTACTCGGGATATCATCCAGAAGCTCGAAATGGCGTCCTCACCAGACTGGTACGCTCATTACATACTAGCTCGGACTGGCGCAATTTAGCCCGCTATTTCCCAAATAGCGGGATATTTTGGAAACAGGACCAAGATTTTTGGGATATTTGCTCGACCAAATATCCCGCTAATTGCAACTGCGGGCTAATGAAGACGCAAATTAACTGGCTAATTTGCAATCGGGATGGTTATATAAGAATAGCAGGTTATTTGGCAAACTCGAGCTGACTCTCGAGCTGACTCGAGCTGATGAGGACAGGCCTAATATGCATGCATTGAGGGTGATACTCCATACAGTTAGCAACTAAATTAATCATACCCTTACTATCCTGATTTATTTTTCTTTAGATTGTGACAAATCAAAGCTTACATCTAAAAGTATTCCACAAAGGCCCTAATTCAACCAATCCGCCTTTCATTCTTGATTCACAAAAACACACACAAACAAAATCTAATTCACAAGGGGTATGAATAATTTAGTTGTTATAATGTATGTAAGAAATTTAAAAGGTGAGAAAAGTGTTACTTTTACATCATACATGTACATGTACAAACGGGATGTAAATTTCAGTGCTGCACTGTACATTGGACAAGCATGAGAATAGTATTCTAAAGACATACTTGTGCATGACGGACATACATGTACAATGTAAAATGTGGACAATGCGGTAATGATCGAGATTGAGAAAGCAGTCTTATGCTCATGTGTGAGACCTCATTCAAATGTGATGCGACAGAACTGTGACGTTTTTTTTAATGATGTGAAGTATAATACGCGTCACACTCTGTATCTTATAACACAGAACTCAGTGAAAATGTGCAGGACCTGTGTTGCTTGCAGTTCCCCTTCATTTACACATGAAAAAAAGCATATCAGGGGAGTGTTTCACAAAGATCCTAAGTAGAACTTAACACTAAGTTGGACTTAAAAAGTATGGACAGCCATTGAAGCCTTAAATTGAAATATATTCAAAAGCAAAAATTGGAATATTTTAGACTTTTCATCAAGTCCTCATCAAGAACATGAAATCTCCCATGATAATAGAAAATATGAATGATTTGAATCAACATTTTATGCCTTCTGAAAAAAATTTACAAAATATTTTCAAGGATGCTAATGGCTTCCCATGAATTTTAAGTCCAACTTAGAGATAAGTTCAACTTAGGATCTTTGTGAAACACCCCCCTGGTTTTTGCGGCCTTTAACTGGTTCATATCTGAACGAGCCTTCTCGGTGAGGTATTCAAGTCCCAATGTTCAGATTTAGTGATGGTGTTAAGGTCTGGTGTTAATGTTAAGACCAGGTGCTGGTATTGACAAGGAAACTACATGTAGATGTACTGTTTGAACATGTAAAACCAAAACATTCAAAATTATTATGTGAAAGAATCGTGAAATCGCGAAATGATAACCTACGTACAGCAACCCTAAATGTTTTTTGCTGTGAAAATAGGTATTTTACTGCATTACACTTAACAAAAGTTTTTGGTTTCATTGTATAATATTGAGAGCACTGTATCACTATTATTGAGAGCACTTCAAAAAAGCTCCAATCCTAAATAGAAAATTATTGAAAAAACTTTCTGCATGTAAACAAGTGGATCATACTTCTTTTTCATATAGACACCCTATCAACATAAACAATATATCTTTGGAGAAAAAGAAAGAATATTATAAATAATCTAGTACAAAACATCGGCATGGTTAGCCGCTCCCCAGATAAGGTTAGGAGTTGCTACTTTTTGTTTGATAGATAAAAAATGAAACATGAAACATAAATCAAATTTAATCTGAATTGTGAACTTAACTTAATCCCAATTATGAATTGAATTTAATTACTTAAGTCTGAATTATGAATTGAATTTTAGTCTGAATCTATGTTCAAGTCAAATGTACTATTCTGTATCCATTTGTATCTTATTAATGTTTATAATCTGTAATCTTGTATTGACATGCAAACAAAACAAATTTCCAATCATTGGACAATAAAATTTGAATTGAATTAAATTGAATCACACTTTCCTTTAATTTTTAATTTTCTGTATGTATTTAATGCAAAATTTCAAATCCCATTCAAGGAAGGATATTTAGGATATTCAAGGTTTTGATTTCCTTATTTGGCACAAGTAGCATACATGTATGCACTTCCTCTTTATAAAGAAAAGGGTTCCATTTGATCACATTAATGAATACAACATACATGTACATACATCTGTGTATGAGAAGACTGAGGAAACGGTTGGTGTTCTATTTTGTTTTGATTCTAGTTAGTATCTTCATTCGTCATGACTACTGGTACATGCTGGCCTTTTTCTGACCCTTAGTGTTTACTGTACATTGTTTGTTTAATAATGCACATACTTTTCCTCTTCCAAAATGTTCCATTGTTTAATCACATCACAGAATTCTTTGTAGTTTGAGTTTGCAGGCCCCCTACTTTTAAAAAGCTAAAAAAAAGTAAGGAACAGTGGAAATGGTTGTTCAAAACCCAGAATTACCCTCCAGGATCTGTCTACACGTAGATTATTTTATTCCATGTGTAATGCGAGGATAGGTATCCAATGCTTTGTCATAATACAGACCCAAATGCATTTGATATATATGTATCTGTCAATACCAACACTGATACTTAACACCACATTGACACCAAACACCGAGCTTGAAATCCCTAATGTTTGTTGTGTCTTGATGTATACTTACTCTCCCTGTAGCCTGAGAAACGTAACATAGAGAAGAGTAAGAAATAGTAGGGTTTAAACTCAACCCTTGCAGGGCGTGGATATTGAGGGTTAAATTGACCACATGTTGTTCTTCAAATTGGCAACAATAATATCTTTCTTTTAACGCTACATTTGTTCTTTATCGTAAAATGTAATTTTTAAACACTCTACATACATGTACAAGGGTTTGAGGTTTGTCAACACATTTTAAAAATACTGTCCGTTCTGATAGAAAAATAATGATTTTGAACCTCTAAACATGTTGCCAATTTATGGATATTAAAGCTTATTTTCCTCTTTAAAATTCATAAAATCATATGCAATGTAGTTATACAACAGATATGGACATAGTGTGCAGAAATGATTGCCTATTCTACTTTATGTACCGGTAAAGGCTCTAAATCAAATGTTATTGAGCCAAACCACAAAATAGGGAATGATCGTCTCAAAATGGTTTAG
The DNA here is from genome assembly GCA_035222895.1 of Strongylocentrotus droebachiensis. NCBI lineage: Eukaryota > Metazoa > Echinodermata > Echinoidea > Camarodonta > Strongylocentrotidae > Strongylocentrotus > Strongylocentrotus droebachiensis. Next base: position 13,879 of record JAVYIG010001499.1, on the reverse strand, counting down.
GAATACATGAGCTGTGCACCAACAGTCCAAAGTCTAATCACCAAGCTAATGTATTATTCGTCGTTCTTCATCAAAACTTTTTGTTAAATCGATTCAGGGTGATTGCCAGCATTTTGTGGTTGAATGGCAAGTTTGGTCCAATGTCATGCGATTCCTGGTATTGATTCATCAGGAGAAGACAACGCAGAATTTATGCAGACACTATTGTTGTACTACAATATACTATATTTCATGAGCAACAATATGACATTTGATATATTTTTCAAATAAAAATGATGCTTTATGTTACCTCTTTTCCTGTGCCTCCTTCTCTGCAAGTACCCTGGCTTTCTCCTTATTCTCTCTCTCCAAAATCTGTTCTATTGTTCGGTCATTTTTATGGTGTCCCATCACCCAAACCCATTCGCATCCATCTCGACCTTGAAGCCAAACTACCTTCTTATTGCCTGCAAAATATAAATGAGAGGGTACAGTAACTAAAGAGATGTATTGAGAATTATATTTTATCTGTCAATTTCTTTTCCTTTGTTAACTCCTTGCTTATACTCCTTCCTCCCTCCCTCCCTCCCTCCCTCCCTCCCTCCCTCCCTCCCTCCCTCCCTCCCTCCCTCCCTCCCTCTCTCTCTTTCTCTATCTCTCTTCCTTCTTCCTCGACGGATCTCTTCTATTGTTAAGTCATCTTTATGGTGATCCATCACCCAGAACTATTTTCATCCATCTAATAATGATTATAATAATATTGAATATCATATATTTATATGATGATGATACTGAGGAATATAGTGCCCATATCCACGATGCAAGGTAATCATCCTGGCTCAAGCAAAGCTACCTACATTGTATTTCAGTGATTACATTATTAGAAAATTCCTCTTTATTGGTACCCATTTAACATGGAGGGTGGCAAAAGTAGATATACATGTACATGTACATGTATCATACATAAATATGTTGATAATCAGACAGGCGATCGGCTTGTAAAAGTCATGGGATTCTTGACTGACCTAAAGGTTCATAATCCTGATTGCAGCATGAGCTAAATCCAAGATCTTGATTCAGAATCTGAGGCAATGTTACCGAATCACTTTAAGGAATTCTGCTTGTTCTCAACTGAAAGCACCTACCTTTCTTTGGTACTTTCTTTGGTGGGGTCTTTTTCTCTTCCTCTTCCCGATTCTTGTATCTCCGTACTTGCTCTTCTCTCATCTTCACATAGAGTAGCTCCTTCTGGTGCTCCGATAACTCCGCCAGGAGCTCCGGGTCGATGTACATATCCTTCAGTATCTGTTGCAGCATGATTGTTTATGGGTGGGACTACTTAAAAGCTACAGATTCTGCAAATGAGAACAAAAAAGAGCATTACCGGTACACATAGCTTTAATAGCTTACATATTATATGATTGATACAAGTCAAGATCTCTGCCTGTAAAGTAAAAAAAAAAGAGGATGTATTGTGAGGATTGCACATGTTCATTATTATCATTATTATTATTATTCATTTGACCAATCGGACAACATAAAATGAGTACCGGTATAACAATCAGATAATACATGCAAACAGCTTGAGGAAAGTGGAGAGGAGAGAGAGAGGAGAGAGAGAGGAGAGAGAGAGAAGGATACAATCTGCTGGTCAGGGGTGACAAAAGCATTTGAGATTGCTGTTACTTGACAGCATGTCACCCCCATGTAGGTAGACACGTAACTCCTTCATTGCCTTCAATATCTTTTGTATGAAGACAAGGTAAATGTAAAAGCGATGCATTCAAAATGTACAGGGCCTACATGTACATGTACGTGTACATATCCTTCAGTATATGTTGCAGCATGATTGTTTATGGCTGGGACGACTTACTTATATGCAGACATAAATCTCCAAATGAGAAGAAAGAGCATTATACATTGTAATGTAGCTGAAATATAGTACATGTATATCACTGATACAAATGACAAGGTCTGCCTGTTAATAATAATAATTAAAAAAAAGGTATGTTGTGACTGACAGCAAAATGTCAAACAAATGCTGAATGAGATCTAGTTACATGTACGTAAACCTGATAATAATCAAATGAGGAACTCCTTGAAAACATGATACATGTACAGTACACGAGCACTGTAGCTGATAAAATCTCCATAAAAATGCCTGATCAACTGCACTGTGTTTACTTAAATCTAAGGCGTGTTAAGCATATAAGTGAGTTGTCATCATCTGAGTGGTTAAAAATAAGCTTGAGTTTTGGTAATGATGGAAAATAAATTCTCACAGAATCCAACAAAACTTATAATTGAACGTTTAAGATTAAAAACAAATGACATACACTGTATACAGTACATGCCAAACAATTTTGGTAGAAAATGTAAAGGGGCTGAGTAATAAGCATAGAAAGATAAGGAAATCACAGTGCATGTAAGTAGGCCCGACACCATGTGCTTGAAGGTATTACAAAGTTTTGGTATTGGGTCATGAATTCGGTTCAAATCAACATATTAGAAGCATATGCGATTTTACAATATTCAATGATCGTTGTCGCGGTTAAAATCGGGTCTAAAATGATGAAATTGTAAATATTAAACTCTTTATGTTGTATAGCGCCCTCTCAAAACTGATATTTTTTTAGCTTTAAAACATTTTTTTAAAAACACAATTGACCAATTTGCTATTACTTTTTGTAAATTATATATCAGAACTGCATATTCTGGAATGGCCTTAGGTGCTATTTGAAATATTTGAAATTTACCGGGAGCACCGGTAAATTTGTGATTATTTAATTTCTAAAAAGCAAAAGTGTTTTATGGGCTAAATTTTCTAGTGCTTATAATACATCCACAGGGGCATCCAAATATATCAAAGTTGTAAAGAATTACTATCAATCCAATTTTCAAAATTTCCTAATACTTTGCATTACCTTTAAAACGAGTAACTATTAAATGAGAGTTGTGGTTTTTATTGAAGATGATTTCCAGCAAGTTTTTGTAAGGTTGTTTATATTTTACTGGTTCAAACAAACCATCTACATGTACTGCAGGATATTATACAAATACAATCCAGAATGAATTATAGCCATGTTCTCTCGACATACTATGCTCATGCCTCATACTCTGTAGTCTGTACCGGAGCTCAGGATTCAGGATTAAATATTGGACCTTGATCTTGGCAAACAATTTATTCTTAAGTGTTTATTTCATTCAGAGTATAAATGAACTGAACCCAATTCTAGTTTATCTTTAAAAATGATAGTATTTAGCACTCTTGGGTGGGACCAACCTTCCATGATAGGTGGGACTGTGTTGTGAATTCACTGGTATAGGGTACATACTGTACAGGGGCAGATCCAGCCTGTGGTAAGGGGAGGGGGGGGGGGGGCGGCCATTCGTAAGAAAATATTAAGCGCCGTTCTTCGCTTGCACTGACAGGGGGAGTCTGTGGGGGGATGTTCCCCCCCCCCCTGCGGCGAAGCTGTAGAAAAATGTGTGCGATTTGATGAATACTTTTTGCCAGGATATCATTTAAAATCTGTGACTTTTTCCAGCAAAAAAACATGATAAGCCTTGGATTTATAGGAGGAAAAGACTGTAAACACAAGAAGCGGGACTACATTGTATGTGTGCAGTCCTCATGGATATGGTACGCCGGTGTAACGAAAAGTCTTTAGGACACTGGTATTCATGACACCAGGGGGCCGTTTCTCGAAACCATCATAACTACAAGATCAACGACATCTCGCCACTGTCACGCAACTTGTCAGCTAAGTGTTTCACGAAGCCGTCTTTGCCAAGATGAGCGACAACTTCCGCGACAAGCGAGTTGTCACTGCTCCGAACCAGTCATATCTTTTTAATTGCTGTAAAGCGCCATCACAAGTCAGTTTGTTGCTTTTCCATGGGCCGCGAAATGTACGATTAGTTTCACTATCATTTTGAGAAAAATATAGACGAGTTTGGTATGTAATTCTCTGGAATGCGAAATACAAATGTAAAGAAGTGATAATACAAATTATACAGACATTTTAAAAAGCTGAATCTATATTATTAATACGCAAAATCGCCGCGGGGGGTCCAAAACGGGACAAAACGGTTCCTCAAAAACGTCTTTCCCCGACCCCGCTCGCCTCCGCCGTGGCGCGGGAACGATGGCACAATTCCACGAGGCCTGTCTCCCGTAACCCGCGTGCCACCTCGACCCCGCGATCGACGTCCATGCCGTTAAACGCGGTTTCGGGGTGCCGGGGAGGACGGGCGGACGAGAGCACGGCGGGCGTGGTGGATTGCGAGGAGGCGACGAACCCGCGAGAGCGAGTCGACAAGGCGTGCACCCGCCCTCTGTCTAATTATCAAAGAGAGACGAAGAGACACACGATGGACGAGAATCCACTCGCGTCAACGGGTGTAGCAAGTCTTATTGTAAAGGCTGCGGCGTATCTCGAGTAAGGCCTCTTGCTATAGGATTCGCTTTGTAGCGTGTAAGAGAAATACACATTAACAGATGACTCACGCGGGTGAGGGGGTGTAAAAAATATACGCTCTCACGGGTTGGGCTTACCCGTGTTATGCGTCTTTCTATAGGATATGCTTTGTAGCATGTAAGAGAAATACACATCAACAGATGACTCACACAGGTGAGGGGATGTAAGAAAATGCACGCTCTCACGGGTTGGGCTTATCCGTGTTATGCGTCTTTCTATAGGATATGCTTTGTAGGCCAGCCGGACCTGCATGCTGCGTGTACGAACGTACGTGTATAATGTATGCGATGATTCTACGCTCACCGTCACACGCACAGCTCAGTCGGTTCGACTCTGATTCTATGATGATTGCCGTGATTTGTATATAGTTTACGTGAATTAGAGGTATGAAAGCAGGACTTACTTTGTGATTATCCTGTCCATGTTTACTGAATTTTGATAATCATTCTTCAAAGTAAAGTTTTCACAAGAAATTCATCGTAACTGACAGTTCAGTTGCAAGCTAGCTGCCGTGAGGCACGGGCAGTGCAGTGCGCCACTGCTGCCGAGCACTGTCGAAACTGTGACTGTGTGTGAGCTGAGCTGAGCTAGAGTAGACTCGACAACATTTTGAAATTGCTCTTATTGCCCCTATTTCAATATAGTTTCGTGACTATAGAGGTATGAAACCTGAGTTTAGATTGTGATTATTCTGTCCATGTATAGTTGTATGCTGAATTTCGATATTCATTTTTCAAAGTAACGTTTTCACAAGAAAATCGGACGGTCATCATGGTCGTTTAAAAACATAATACTTTTACTATGAAACAGTTCTTGCATAAAATCAATGCCTTAAAACGTTTTTGAAAGTATGGGGGGGGGGGGTCAGGTAGCTCAAAGCGAGTTGAGTGCAGGCGTGATGTCCACGGGTTCAAAGGGCTGAACCGAACCCCCGAAGGCTCGGGGGTTTTAGGCATTTAATTACGGTCAGATGAGCATAATTTTAATAACTTATTTGTGACACTGGCAGGTCGATCACTAATTGGCGTGGGGTCCATAGTAGAGTTGCGTACCAACTACGCTGAGAGTACGCTGGCCTACGTTACTATACCCTGAGGGACGCAAAGGCCGGGGTACGCAAGATGGACGCAAACAAATTAATGTTTTAAACAATTTGCGTACTTTCGGCGTAGAAACTTGATGCAGAAAGTACGCTTTTGTTTACGTAACACTTCGCTACCAAACTAAACAAACTATCCTTAAATGAATTAATGAAAAATTAGCCCAAGAAAAAAGAGCCCCCGAAAGTTGAAAAAGTAACCCCCGAAAATTTCCCAAAAATTTGATATATATAGATCGAGCCCCCGAAAAAAAAAAATTGTTCACTGGATTCTACGCTCACAGTCACACGCACAGTCGAGCCAATTTGTGCACTGCATGCAGCTGGCTGCTACATATTGGTACAAACCGTCCGATTTTTCGCGTAAAATCTTCACTTTAAAAATTATTATACAAATTTTGTGAACAATGCCAACAAAATCATAATCCAAGCTTCTGCTTTTTTTAACTTTTTTCATGAAAACTACATTGAAATCACAACAATAATAATGCAAATAAATCGTACTTATCGAGATCCTACCTGACATAGTTTTTTATTACGGTGCGCCATTCATGGTCAAACAGATATATTATAAAAATTGTCTACATAAAAATAATCTAATTTTATTTTCGATAGCACATAGGCCTCTATCTATTTAACCCCCCACCCCCGGCCCTCCCCTAGAATCCCGTGGATTTTCCACGGGTCCTCCTAGTATAAACATTAAATCACAAATCATTAAACTATAACGTATAAATAAAAGAGATAAGAATGTTACACACCGTTGTCCATAGTCGATCCATAGTCTTTTCTTAGGATACCACATACCTTTGGGGGCATATGTGCATTATTATTCCCTCTCTAATTACTTCTTTCAAATTATATCTTTGATATCAAATCAATTATATAACGAGTATTCATGAAACTCTAGAATAAAACTCGCTGCGAAAACGTATTTTGTCTAAAATTCGTCGTCATATAAAACAAAAAGAGTACATATTGATAAACTATCACATTACGGTTTCCTTCAACTACCTTTCGATTGGACTGTCGAAAAAAAAACATGTTTTTCTTCAATTTAAGAATCTTTACAGAAATATGCAAATCGTTTGGTGATCTACATTTGATAATGACACTATTTATTATTTATATTAGGAGAATTTATATGTATATATTTCTTTTTGAACAATTTTAGCCCCAAAACTTGTTTTTGGTTATTTGTGATAAATCAAATGGATCGTGACAAAGACTATGTTCTTGAGCTGCAAGTATCGCGATACATCGATATCATGTCTGTCATGGCTTTGTGAAACGGTTTATCCACTTCATGACATCTCCATAGGTCGCCGACAAAGATATGACTGTCATGGAGTTGGTTTCGAGAAACGGCCCCCAGTACCTGGAGTGTACATGTAAGTGTTTAATATTGATACATATAACTTAACACAGTAATGATTCCCTCAACAAGATCAATAGTCCATAGAGTATACGTAAATCCTTTTTATTTCATTTCTAAACAAGATCTTCAATTGCAACAATGTCAGGGAAAAAATTAATATTTATTTTTCGGGGGCTACTTTTTTTTTTTTTTGGGGGGGGGGGGCTCTTTTGGGCATTTTGGGGGCTATTTCGCCCTTAGACTCTGTGTATTTTTTTTCACTGAACAACGTTGACAACCATACTGTAAACGCTATTGGAAAGGATAAGGGGACACATGTCAAAATAAAAGGGGCAACTACCAGGTATCTGAGATGAAAAATGGGCACTTACACTGTACATGTAGTTATTACAGAGTTAAAGGGAGTACCTCTCAAATTTGAAAAAGGGCACTGATCAGAGATCTTTGTTAAAGTTACTACATGTATGTCCCTTTTGCAGCCAACATCAAAATATGAATATGTCATGTATGTCCTATCTGTGAAAATTAAACGTTAGCAGTGTCCTAATATTCAAATTATGCAAGGAAACCCGTTTACTTGCTAGACTTCACTGTCAGACAATATTGAGTGACTGACTGGCCTTTTTTCTTCTTTGGTATTATACATAAATTGAGCTGTAAAGGGTACATGAGCATTTGTCTACATCAATAACCAACTTATTGTAATGGCCAAAACTAAACTGATTGAATCTTTGCGCAGCATAAAACGTACAACCATTCGTACAATTGTCTAAAAATCAGACTATTACTTACTGGCTCTATAGCTCTGGAGTCGATTCGACAACTATTATACCGATAGTCGTTATTTTCCCACTTAAAGACATTTTCAAGCCCCCCCTTTTTAGGGATGTTCTAAATTAGTATTATCTTTCAAATGCCGTTGGAATTTAACCATTTTTTTGCCTGCAAACAAATATGCTTAGCGTCCTGTTTTTTTTAAAAATAGGAAGGAGGCGCGGAGGCCATTTTTTCTTTCTTTTTTTTTCTTTCAAAATGGCAGCTCAAAATGGCTGCTCGGTACATTCTCCCTGACAGTCGGGCTATTTTTCAAGATGACCAAAGATTCCAAAACGTTTCTTTCACAATGCAATTGCATGACTATAACTGGTCTTTATTTTTAAAGATAAAGGCGAGTTCTGGTCATCCGATTGCATTGTGAAAGAAAAGGTGTGGAATGGATCAGAAAAAGTTGATCATGTAGCATGCACATGTAAAAGGGCTGCGACGAGTAGTCGAATGCTCGAGTACCCGCACTGTTGACAACTACTCGAGTACGATTTGTCGTACCCGAATATTCGGCCGCAAAAAAAAAGTGTCCAGGCCGACGCTTACCCGTGCCAGGGAGAGCGGCGACCGCTGGCATGGTACCGTCGGTAAAAATTATTTTTATTATTATTATTATTTATTCGGCATTTCAAAATACAAGAACAATACAGAGTAATATGCAAATTACAGCAATTACAGGAACATATATAAGAAAGGACCTGAATCAGAGATGATGGGGCTGCCTGGGTTTGGAAAAGGTTAACTAAATTACCATGACCCACAGGTCTTCCTTCCCACACCCCTTCAACTCCATCCAGGTCAGGATAAGAAAATCCAAAGAAAACACATTATATAAATTAACAGTGTATAACTGGAAACTGGCAACACACTTGGTGTAATAAATGTAACATGAATGTCTCAAGCAATATAACATTCAAACTGATCATTTAAACATGTATAATAATTCAAATATATGATTGAAAAATATGATTGAAAAATGTTTCCCAACTCAAGCACTGTCCACTCACCACTCAGAAACTGGGACCATATGTCTGGATTTCTGTTTGGACTCAGAGGAAAATGGATTATTCTGCCATCTTTGGTTTTTAAAACAACATTGTTTACTGTTATTATTATTATTAAATCGGCGCCTTCAACTGCAACTCGAAGTAAAATGGCGACGTGGGATACTGCTACTGTGGTATGGTGGTGGCAAAAAAAAATCAAAAAATTCAAAAAAAATACAAAAAAACATAGCATCCGAATACTCGAGTATTCGCTTGTAAGCTTGGGAGTGTACTCGGGTACCTCATTACACTGTTGTGCACAGCCTTAACATGTAAGTATTGGTGTGTACAGGGTGTACAGGGTGTATATACTGCAAAGTTCTGAAGTCATCAAAATCATAATAAGTTTAGCCCAGTCTTGGCAAAATTGTTGCATCGTTTACCAATTATAGTTTTAAAAGTTTTACAAATCTATCCAATCTACGTGACCTACATGTATGTGCATGAGACTAATTTTGTTCTGTATAATTTGCATATTATGCGCAGATTGAAAAATAATATTTTGACTGACAGTTTGTTTTCTGCGCACCTGTACAACTGAATGGAGTGGTTTTACCCAGATTCTGGCGATAAAAGTGTGTAATTTTCTGAACAAATTAGGCTTTTAGTTTTACGAGGGGCAGATCGACTGCCACCCTTGCCCGCCCCCTCCCCCCTGTACATACGCTAGTAATACCAATCATTAACAAAAACATTGTGGCATGGTTTAATATGGAACTCACATTTTCTTCTTATAAATAATTAATACATAATTAATACTAGACTACTACTATTAATAGTCACTCCAGCAAAGCATAGAGAGTCAATGCCATTGCGTATTGCGTATTGTTAATAGGGATTCGTTAATAGTAGGCCTACAAATCCGTCCTGTCTGTAGTATCAACCATTTTCCTTTTGGCTCAATCATGTATGTGGTAAGAAATATATTACATTTCTACATCATGTGGTTGATCTTGATCACCGTTTAAGACCGTTAATGTCGTCCAAATAATTCATGGAGATGACGGATCATGGAAATGGCATCACAACAGCAGCTGATTATAGCGCGTGCTCACACATGCCCCGCCCGGAAGTCTCGGGCACCTCGAAACTGATATCACGCCTCACCACGCTCATGCAACACCCCGCACAAAATGGAATTGTAAACAACATCCAAACACATTTAATTGATCAACATTACACAAATATCACATATCTATGCTTACCTTTCCTTCAAATTTCCGTGTCCAAGTTGTCGCGCATAGCATGGTACGTTCAATTAGTTGTATAGCATTACTTAGGCTATGAAAAATATAGCATGATGAGTAATGAACGTAGCATTCCAAATCGTCCTCGAAAGAGCATGACCTTATTATTTCAATACGACTTCCGTATATCCAATAATTTGCATCAACGATGGCGTATAGCAGGCCTTCTCAACTAGTTTCTTAGAAGCGCCAAAACAAAAATTTATTGAGGTTGAAGTGCCAACCTGTATGTTTGGTGACTGCGTTTCGAGGGAGCGTAGCGACCGAGCCGATAGCGGGTGGGGTCCAGGGGGCAAAGCCCCCGGAAGCTAGTGGATTTTAGGGCTTTTTTAAGGCCCAGATATCGCATTTTTAACACCTATTTGTTGCATAAAACATCAATCATAATTTCATATTGATTGATGTGAAATAATTAGTACAATTCCTGGCTAAAATCTACACTGGAAGTTAATTTATGATGTAGTTATTTTGGTGTAATAAACACGGAAAGTGTCAAAATGAAGTGAAAATCAAACAAACAAAATGGCTTGCTTACATTTTGGGCTCAACTTCGACTGCAACTTTTTGATTTTGCTGAGTTTTTTTATTTAAAAATATTATTTTTTTATTTTTTCTTTCTTGAATTTTATTTTTCAATTTTTATTTATTTTTTTGGAACAGCCGCGCGCCACTCTGACTGACCGCAAGCGCCACGAGTGGCGCGCGCGCCGCCAGTTGAGAAGGCCTGGCGTATAGCATGCACATAAAAAACGCTCGCTAGGAAAAAATTACGAATTATCTGGTGAAATGTCTCTGAGATCAAAACCAATAAACCGTTAAATCGTCAAAATAGTACAAAAGATGGACGGAAGGATATTTTGAAGAAGAATTAGAATTATAGAATTATAATATAAGAAGAAGCTGAAATATATAGAAGACGAAGACGAAGACGCGAAGACGAAGAAGTTCGAATATAAGAAGAAGAATTAAAAGAAGAAGAAGAAGAAGAAGATTTAGAGAAGAAGAAGAAAAAGAAGAATATTAAGATTAGAAGAAGAAGACTAGAACTTAGAAGAAGAAGAAGATTTAAGAAGCGAAAAAGAAGAAGAAGAAGCTTTACTTAATTGGAAGAAGAAAAAACTAGAAGATTAAGAAGAAGAAGAACTTAGAAGAAAAAGAAGATTTGACTTGAGAAGAAGAAGAAGAAGATTTAAGAAGCGAAGAAGAAGAAGAGGAAGAAGGAGAAGAAGAAGAAAGAACAAGAATTGAGAAGAAGACCGTGAGAAGAAGAAGAAGAAGAAGAAGAGGAAGAAGAAGATCGGAACGGAAGAAGAATTATAGAAGAAGAAGAAGCCGAAGAAGAAGAAGAAGCTTAAAGAAGAAGAAGAAGATTAAGAAGAAGAAGAACTTAGAAGAAGAAGAACTTCAATTAGGAAGCGAAGAAAAAGAAGAAGCTTAAAGACTAGAAGAAGAAGATTAATTAGAAGAAGAAAAAGAACTTAGAAGAGAAGATTAAGAAGAAGAAAAAGAACTTTGAAGAAGATTTAAGAAGCGAAGAAGAGGAAGAAAAAGAAGAAGAAGAAGAAGAAGAAGAAGAAGAAGATCATAGAAGAAGAAGAAGAAGAAGAAGAAGAAGAAGAAGAAGAGAAAGAAGCCGAAGAAGAAAGAAGAAGAAGCGAGGAAGAAGAAAGAACAAGAATTGAGACAAAGAAGAAGAAGAAGAAGAAGAAGAAGAAGAAGAACTTAAGAAGAGGAAGAAAGAACAAGAATTGCATGAGAAGAAGAAAAAGAAGAAGAAAAAGAAAAGAGGAAGTAGAAGAAGAAGAATTAAAAGAAGAAGAAGAAGAAGAAGAAGAAGGAGAAGAAGCTTAAAGAAGACTAGAAGAAGATTACGAAGAAGAAGAAGAACTTAGAAAAGAGAAGAAGAAGAAGAAGAAGAAGAAGAAGAAGAAGAAGAAGAAGAAGAAGATCATTACGATCCGCCGTCTATATACCGAGCTTTATTCTTCCACAATGCATGGGTGATGTCGATCCCGGGGGGGGGGGGGGTGGCCTGTACAATAATAACCCCCTCCCAATAAATCACAATCAACAACAAAAAAATGAAGAGGAAAATTAATGATGAGAGCCCGAGAGTAGTTAATGGTATTACTCGCAAGATGACCATCAATATATACATTTTGCTATCTCATTTTCATAATACATACATATATAAATAGAAAACGAAGTAAATGAGACAACCGTATATGAGACAAGAATGAATTGAATTCTCGCTTCATCGGGAATTGATCAATTGTTTATCCAATTTATTCAATCAACAGCATCATAGAAAGAGTGCGCCAAATGTAAAGCCGCTGCGTTAAAAAGCAACGAGCTAAAGTGTAAAAAAAAAGAAGTATAGATCGAGTGGGAGAGAGAGATTTTGAGAGACAGAGAGGATACAGGCGCGTAGCCAGGGGCGGTAGGGGTGGTCACCCCCCCCCCAAAAAAAAAAACCGCCCGCCAAAAAAAAAAGAGAGAGAGAGAGAAAGAAGAAAGGAAGAGGACGTAGGAAGAAAAAGGATTACTAGTTGAGAACAGTAGAACGAATCGTCTTCTTTCATAATTTAATGAAACGTCAAAGCTTCCGCACTTCGCGCGGGAAGGGGGGGGGGGGGGCGGGGGATCATGCAAGGATTAAGAGTCGAGAATGGTACAATTAACGAATCGTCTTCTTTCTCTAATAATTTAATGAAACGTCAACGCTTCGCGCGGGAGGGGGAAAAACTTAAGACAAGGATTAAGAGTCGAGAATGGTACACCGAATCGTCTTCTTTCTTAAATAATTTAATGAAAGGTCAGGGCTTCCGCGCATCCGCGAAGGGGAACCTGAGGATTAAGAGTCGAGAACGGTACAACGAATCGTCTTCTTTCTCTAATAATTTAAAAGAAACTGAATTTAGACAAGGATTAAGAGTTGAGAATGGCACAACGAATCGTCTTAGTTTCTTTAATAATTTAATGAAAGGTCAGAGCTTCCGCGCTATGCGCGGAGGAAGTGGAACTTGATTCAAACAAGGAATAAGAGTCGAGAATGGTACAACGAATCGTCTTCTTTCTTTAATAATTTAAGGAAAGGTCAGAGCTTCCGCGCTATGGGGGAGGGGGGATTTCCCCCTCCCCGGCCCTGCACCCACCCCCTATATAGGGAGCGTGCTTCGCGCTCTGTAAGTGATTCGCACGCTTCACTACCGCCCCACCTAAAATAAAATAACCCAGGTAGCAAGCCCATGTGGGATCCACATGGTTCACATATTCTCTGAAATGTTATCTTTTTGAGGATGACTTGAAAAAGTTAATAACTTGGAAGGGAGGGGGGTGCAACCTGCCACACGCTTCTACCTCTTGGTTGCTTTGATCCATTGCCGAAAATATTTTGGCACCTATCATCCCCCCCCCCCCCAACCACGGATAAAAATCGACACCCTTGATACAAATGTACACTATATCAGCGGGCCGTGCCCCCCCCCCCCCCGCGGGGCTCTTATACTTTGGAACAAACTTCCTCAACGTTAGAAACTTTCAAGAGTAAACTTAAGATATGTAATGTAATCAAGGGTGTCGATTTGTATTCGTGGTTGGGGGGATGATAGGTGCCAAAATATTTTCGGCAATGGATCAAAGCAACCAAGAGGTATATAGAAGCGTGTGGCAGGTTGCACCCCATATCCCTTCCAAGTATTAACATTTTCAAGTCACCCTCAATAAAGATAACATTTCAGAGGATATAAGAGTGGTAATAAAATTAATAACATGCTAAATGTCAGTCCTGACTCTTGCCTGCAGTGTATAGGCCTACCCAGGCG